>CM050524.1:51588289-51948289 GCA_027563665.1 Antrozous pallidus | reverse complement strand
GCTGGACACTATTAAGACCTCAATTCGTTGTCTGAGTGAGTAAGTACCAGAAATCTCTCAAAACACTGAGCAAACTAGAAAGGAGCTGAAAATAGGAAGGAAAAAAAGAAGAGCCCGGAAGACCTCGAGTTTTAACATGTCAATGTATGCATTTCAGAAGTGGAAGAAAGAACAGAGAGACTTGAGGCAATGATTAAGAAGACAGCAGAGGCAAGTTAACTCTGAGGAAGAAAGTTCGGAGTCTACAGACTGAACACACTTATAGTTCTAGGCCAGCGGTCGGCAAACTCGTTAGTCCACAGAGCCCAATATCAACAGTACGACAGATTGAAATTTCTTTGGAGAGCCAATTTTTTTTAAACTTAAACTTCTTCTAACCCCACTTCTTCAAAATAGACTCGCCCAGGCTGTGGTATTTTGTGGAAGAGCCACACTCAAGTGGCCAAAGAGCCGCATGTGGCTCGTGGGCCGCAGATTGCCGACCATAGTTCTAGGCTACATTCATCAGAAAAGGAACAGTTTTTTAGGCATACGTGGTAAAAATCCATAGTCTTTCAGGATAAAATTATATACAATATTTTAGGTCAAAAGAATAGACACCTAAAAAAGAAATGCAGAATTCGATTGCTGTCAGATTCCTCAGTTACAACATTTGTGTTTAGAAGTCAGAGGAAAGCTATTCTACATATCATTAAAAAAAATGGTTGTTACAACAGTGTCCTAAATTTAGGAAAGATATTATTTGAAAATATATCTCTATTTATTTTACCTACCTACTTTTTGAGAAATTTCAAGAATTCTGAGAATAAACCACTTATCCCATTCTATCCTAAAAAAAAAAAAAAATTTGAAACATGCTTCTAACAAATTGAACAGAGACCTCATGAAAAAAAAGAAATATCAAGTGTGGGAAGCACACTGTTATAGATATAGCTTGTTTGTACTAGTACAGCTATAGTGGTTGTTAAAATATTGAAACACTTCTGACCTGGTTCTTGAACTTTCCCCCATATCCCTGACCCTTGCTGCCTGGGCTCTTCCCCATAGGTTCCCTGGCCTGGGACCATCTATAGTCCAGCGACTAAAGACAATGTCTAACCCATTAGGACGCCTCTGGCTTTAGAATTGGTTGTCACCATATATTTCTCCTTCTCTTTTGTGCTTCTTTAAATATATATATTTTTTTCTATCCTCCCCTTCTCTCTATCTCTCCCTCCCTCCCCACCTTCCCCCAATTCAGTTCCATTCAATATGAGTTAATCTGTTTTTGCAGCCTTCTTAAATAAACAGTGCTTGCATAATATAACTGGAATTGGTTTGTGTGCTTGCCAACAGAGATTTCTAATTGATATGCCCATAATTTCATCACCAATAAATGAGCCCTGCTGCTCTGCTGATTTATTTGATTCTAGATACAGAGGCAGATAAACATAGACACAGGGATATCACAAATAAAATCAGATTTTCTAATGTGCAAACTACATTTGCATTTACTAACAAACACTAAACATATTTAAGTTCAATAAATGTTAAAATACTATATAATTCTACTCATACAGTGATGTAATTTATTTTACTAGTCTTCTATTTTATCAACATTTCATTTTCTACTAGTATTTTGTTATTGTAAACACAGTAGTGAGGATACTTAAATTATTTTCTTAGGGCCATTTCCTACAAGTGGAATTTCTGAGTCAATTATAAGCATAATTTAAAGTTATTTGATATGCACAGCCACTTCCCCAATAAACCAGATCCCTTGATAATTCAATTAAGAATGTCTTAAAAATTAAGTGTACAAGTTTCTTCATTTATTAGCAAATGATCTGTTTAATAATGGGTAATATTTTTTCTTTTGCCTATTTAAGTGAACAAATATAGTATCGCATTACTTTAATTTGAATTTCTTGGATTGCCAGCCTTAAAAAGGTATTCTGTATAGAAATAATTGCCTATATTGTTTTTCCTTTGTTTTAACATGATAATTTTCTCTAAATTAAATTATGTGCAGGGTTGGGCCAAACTAGATTTACAGTTATGAATAAAGGAAACACAGAAATTATTCTTATAACATTATTTATTAACTAGAAGCCTGATGCACGAAGATTCGTGCAAGAATGACCTTCCTTCCTCTGGCTGCTGGCCTTGCCTTTGCTCGGGCTGGAGCCGCCTTTCCACCTTCCCACATGCCCAGAGGCTTGGAGCGGCTGGGGCAGGCTAGGGCAGTGTGGAATGCCTGTGTCATTGCCATGGGCAACGATGCAAGCATCCCACCCCTGGCCACTCAGCCCCTGTGTATGCAAATTAACCAACCTTCTTTGTTGGGTTAATTTGCATACTCACTCCTGATTGACTGGTGGGTGTCACAAGGTTACGGTCAATTTGCATCTCTCTTTTTTATGAGTGTAGATTTTTATATTCTAGAGGCCTGGTACACTGGGGGGAGGTCCTTCAGCCTGGCCTGCACCCTCTCACAGTCTAGGAGCCCTTAGGGTTGTCTGAATGCCAGCTTAGGCCCTGAAGCAGGCCTAAGCCAGTAGTCAGACATCCTTAGTGTGCCTGCGGAGGTGGGAGAGGCTCCTGCCACCGCCACTGTGCTCACCAGCCATTAGCCTGGCTTCTGACTGAATGGCACTCCCCCTATAGGAGTGCACTGACCACCAGGGGGCAGCTCCTGCATTGAGTGTCTGCCCCCTGGAGGTAAGTGCACATCATAGCAAGCAGTTGAGCATCTTAGCATATCATTAGCATATTACACTTTGGTTGAAAGGACAACCAGACGACTGGATATTAGGCTTTTATTATACAGGATTTTCTTCAGATTTATTTGATATCCAGACACTAGATTGGGCTCTTGCTTTTGAATTGTTATATGTTTTTGAGTTATGTAAATTCTTTACAGCTTTATTTAGGTTAAATTATTTATTATAAAAATTAACCACTGTAAATATTCAATTCAATTAGTTTCAGCAAATTTATACAGTGACTTTATAATTTAATTTATAGAATTAATTTCAGTAAATTTATAGAGTCAAGACCTCAGCCAGTCTTAGAATATTTCCTTCACCTCAGAAAACCTCCTGGATCCTGTTTGCAGTCAACCCCTTTGTGTATACAGGTCTCTGTCCTGCAGGTGCAGTGCCTCCTGTTAACCTGATAAAGAAACAGCTTTCAAGCCTCAATGGCTGTTTGACCTCCCAGAACTCTCTGTAAGTGGCTAGGCTGCTAATCCATTCCCTGTCCCAAACAGGACTATAGGTTAGTAGAGCTGCTGGTTTTGTTTTCTTGACACTGAGGTCACTATTTAACTTAATGGAACCCCTGTCAGCAGTTAGCAGTGGAAGGAAAGCTCCTGGTGGTCGCCACCTGCCTTGTCCTGCCTGAAAGACCACAGGAAGTGGGGAGTGAGGAGTGCAGGGCAAGGTTGCTCTGTTCTGATCATAAATCCAAAAATTTCCTGAGTGAATGCATCTCTGTTGGTTTCGTGTCTTTGGCCAGTTTCCTGAGCACTGAACTGGGTGTTTTGGATAGCTTTGCCCTGCTCTACTGTTCCTTTGGAGGGAGGGAATGTGTTGCCTTCTTCAGTTCATTACGGTGGAGTTTGTGGTTTTTGTCACCTTGTTTACCAGAACTGTGAGAGAAAGGTCTTGCCCCGCTGGTCTGTGTGGATCCCTCTGAATATTACCAATCAGATAAGTTGATAAGGGAAATGTTTCATTTGCCAGAGCTTTACTTTGAAATTTCAGAGTTTATTTTTGGCAGTCAGGATGGCAGCCAAACCTCACTTAGTTTCCTCAAATAAGGTGTCTCTTCACAGTTTATTTTTCTCATCATGAGAGTTAGAGAAAAGCTGAGCAATGTGGACTTTATCCCAAATAGATTTGAAAAAAAAGGTCACCTGTTCCTTTGCTGATAGTTTCTTTACATTATCATGTTTCAAATTTATATTGTAATGACCTATCTTATCTAATAAAAGGATAATATGCAGATTGACCATCACTCCAATATACAATATGGCTGCCCTCATGTGGTCAAAGATCCTGCCCCATGTGGACATAAGATGGCCACCACAAGATGGCCAGCAGGGGAGGGCAGTTGGGAGGGACCAGGCCTGCAAAGGAGGGCAGCTGGGGGCAGTCAAGCTTGCAAGGGAGGACAGTTAGGGGTGACCAGGCTGGCAGAGGGGGGAAGTTGGGGATGACTGGGCCTACAGGGAAGGGCAGTTTGGGGGAGACCCAGGCCTGTAGGGGAGGGCAGGTAGGGCCAAACTAGCTGGCAGGGAAGCAATTAGGCATCAATCAGGCTGGCAGCGGAGTGGTTGGGGATGATCAGGCTGGCAGGCAGAAGCAGTTAAGGGCAATCAGGAAGGCAGACAGGCGAGCAGTTGGGAGCCAGCAGTTCTACTGGGATCGAGCCTAAATGGGCAGTCGGACATCCCTCGAGGTGTCCTAGATTGGCGAGGGTGCAGGCTGGGCTGAGGAACACTCCCCCCCCCCATGCACAAATTTCATGCACCAGGCCTCTAGTATATTATATTAATGGAAAACTGTTTGGCAAATTGGAAATTTGAGAAGGTTGTGTTACCCCAGAAATGGAAAGGAATTTCTAATGAAGGATTTCTTTATTATGAAGAAAAAAGGGGTTATCTAAGGCTCACTCCAGAGGGAGGTAAGTGAAAAGAGTCCAAGAATGACCATGATAATACCCCTGACTTGAGCCAGCAGTTGTGAGAGACAAGGGCAGACTATAGCAAACACTGTAGATTTGGGAAAATTATCCTATGGTTACATCTGGGAATCCCAAGATTACCACAGGCTAAAGGCTGAAGATATTAGGAAACTCTGTGCTAATATTCATTTCTTGCTTGCAGTAGTGTGGATTAAGTTTTCCATAGAAAGTAGCGGAATTCTCCCCAAATACTGCCACCTAACTTTCTGATTCCTCACTCCAGAATGTTTATACTCAGCCATTCATATTATTCAAGTATAAATACACATACGGGTTCATGTCTACGATGTTACTTTTCTGTCTCATGTGTATGCCCTGTCTCCAACAAGAGAATTGCCAGAGATCCTGGTTATATTTGAATCTTAAGTAATCGAAAAATACTTTATTGGTATGAGTAGACCCCAAATATTGCACAGCACATATTTATGCTGAAATATGATTTGTTTTTTTTAAACCTGAGATTCCGATGTTATTGGGATTCTTATATTTTTACTTGCTAAACCTAGCAACCTGACTTGTAGTAGTTGTTCACCCATTCACGTGGCTTCCAGACTTTTCCTAACCTTGTCATCTTCCTCTAGAAGGTCCCACATCTGTCAATAATTTTCTTAAAATGGGCTTACATGTGAACACAGGGGTCCCGGGGTCCAGATGCCTTGACATCATGGTGTCATCTTCTGGGTCTGGGGTCCTTTATAAGAGGCGAGGGACCAAGAGCTGAACCAACAGTGCGGAGATGAGCCTTTCTGCCCTCATCTGGAGACTTTACAGATGCACCCCTAGGCATTATTGGTTGTATTTACCCCTTTATTTCAATAGTACCCCAGAAAGAAATAGCTACATATTTCCTTGAGGGAACAAAATATTTTTCCAGTTCTAAACACAATTTCTGCAGGATCTCATTTAAGCATCACAGCAGTCCTATATGTGACTCTTTGAAGAAGATATTATTAATCTTCTTTTCGTAATCTCAGCATTATTAAGTAGCTTGTACAAGATTCCAGGGTGTGATAGACTGAATGTATTCCCCCAAATTCTTGTTGAAGCCCCCAATTCCCCAACGTGAGCGAATTATGATGTGATGTCATGAGACTGTAATCCTCATGATGGGATTAATGCTATATAGGGAGAGACACTAGGAAAAATAAAAATAAAATTTTAAAAAGGAGTAGAGATTCTACATTGGATCCCAGATTTCCTTCCTCATTACTTATTCCCAGAGTTCCCTTGTTCTGCCTAGCATCCACCTTAGAATTTATGACTCAGGTGGACTGTCTGCCTAGACATGGTTTCCTCTTTTTGCATTCATGCTTCTGACATAACGTCAAGAACTCTGGGAATAAGTAATGAGGAAGGAAACCTGGGATCCTTCCTACCCTCTGTAAACAGTCTGAAATCTCAAGGCATCCACGGAGTTCCTGGTGCAGCACATTGTGCTCTTGTTTGGAAGAGGAGAAGTAGAGGAGAGTAGAAAGGGAAGTCAAGGTTTAGAATCCAGGATGAAGTTGGTAGTGTGGAGAAGGAATTAGGAGTTGGTTTATTGGTTGGCTATAAAAAGAAACTGGATGAATCTTAGAAGGAACAGAAGAGTAGACGTTTTTTGTTTTGTTGTTCTTGGTGTTGTTTTAAATACAAAAGGCACTGTATAGGTGTAATGGCTAAAGAAGCCCATGGAGAGATGATATCTGACCTTAAAGTCCCTGCAAAGACTATCTGATTAACCTGCCAAATTGAAGGGGCTAGATATAGTTGCTGCGTTTTATATAATAACCTTGAGCCAAGGCAACACTGGTATCACAAAATTATGACTTTTTCTTACCTCCAAATGATAAAGACAGTCACAATGCTTATTTCCATTTGAGACTTCAGGGACAAATTCAGTGAGTACAACCCACTGATGCAGGATAAGATAACACTGGTAGGCTGATCCTTGATGTTGCCAAGTACAGGAGCTGTGTTTGCCACTTCAGATTAGCCAAAACACCATAAAAAGCCTAAATTGATTCAGTAGTTTCATTTTCTGTTTTGCTATTTGCCTTCAACTCAATCTCATACCTTCTCCTTTCAGAGAATCTGTGTAGCCTCTGTGTCTGCAGAGTCTCTGCCTCATGGTGAGATTCACCAACTAATGTCAGCACCTTGGTCACTTCCAATGCTGAAAGCAAACAGCAGCAAATCACTCTAAGGTCATTTGATGATAAATGTACTATTAATGGGTCAGGAAGACAAATGGAGTCTAACTGCAAATCCATGTGATTTCATAAGAGTTTATTGTCAGGGTGAGGTTAGTTCAGTTCCAACATGATATATAGAGAGTATAATTTTTATGACATAAACGTTTGTACACCATACAATTGAGTTGCAGTAACAGGCACCCAGGGGTAATGAGGTGAGGCTCCCATTTTGTGAGCTGAAACTTTAGAACTAATGTCTCTCTTTTGCTGCTGCACAGCCAACAGATGGTGAGTTGCTGTCCCTTCTCCTACAGGGCATGGCCTTCTGTCTGAGACTGATTTTCTGGGAAAACGAGAAAACTCACACTGGCCATACTCATTTGTTTCCTGTAGTAAATTTTCTGACTAATGCAGTGGCTTTCAAATCCCATGGTTTGTTTGTTTTCCTTTCTATGGAATTTACTGGAGTGATACTGGTTAACAAAATTGTACAGGTTTCAGGTGCACTATTGTACAACACATCATCTGTACATAGCATTGTGTATTCATAATCCCCAGTCAAGTTTCTGTTCATTATCATTTATACCCTCTATGTCCTCTCCTCCATCTCTTCCCAACCCTCACCTGCTGGCAATCACCACATCGTTGTTCATATCCATGAGTTCTTTGTCTTATTTTTTTCTTTGTCACTCAATCCCTCCACCTGTCTCCATCCAGCCCCTCCCCCAAAGCTGTCAGCCTGCTCTCTATGAGTCTGTCTCTGTTTGCTTGTTAGTGCATTTTGTTCACTAGATGCCATATATGAGTGGAATCTATGGTACTCTGACGGGCTTATTTCACTTAGCATTGTCCTATAAGCACCATTATTCCAAGGCATGTTTAAGAGGACCATTTTTTTTATGAAGAAAAGAAGGTAGGTCTTCTGATTTATTCTTTAATTTAAAAATGGATTCCACTAATTTAAAAAAGTTTGAAAGCTTCTGATTTGTGGTTTAATTAGATTTTGAGTAGAAAATCCACCGTTGATTAGAGGGTGATCATATAAGGAGAAGAGAATAAAGCAATAGACACGTTGACTTGGGCCCACAGATAACAACAATTGACCCATACTCTTTGTGTAGTTCTCATAACAACAAGCTGCATTTTTGTTTGTTTGTTTTTGCATTTGATAACTCCAAAGGGAACCATAGAAAGATCAGCCCAATAAATGGGTTTTGGATTCAGGCAGAACTGCCTTTTACTAGTATTGAGGCCTTGAATCACTCATTTAACCTGAGTCTCCATTTCCTAGTTTTAAAGGGGCCATTCATGCCTACCTCATAGGGATGATATAGGAACAGAGGATGTAAGAGGTATGAGTCACAAAAAGAGTAGTTGTTTTTTTTATCTTTTATTTATTCCTATTCTCATCTAATTATCACATAAAGAACGATTTCTCCTGATTGGCTAACTAGTCAAGTTTCCAGACCACCATCTATCCAGTTCATTACAGAAAGCAAGCAAGCAAGAAAGAAAGACATATTTTGAGCCCAGTCTCAACATGGTCATCATGAAAACACGGGTTTGTGAACAAAGGAGATATGCATGGTGCTGGCTGCCCAAATTCCTAATTAGTAGCATTAGTACTGTTATGCCCAGATTTCAAGATCCCCGGAGACCACCAGGAAGCCGTCCGATGCAAAAGCAAAAGAGTCTTTATTCGAGCCCGGGCTCGGCTCTCACAGCCCCCTTACCGGCACAGCGGTGGGACTAGAGAGAGCGAGAGCTGGGGGAGACAAAGGTTATAAGGCCTTGTCATTTGGGTGGGCCTAGGAGAGTGGCGTGAGTTACAGAGATTGGTCACTTTGGTTAGGGTTTCATATTCTGAGATCAAAGCCGTCCCCTAATGTCCCCTGAATGGTCAGTCAGTAGCAACACAGGGGGAGCATCTTTGTGATATGACCTTATTAGGACCTAAGCTGCTCCCCTAACTTCATTGGTCTACTCAAGGTTGGGGGAGTTAGGACATTCCTGGTGCTCCTGTGGTCACTCCCTTCAGGGGAGGAGGGGATCAGGCTGACCAGCTCTGCAAGATGGAGGACAGCCAGTTCTGCTTTGTCCTTTCAGTACTCACCCCAGGTTGCCTGGTGATGTAAGTGTGCTGGGCTCCTCCCAGAAAAAAAGGTCCATGCCCAAGCCCGATTCCTGCAGACCGATAGCACCCACATTTTCCATGTGGTGCTGGGAGGTTGGCACTTCTTAGAACTGCCCTAAATCATTGGTGCCTTACCTCCGACCTCTTAATATCCCAGCCTAAATGTTAATGGCACCCGTGCAATGTTGCTCTCATGTTTGTTGTATGAAATAGAAGAGTATAGGGCCCTTGGCTGGAGCACATGGTACCCAGCTACCCACGAGCCCAAAGATGTCTCTCCACAAGATGCTGAGCGAGCAGGGACCATGATAATTACTAGCCTTTTATCCAAAGTCCTAACAGAACCCAGTGACCTTTTTATAGGTGGTCTCCCTGAGCAATGTACTAAAAAACTAGCTGTGATAATAATGCTTAAAACTTTCCTATCTTCAAAGAGCTTCCATTCTAAAATAGGAGCTGTGACAAATATTTTCTCAACACTAAGACTATATTCATTGAGTAAAATGTACCTTGTAGTGTGTTACACCCTTTAAGGTAATGAAATACCCTAACAGACATCCTTTCGATCAGAATTAATGAAATTTGAATAAAGCTATTTGAATTTGTACTTAATTTTTTGTGGTTTTTAGTTTAAAACTACTTGGTAAGTCAAATGAAAACACCAATCATATATTAAGGAGATATCTTTGATCTAGCTAATTAGATAGCAGTGCTATAAATACTTTAGCAAAAATTTATACATGAATAAAAATGTTAAATTATTGTATCCATTAAACATATCAAATCTATAAATTTAAAATAAACAGAACTTCATAGCAATCTATAATTCAGAGATTGAAAAAAATCAAAACATTCCTTTTCTCCCATGAGTTTAAAATTTCCTCAAATCATGATTTTTCATGAAGATGCATGCTTTTGAGTAAGGCATTTAATGCAGAAAATGACATCAGCTTGGCAGTTTGTAAATATGTTCTCAATATACTTTTATTGTGATAAATAATATTTATAATAATAATATTTCTTTAAATGTTATATTCCTTTATTCTATCTAAGAAAAGAGTAATATGCAAATTTGACTGTACCTTTGCTACACCCACAAGCCACACCCACAGCCACACCTGCCAGCCAATCAGGAGCAGGTTATGCAAATAAACCCTAACCAAGATGGCTGCCACCACTAAGAGCAGGAGGAAGGCTTGGGTTTCTCCGGCAACAGAGGAAACCAAGCTTTCTGCCTGCCATTGCCCGCCTAGGCCTCCACTCAATGCTATAAAGTTTCAATTATAAAAAATACAGAAATGGCAGCAGCCACTGAGCTGGAGAGAACAGAGGCTTGGGTTTCCCAGGCAATGGAAAAAGCCAAGCTTTCCATATGCTGTTGCCAGTCTAGGACTCCACTCTAGGTTACAATGTTTCAAACAGAAATGGCTGCCACCACAGAGCAAGCAGGTGATTAGGTTAGCGGGTGATCAAGCTGGCAGGCAGAAGCAGTTAGAGGCAATCAGGGAGGCAGGCAGGTGAGCAGTTTGGAGCTAGCAGTTCTGAATTGTGGTAGGATCAGGCCTAAACGGGCAGTCGGACATCCTTCGAGGGGTCCCAGATTGGAGAGGGTGCAGGCTGGGCTAAGGGACGTCCCCCGCACCTTAGTGAGTGGTTAGGAGCCAGAGATCCCAGATTGGAGAGAGTGTAGGCCAAGCTGAGGCAACCCCCTTCCTGTGCACACATTTTGTGCATTGGGCCTCTAGTATCATTATATTCAGCCAGCTTGATGTCTTCCAATAAGTAGTGAGTAGCTGCTAAGTTCCACACCAGTCCAGGCAATTTCCATGCAAAGCAAGAGATCAGTCATTGCCCTTGACTTGCCAGAGTGTTAAGGCCAATAGGTCAGGCAAAAATCACACAACTGCTCATCCACTTCCAATGTGATGTGTGTGAGAGAAGGACTAATATGTGATAAGATAGAATGTCACAGGGAGTCTTCAGCTGTCTAGGACTCACCTATGATGATGGTTTACAGGCTGAGGCCCAGGAGATGGATGGAAGAAATGCACTAGGAGTAAAGGAAGGACTACAGCATGCAGAACAGAGATCTGGGAAGAAGAGGAGAGGAGGCAGGATGAGAGGCAAGAAGTAATTAGCATCATGCCCAGGGAGCTCTAGGAAAGGGAAATAAAAAATCATAATAACTTGTTGAAAGAGGGCAACTAAGAAAACCAATTTTAAACAGAGGATAATATAGGGCACAGATGTCTGGTTAAGAAAGTAAAAGGAATTCCTGGCAGGGAAACTGCTTGAATAAAGGCAGGGAGTAAGGGATCTGTAGAAGGTAACATATGGGAACACAGGAAAAACCACAGCAGGCTGGGGGGATGTTTAGAGCCAGAGGAAGGAAAGATTGCTTGGAACCAGATGGTGGCAGGCTTCGAATTCCACACGGAGGGATTTGAATGCTGTCCCCATGGCAATGGGGAGCCGCAGACGATCAGAAGTGTTTTTGGAGAGGCTGTTCTCTCTATATGGGCTGGAGGTGAGAAGAAGAATTAGCAGGGAGTAGCGTCACGCTCCAGAGTATAAATGACAAGAGCTTGTCCTGGAACACTGGATGTTAAGATAAATTGGGCAACAATAGATTTGTGAGCAATTTTAATGTATAGATTGCCAAAACTTGATCACAGACTTGTACTGAAAGGAGGGATGAAATTGTTTTAGCTTTGGGTTGTGCTGTTTTGCTTCCTGGGAGATGTTAAGTTTGCAAAAATAAGGAAGGCTTTTCCCAAAGTTAGCCTCTCTGTCCTCCTAAAGGGCCAGTGTGGACAGCTAGAGCCAGTTGGCTCTTATTTGCTATGACACTTACCAGCCTCTGTGTGCTCACAATTTAGGACCAGAATGCCGGCGAAACATTCTGGAACTGGGGGAAGCCAAGTCCCGGATGCTATGGGTAACTGACTTGGCTTGTGTCGTGTGTCAGGGTCAACTGAGCACGGAAATTCCAACAGAGATGGTGGTCAAGGACAGTGGCGCTTCTCCTGGGAGCTTCTGACATCACGCCCCGTGACCACAGGTAGGAAAGAACAACTCAACAGCCTGGGCATCCCTCTCTGAGCGTCAATGGGCCCACAGCTGTACCTCCACTCTCTAGTCTGTGTTCTCTCCTGGCAGTGAAGCATCCATCTTCTATAAGAACTACTGTTTGACATTTTAACCCTGCTATTTGGCTTCTGTAAATGCTTGCTTGCTTGCTTAAATAATAAGGAAAATAAGACCACACCCACTTCAGAAAGGCTATTAAACCTTCCCCGGACAAAATTATCAGTGCTGGTACCAGGCCAAGCCTTTGGTTGAGGTCTCAAGGCCCCCCAGCACATAGGGGATCTTTAGGAACTTGCAAAGGGGGCTGAAAACACTCTACATTTGGGAGACAAAGAAGGTAAAAACATATCAGTAGGGAAAATTCCTCCATGTTGGGGCCTAGAATTTGAGAAACATTTTCCTCTGGACCTGTGCATAATCAATGTAACTGTATCTCTCTAAATATTGCTTGGTTCGTCTCTGGTTTTCTGTAACAGTAGTAGCTACTGAATTTTGCAACCCAAACTTAAAAGTATACTTATATCAACGTATCTCTTTTTGCTGTCAAATATTCTCAATGTTTTTCATTGTCTAATGCAATGCTGAATTTATTTTACTTTTTATTTTCTTCTGAGACAAAAACTGCCAAGTTTACATGTTCTCTGAAAAGCTGGCACTACATAACGGAGGACATACTGTATTGGAAATTTTTCTTTGACAAAAATTAGGGAATTATCTCTCAGAACGTTCCTACAAACTGAAGGAGAGAATTCAGCTGGAAAAGATGCTATACCTTCTTCTTATCAGCTCATGATACCAACTCTAATGTTACATTCAAAATTAGTGAACAGAGAAATAATGAATGAAGAGTAAGGAGAGGTGTGAGGAAAGGAATGCAGGAGGTATCCCTTAGGAACCCCGGGGAGACCATTTAGAAAGAGTGATTAGGGGAGACTTTTACCTCATACGGTATGATAATTATTTGTTTGGACATATTAAAGTATAGATCTTTGGTGGGGAAGGGCTAGGTCTCCATCTTTCAATCCCATTCACAATTCAGTGGGTCTGAATAAATAATAAAGAAATGAATGAGTAAATGATTTGACAAGCAGCAAATGAAACAGACACAAAAATACAAGTAATATAAAACACTTGACTTGAACTAAAAAATTGTGAGAGCTGGCTTGGCCCTGGGGCAAATCCAAAGAAAGGTGTATTGAACTCAGAAAAAAAGCTGTACTGAGCTAGACAGAGATCAGCACTGAGCATCCTTAGGAATTTATTTTTAAATCTTTTTACATCCAGAAAAATTAATGACACTTTGTTTTATCAAGTCACTATGTTGGGTGTCTATGTTTCTATTGTGAGTGTGGAGTGGTGGTGATTTTTTAATTCTAGAAATTATGATGACTAGGCTTTTCTTATAGAGCCAGTTCAGATGGACACAAAAATTAATGTCCAGTTACCAAACCTATGCCTTCTGCTTCCTGAAATCTGATCTAGGGACTCTGGGTGGGGGTGGGGAGGTAGAGATACCCAAGCTACCCCCATTAAATGTAAATCTTAGAGTCCTATGCTTTCTACGTTTTTTTTTCTTACCAGCCACTCCCAATCATCTGAAACTTCTGTCTTCTCGTATTACTCTCTACTTGCTTTTGTTTCCAATACAGTTTTGGGGTTTAGGAAGCTTTTGCTTCTATCTTTGCTTACTTTTGTATATTTTATATATCACTAGCAGTTTAATTTTCTCAAATTATATTTGAACATTTTATATATCACTAGCAGTTTAATTTTCTCAAATTATAACTTGGAT
This sequence comes from Antrozous pallidus, assembly GCA_027563665.1. Lineage (NCBI taxonomy): Eukaryota > Metazoa > Chordata > Mammalia > Chiroptera > Vespertilionidae > Antrozous > Antrozous pallidus. The sequence continues at coordinate 51,934,371 of CM050524.1, read as the reverse complement.
TTGACATCTTCCTACTCAGCATCTCCTGATTATTCCCCGGGTTGCTCCACAGATATAACGTTTCCGTTGTACCTGTGACGATAGATCCTCCAGTCTCTCCATGCAAGCTTGCCAATGCTCTGTCCATGAGCCATCTTGAGGCTTTTGTTCAGGGATTTAATATGTTTTTCTCTTTTAAATAGCCTTTTAAAAATAGATGTTTTTATTGATTATATAGAGAGAGGAAGGATGAGAAACAACCACTGCTGCCTCCTGCATGCCCCTTAGTGGGGATTGAGTTTGTAATCCAGGCATGTGTCCTGACCAGGAATCACACCAGTGGCCTCTTGGTTCATGGGTCTATCCTCATCCATGGAGCCACACCAGCTGGGATTAAATAGCCTTTTAAAAATCTTATTTTAAAATTCTTTATTGAAGGTTTATAGAAAAATTACTCTTTGGGTTTTATTTGACTCATTTAAAAAATCTAATTAATTGCTAGATTTCCTGGTACATAGTCATAGTACATGTGAATATGGTTCATTTTCTTTCTTTCATTCCAAGTCTTTGGCATTTTACTTCATCTCGATTTTTTTCACTAGCTAAGGCCTGACAATGTTGTAAAAAGTGACCTCTTTGAAGTTTAGTGGAACCTAGAAATGTTTTAAGATTTTCCACTATGATTGTTTGTGTGTGTGTGTGTGTGTGTGTGTGTGTGTGTGTGTGTGTGTGTGTATATATATATATGTCATTTTCTCTTATAAGTTTTGTGTTTTCTTCATATAACTTGAGACTTTACACATTTAGATTTATTACATGCTTCCAGTGAATTGAAATTTTCTTTATGAAATATGCTGTTTGATCTCTAGTAAGGCCTTTTACATTAAAAAAATGTTTATTTTTGAGAGTATTATAGATGTTCCCCTTTTCCCCCCATTGTCCCCCTCCACCTGGTTCCCACCTCACCCCAGGCCTTTTACATTGAAGTTTGCTTCTGGAGGAGACCAATTGCAGTATCAATTATAGATTACCCCAAGAACAGCTGCCTTCCCATTCTACTACCTTGTAGCCAGCCCTTTGGGGTCCTACACAAAAGATGCCCCCAAAACACAATTTTCTATTTTAGTATCTTGTTTGTTTCTAGCATTTTAGTTCTTTTTTGTGTTTTCTTTTTCCTTTTTTTTTCTTTAAAATTTTGTTTTGTTAAACCTCACCTGAGAATATTTTAAATTGATTTTGAGAGAGAGAGAGAGAGAGAGAGAGAGAGAGAGAGAGAGAGAGAGAGAGAGAGAGAGAGAGAATCAAAACATCGATGTGAGAGACACACATCAATTGGTTGCATCATGCATGTGTCTTGATCTGGGCTGGGAATCAAACCTGCAAAATTTTGTTTAAAATTTTGATTCCTTTTTCCCCCCAGAATATTGTCTGTTCTCCTTACATACCTAGGGATCCTGAGGGTTTCTGTAAGACGCTCTGCTAGAGCTCCTGCTTGAGTTGTTTGATTGGTGCTGTGTGGAGCAGGAGCAGTGTTAAGGTGAGCAGGCATAGAGCTGAATATCATGATGCAAATATGCCTTAAATGTCAAAATGAGAAGTGGTGGTTTTTTTCAGGCATTAACATCCCTTGCTTTTTGCAGACATTTTATTTCATTTCCTCCTAGAAGACCTGTCTTTTGTTGGTTTGTTTTCAGCAAAATGCCAAGGAGTCTGTGCTCTGTGGGAGCTATGGCGCGGATGATGGGGTTGCTGACTAATGCTCAGTAAAAGGTCTGCACACATGATATTTGTACCTGTCATCTTTAAGACCAAAGCTCCTCTAGGCTTTCTGCAGCAGACATATCCCTCCTAACACATTGCAGGTTGTGCTTATTCGGCCTATTGTATATGTCAACAGTCCAACTGTTCTTAATCTTTAAACCTTTCATTGTAATTGCTTACACATTGGTGGCCTCTCCAGCATCCTCCTTTCCCTTGGCTAATATTGTTTACTCTTTATTTTATTTCCATACTTCTTTGTCAATGGGGCCTTCAGAAGAAAGGGGAAACCATGTATGTTCTGGCATTCTTCTTGAACCCGGAGTCCTTGTGAAATTTTCTGTTACAGGATTTGTAAAGTTAATCCCTGTGACTATGGTGGGAAGTGAGGCCCTTTATTCCTATGCCCAGTCCTTATGTTAATATCCTCAGGCTGAATGTGTACCCACCCCTCTCCCTTAGGGCCTTCATTCCCACCTTGGCATTTTACATGGAGAAGAGTGGCCCTTTCCAGGTACATCTGATTTCATTTCCTTGAAGTGTATGTGGTTGAGCCTCCTGACAGTTGTTTTACCATGTTATCCAATAAATCCTTTATAGGGTCCAATGGCCTTCAGGAGAGTGTTCTGGGAAATGTGGCAGAGTGGCTTCAAAGAGCTCACCAAGCTCCATAACTATGTGTTTTGACCAAAATAAACAAACAATAAAAGAATAAAACCATAGAAAAAGAATAAGTCTGCTAAACAAATATTTATTCTGCCATTTTGAGGAGCAAATAGCTGCAAGAGATTCTATTTCCCATCTCTGTTAAAAAGTGAGGATGCCGATCCTATTCAGTCCAAGTGAAATTTATATAAAAACTAGAGGCCTGGTGCACAGATTTGGCCAGGGCATGTGCAGCTGTCTTGCCCAGTCCAGATTGGGGTTGATCAGGGCTGGTCAGCCAGGGAGGGACCACAGGAGGTTGACTGGCTGGGGAGGGACCATAAATAGGAGGGCTCCAGGGCATGTCTGCCCCATTTCAACCAGTCCCGATTGGCCAGACCACAGCAGCAAGCTAACTTACTGGTTGGAGCATTTGCCTGCTGGTGGCAGTGCTCATCATAGTGACTGGTCAAAGGGTTGAACAAATGGTTGGACACTTAGCATATTAGGCTTTTATTATATAGGATCATGATGAAAAATGTCTTTAACACCCAGATGCATACTGGCACTTGAGAATTTTTCCTTGTGTCTATAATCATGCCCAACTTGGATTGAAAGGCTAGGTGGCAAATCTTGTGAAAATGTTTTTTCCTGTATTTATTTATTGAATCATCAGAAAAACACTGAAATGGATGTACGAATATGATTTCTCTCTGGAAAATAAAAAAAATAAACAGGAATATGAACTAACTTATTATGGCTGTGTAACAAAAAGAGGGACCAAGCAGGGATGTCACCATAGGGCCCTGTCCCAGCCCTATTCTTCTGCACTGCCGGGGGTTCTTGTCCCAGCATTACCAAGGGGTTCAGCAATCTGGGAAGAGGCTGTGCCTAGATTCAATAAGGAGTCCAAAGACGAAAGATAGTTTTGAAAGGTATTTGGGGTCAGAGGAGCTTCAGCTAAAGGAGCTAAAGACTCTTAGTTCTTAGTTCTTTGTCCTCTATGGAACAGGTGCTTTTTATTAACACAAATTGTCCTAAGGCAAGGTGGAGACATATACTTCAAAGCTTGGGGTTTCAAAAGGTAGGGTTTACAGAAGCATTGTAAGATTGGGGAATAGTCTACAGCTGTTCAGGTGTTTGGCCAATAGGAGGCAATAACATGTAGATTAAGATGCCCTGAGCTGTCTGGCAGCAAATGATAGTCCTTTTCAGGTTTGGGGGAGATGCTTTTTAGCCATTCCAACTGGTAACTACATATGTGGCTCAGCCCTTGTTGAGCCCCCAAGCTTCATCAACCTTTTGATGCAACTCTTGTAATTATGACACGCTGGAATTGGTTCCCGGTACTACACCACCTGACCTCTAGTTCCAACCCACCCAGAATCCTAGAAAGGGCCAGGTTTGGCAACAGGAATCCATATGTAATAGTAACAGATAAGTAGCAATGAAAACTAAGATATTCATGTGCAGTTGTTGGTAAAAGACTTAACCAGAACAGCTTATACTCCTTGTATTGAAATAACACATCTGACTAAGGTCTGGATGGCACCAGGTGAGGTCCATGGCCCTGTAGCCTGGGCATTGCCTGTAGAGCTTGCTAGAAATGTAAATTCTTAGAATCCTCCCCAGAACTGCTGAGTTGGAGTTGGCAGGGATGGAGCCCTGAAATAGGTGTTCCCCAGGCTCTCTGGGTGATTTTGATGCACTGTGAATAGTAGTTGATAAGCTGCTTTAAAGTTTGTGGATATTCCCATGTATATTGTAAGAATTTTGCCTCCATCTTATGAAGTAGAGATGCTTGGACCATTTTCCAATGGAATAAAAGAGAATACAGAGACATGTATAAGGTAAAAGTCCTCTTCATTGACCCCCTACCCAGAATTCTCTCACCTATACCTATTTAGTTATGTGGAATTCCCATTCTCATGTTTTAATTTCTTCTCATTGTTATAAGATTTTTGTTTGTTTACTTTCTAGTAGGGAGAGTATATCAAGGAATTGGTTGAGAAAATAGTATCAATTACTTGGGGGTGGAAGAGGGATAGCTCTATATGAATATTGTTTAGATGGAGCATAATGGTTCTTACTTGCTCACATTCTTCCTGATCCCCAAAGTAACTATTTTTATGTACTTTAGAAACTTTGGATTAACCATATTTCTGCTAGAATAATTAAAAATAAACAAACAAATAAGTTTTAGGATTTTCCCCTTCGTGTCAGCTCCTTTGAGATGCCTAAATATGGAGATGGGCCAGTTGAGTATCCATCTATGTGTTGCTGAATTGCAAATAATTTGTGCAAAGACTAGCACATTTCCCACTTTGGCCTACTTTAGAAAGATGTAACTCCTCACAAAAAAAAAAGCTTGCTAGGAAAATGAGCTAATCCCACAGTTGCATTAAAAGGCAAGAGGAGCGAATCTTTAGGATTAAAACAATGCCACTCAGGGAGTTCGTGTTTCCTGCGGAGAACTGAGCCAGAAGGAAGCAGGCAGAGGGTCAGCAATCATATAATCAAGGCTGTCAGCAGAGGTCATTGGATTGAGTTATGCGTTCCTAAATCATGCCTTAAACATCTATATCCTCATATCATGGTAATATTAAAAGCAAATATATTGAGGGCTTGCTGCAGGCCACATGGTCTGAGGTTGGCATGCATGTCACGATTCTGTGATTCTCTGTGGCTTCAGAAGTTGGCAACTTACCAAGGGCACACAAGTGGTAGAGGTTGGTCTAGCATTTGTATCCTTTTGGTCTGATTCCAGATCCCATGTAAAATAACACACTTGCAGGAGTTTGCAAATCTCGATGGGGGAGTTTTCATCATCTCAGTATTATTCCTTTAAACCAGTGCTTCCCAGACCCTGTTGTGCCTATGCACCACTTGGGGATCTTGCAAATTCTGTTCAATGGGTGTGGAGTGGGGCCTAAGAACCTGCATCTTAACCTCCCTGGTGATGCTGATGTGGCTGATACAGGCCCGAGCTTTGAGAAAGTAGCAAGAGCAAACAACAATAAATCCTGTTCAACTGAGCCACACTCCAGCAGGTCGAGCTTACCTCGACTTGCTTTGATTGGATGGCTACTTCCAGATGCTGCGTATTACCCTTCAGGGGCCAGCTCACTTAACTAATGAGCCGCATACGCTGCTTCATCAACCTGCCCCCAGTGGATGGAGTTACAAGAAGAAATCTCGTTGTCTCTCCCTGATTTCTTTCCTGCTCTGGAGCAGCCTGTGAAATAGGTCATTTATGCCAGTGGTTACAGATTACGCATTGATTTTGCTAACTGAGTGCAATTATAAGGCCTCGGAGGGGGCCTAACAGGTTTCGAGGTCTGTGGGAGGCTGAAAATCTCTGTCCAAATGCATCAATTATGCAGGTCTAGGGTCTCCTTATGCAACCCCAGGTAGAAAAGCAAGCAATCCTCATGATATTAAATGTGAAATCTGGCTAGTGCCTATTGGTGTCCTCTCCCAAGGCTTTCTAGCTCTTTTAGATTTTATTTCTGAGCACACGGGAGAAAGCTTAATGATGTAATTAATTCAATAAGCTGCACGTGTACCACGCCTGCCTCCCTCCTTCCCCTCGTTTGGGGACTGAGGACGAAGACACTGTCTTGTCCTGGGCTGTCTGGTGTCTCGGCCGCTGTGGCTCTGAACTCATTCTCTGGTAAGCCCTCCCAGCATTTATTTTGTACAGATAAGGCTTGGGAAAAAATGAAACTATGGGAGTGTCAGCTGATCCCTGGCACCTGCTCCCTCTCCGGGCAGGGCTCTGGGAGTGACACCGAGGGACAGATAACCCCTGCGGTGGTTGGCTCCAAACTGCAGCAGAAGAGAACAACAGCGAGGCTTATCTGCAGAGTGGAGACAAGAACCGGGCACGGTGCGTTTTTCCGCAGGCTTATAGAACTTTCCGAGGTTATCTTTTCCAAGAAGACAGGATGAGATACAGGCCTGTGATGGGGCTGTGCCAGGGAGGGAGCCTGAAGCTTAAACATCATTAGCTCGCAGTCAGTTTACTTGAGCCTGTATTATCGCTCTTGGATTTATCCTCAGCGTCAAGCTCTTCTTTCTTCATTATCCTCCTGCCACTCACTGTGTCAGCTGAATATCCTTTCTTTGCTTGTCCCGTCACTTCGTGAGTCCTCGTCTGCCCAGTGGCTTTTCATACCACTGTCCTCTGTATCACCCAGAACAGTGGTCGGCAAACTCATTAGTCAACAGAGCCGAATATCAACAGTACAAAGATTGACGTTTCTTTTGAGAGCCGAAAACCGACTTCTGCGCATGGGCCACGAAGTTGCAGTTGCACTGTCCGTGCTCGCCCGCACGTGGTATTTTGTGGGAGAGCCACACTCAGGGGGATAAAGAGCCGCATGTGGCTCGCGAGGCGCAGTTTGCCGACCACTGACTCAGAATGATTTTTTGAGGTTTCCTGTGGATCCAGAGACATTTTAGGGGCTTCATTACCTCTTTTCATACACTTACTCTTCTGGCCAATTTTTTTTTCTGTTTTCTTCCCACCCAGCTCCCCATTTTCCTTCACAAGGCTTAGAAATCAAAGGGGAAATGTTTTATGTACTTCTAAAAAGGACTGGAGTGGAGCAGCGTTTAGCTCGGTAGCTTCAGTTGTTTACAAATCCCATCTTGCACCTGATCAGGTGTGCGCCTTTATCTTGAGCTTTTTCCCCACTAGATAACGTGTGTGGTCCCCAGTAGGTGAAAGGTGGTGTATCAAGCACATGATGTGAAACACCTCAGTTGTTATATCAGACTCAAATAATCGCTACTCAAGCTGATCTTCTTATACGTGTTCCTTTGTGTGAGAGATTCTTGGTGTGTATCCAGGAGTGGAATTGCGTCCTAGAGCTCAGAATCCCCAGTCCCAGTGAACATTGCCAGATGTTTATTTCCCCCGAGAATATTGGCATCGGTCCATATTCCCACTAGGAGTGCGAAAAGTATCACATTTCCTTACCGCCTTGATAGCATTTGATATCATTTCAGTTGTCTACTCTTTGTCAGTCTGTAAGGGTATAAATTGGTATCTCTCTTCTTCAATATTATTCTACTGCTTTTACTTTTCAATTCCTTCAATTTTTGTACTGAAAAATAAGCATCAGGGAAATAAGCATACAGCTAAATTTTTAGAAATAAAACATATCTTATGCAACCAAATGAGGTTGACAAAGTCTCATTTTTGTTTTATTTTGCATTTCTGACTATTGCTAATATTAAATTTCTCTATACTCAGGAACCACTTGGATTCTTGTTTTGCATCCTTCCCCCATTGTTCAATTACATTTATTTTAAAAAATCATTCTGATGGACAAGAGTTTCTTTTACATTCCAGAAGTCAATCCCTTGTTTTCACACGTTACAAATGTCTCCTGCTGGCCTGTTTGGGGCCTTTCGGTGTTTTTAGTATTCATAAGGGCTGTTCTAGATGGAAAATGGGAAACATTTGTGTTTCAAAAGTAGCATGTGCCAGTAAACAGCAAAGGGCCTGGTCTTTAAAGCAGAAAACGTTGTACCCCATCCTATCAACACAGTGCAGATACCAGGTAGCATGAGGAAATCATGGAGGCCCTTCTTTAGTCATAAAAGTCACACAATAAAAGGCCATCTCTGGGAATTTTTCCAAAAAATCTGTACAGAAAGAAAAGCATATTCAGATTAAAGTACAAACTTCAGATGATCTAATTGAAGAACTATTGCTGTTGCTGTTCCTTTTCATGAAGTAAAGTCATAGGCTTGGCAAATATAATTGCTTTGCTTTGATCCTATTGCTTTGCCCATCTCTTGACTCAGGGGTCTCTGATTGACAGCCTGATGGCTGCTAAATGGGGTTTGTTAGAATTAGATCCAACTAAGTCCGCTAAATTAATTGAAAGGGCTGTGTATTTTAGACCACCTGTTCTTCAGCTTAGAACCACAAGCATATCAGAGAGTCTACTGGGTTTAATTTACCCTATATTTTGAAGCCAATCAATCAATCACATTTCTAGAATATAAAAGGGGAATGCAGCATTTAGTTGGAAAGTGAACAAAGACACATCTCTTGGATTCCAATGTAATTTTTACTCTGATGCTTATAGTAAGCCTCCACCCACCGAAAAGCAGTGTCTGAGGAACTCAGAAGCTGAGAATGAGCAGAATGACCCCTGTCAGAGAAATACCTTCCCAGGCTCGAAGGAGCAGTGCTCGCAGAGCAAGAGCATTTCTCATTCACAGATGGCAGTGCATACGTGCAGGCTGCACCAGAAGCCAACAGGTGCTGGAATTTCTAGGAAGTAAAAGGAGTTTCCTGTTCAGATCCTTGGGAGGGAGGGAAGGAGAGAGAAAGAAACATTAATGATGAGAGAGAATCATCTATGGGGTGCCTCCCGCACAACCCACCACCCCACACCGAGGATCGAGCCTAAAACTTGGGTATGTACCCTGATCGGGAATTGAACCATGACCTTCTGGTTCATGGATGGATGCTCAACCACTGAGAAACACTGGTCCGGCTACTGTCCCATTTCTTTAAGACACACCCATAACAGAACTAGCACATCTGCCTTCAGAAGTGCCAGCAACATAGGGCTCCATGAGGTAAAGGGAATTGAGACAATTAGATAATCTGCACAAGAAAGAACAGAATTTCAAGGGACCTTGGTTTGCTAGAGGTGATTGTTCTAATTTCCTGACATTGCAAGAAAACAGCAATGTCCAAATGATACTTTACAAGGGAAAGTAAATAAGGGTTCTCCCCTCCCTCAGACATCTTATTTCCATAGGGGCCGAAATAACCTCTTAAGGGAAATAGGAGAGGAAATATTACTGCCAAAAATAAATGTTTGTTAAAGGGAATATTTCAATAAAGTTTAGATGCACAAGTATAGCAGATCCTCGAGTAACATCTATCATTCAATATAATTTGTTTATAACATTGAGATTCCGTAGGAACTTAACTCATATCAATTAGCCTATGATAAAATTGGTTTCATGATATGTTGTTTCACTAAAAGTCAATGAACTTAAGTGAGGACTTACTGTAATAGATTCAGAAAATAGGCTCTATTGATAGGCATATTGATAAACCTGAAACCAAAAGATTCTCCTGTCGATTGTCTTCCCCGTGTACCACTCGTTATTTGCTATGACATTTGACAAGTTCTAGTGCTAAAATCTGGGCATAAAAATGTGCATAGGATGATAATTCCTTTACGAGGCGAGATTTACCTGGATTTCTGAATTTAGAATGTGGAGCCTGGTACTGTGACCATCTTCGTGTTTGGTTATCTCTTTGAACTCTTCAAATGGGAGGTTGTCGAAATAATTGTCGAGCCAGTGTGGTTTCTGTGGTAACCAAGGATATACACTCATTCCGTGAGAAAATCCTGCTGTCATCTACTGAAGAGCCTCCACTCCCTTTCAAGGTGGAGTTGTGCAGGAATCCAGACTCTCTAGATGACAATGGTTAGAGTAAGAAGTTAAGGAGGACTTCAATTTATTTTTAAATTAGTTTTTGTGCTAAAATGCATTGACATAAATTGGCCATTTTAACCATTTTGAAGTATACAATTCAGTAACGTCATATTCTCAGGGTTGTGCAACTGTCACCACTATTTCCAAAACTTTCCATCACCCAAACAGACACTCTGTACCCTGATGAGCAATGCCTCCATTTGCTCTACTCCCTGCCCCTAGATACCTCTTGGCTACTGTTGGTCTCTGAATGTTCTTTTTTTAAATTTTTTATTTTTTTAAATCTTTATTGTTCAGTTTGTTAATTACATTGTTTCCCCTTTTTATCCCCCTATAGCTCCCCTCCACCCTGTATCTATCCCACCCTCCACCCTCACCTCCCCCTCCCCACTGTCCTCTCCCATTGTTGCTAGATTTTTGTCCAGTCTCTTGCTGCACTTCCCACAACCCTTTTCTCCCCAAGAATTGTCAGTCCATTCCCTCTCTATGTCCATGTCTCTGTTATATTCACCAGTCTATCCTGTTCAACAGCCTATCAATTCACTTGATTTTTATGTTCATTTGTTGATAGATGTGTATTTGTTGTTCATAATTTTCATCTTTACCTTTTTCTTCTTCCTCTTCTTAAAGAATATCTTTCAGCATTTCATATAATGTTGGTTTGGTGGTGATGAACTCCTTTAGCTTTTTCTTATCTGCGAAGCACTTCATCTGACCTTCAATTGTGCATGATAGCTTTGCTGGATAGAGTAATCTTGGTTGTAGATTCTTGCTGTTCATCACTTTGAATATTTCTTGCCACTCCCGTCTGGCCTGCATCGTTTCTGTTGAGAAATCCGCTGACAGTCGTATGGGTGCTCCCTTATAGGTAACCAACTGTTTCTCTCTTGCTGCTTTTAATATTCTCTCTTTGTCTTTTGCTCTTGGCATTTTAATTATGATGTGCCTCGGTGTGGTCCTCTTAGGGTTCCTATATATTGGGGTTCGGTGCACTTCTTGGACTCCTAAGTCAATTTCTTTCACCAGGTGTGGGAAGTTTTCAGTCACTATTTCTTCAAATAGGTTTTCATTGTCTTGGCCTCTCGCTTTTTCTGGCACCCCTATAATTCGGATGTTGGTATGCTTGAGGTTGTCCCAGAGGCCCCTTACACTATCTTCAATTTTTTGGATTCTTTTGGTTTCTTGCCTTTTCAGCTGAGTGGATTTTACCTCTTTGTATTTCAAATCTTTAACTTGGTTCTTGGGGTGCTCCAGGGCACTTTCAGGTCTTTGTATAATATTTTTTGTTTCAGTCAGTGTATGCTTAATTTCTGGTTGGTCCTTTTCCTTTTTCATATCCTTGAGAGTCTGCTTTATATCCTTGAGGGTTTCTTTCATTTCCTTGTAGGACTCATTCATTTCCACGTTGGTCTTGATCATTTCTTTGCAGCTCTCGTTTATATCCTTGAGGGTCTTCTTCATTTTCTTGTAGGACTCATTCATTTCCTTTGTGGTCTTGCTTATTTCCTTATAGGCCTCGATCTTTTGTTGGAGCTTCTTAAAAAACCCTATAACCGTGGTTCTGAATTCCATGTCCAGTCGTTTTTTTTCCTCCATTTCTTTGACATCTGATTTCTTTCCATGTCGCTGCATGGTGGCTGCTTCCCTGAGTTGGTCAATTAGCTTTGTGTGGTAGACTTCCTACTAGGGATAGTGGCTCAGCCTCCCCGGTTACCTGAGGTGGATATGGGCTGCACAGTCTTGCTGAAGTTAAGCTCAGTTAATCGTTGTTAGCACTTGGAGGGTTGACCTCCAGGCCAATTGTCTGTGAAGTTCAGCTGTGCTCAGGTTGGGTGGGCGGAGTCTCCGGGCCAAGCAGACAGCGTTAGCTCCGCCCTATGCGGCCCCAGGGACTCTGTGCCGGGGGCAATGGCCGCCAGCACCTCTGAGAGAGAGCAGCTGCGGAGCTCCACCGGCTGCCGGCTGCCGGGGAATTCAGACTTTCCCAAAATGAGTCTGCATGCGCAATGTCTCACCCACGGTCGTAAAACAAAGCAGTCGGATGGTTTTCTGAATGAGAGACAAGTCGCGGTGCGCTCTCTGCGCCGTCTCGCAGCCGAGCTGTTCGCGCAGGCTGCCTTCTCCACAAGCCGGGAGACCCAGCAGCACCCGAGCTTTGGCGTGCCCTCCCACTGTCCAGTTTTCACCCTGTGTGATAGTGGGTTCTCTGGACTTCGCCCAGAGCTGGAGATTCAGTCCAGTGGGACGCCTTTGCCTCCCTGTTCGAGAAAACTGGCCGGTTTTCAGCCGCCCGCCCTCTCCGCGGCGCGCACTCCAAACCTCTCTCCGTGCGAATCTTTCAACGCTGTTCGCTGCCGCTCCTCCTAGTCACAGTGTCTTATCTTCACTTTTATTTGTGGAATTTTCACTCGGTGAGCTTTCTGGTGATTCTGGAAGGTGTTTGTTCTTTCGTTAAGTTGTAGTATTAAAATTGCTGATTATGACGGTAAGATAGGTGTTTTACCTTTGCCGCCATTCAGTTCTCTCTGAATGTTCTTATTCTAGATATTTTATATACCTTGGAGTCATACAATATTTGTCCTTTTGTGGCTGGCTTATGGGAATCTGGGAGTTTATGTATCCTTGAGGCAAGATCATAAAGGTGGACTGTTCCTTTTTTTTTTTTTTTTTTTTTTGTAATCCTTACACGAGGATATTTTTTTAAAATATGAAAGATAGGGAAAGGGAGATAGAGGAGGGGGAGAGAGGGAAACATTCACAAGAAAGAGACACATCAAATGATTGCCTCCCGCAGGTGCCTGGACTATTACTTTTGCTATTTTCTGTTTATCAGTAGAGAGAAAAGAGGAGAAAGCATTCTTCTAATCAGTACTTACACACCAAGTACCAGGGCCATGTTGATTTCCTTAACTGGATACATTTCTAGAACAGCCATAGTAATCGCAATCAACTCATGATTAACTTTTCACCTACCTCTCTATTCTCCAAGATCCTATTGCTAACCAATCCACGACATTGATACCCCCAATAAGCCCTTGAAGGATATCATTCATTTTTAAAAAAATATATTTTGTTGATTTTTTACAGAGAGGAAGGGAGATGGATTGAGAGTCGGAAACATCAATGAGAGAGCAAGATCGATCAGCTGCCTCCTGCATACCTCTCACTGGGGATGTGCCCGCAGCCAAGGCACAATGCCTTTGATGGGAATTGAATATGGGACCCTTCAGTCCGCAGGCCGATGCTCTATCCACTGAGCAAAACCGGCCAGGGCAGGATGTCTGTCATTCTTACCTGCAACTAATTCTGATAGCAAATGCTTCATTAGTAAGAGCTCAGTCACAGATAAAAGAAACACCTTCGGTAGACCTGGAATGTAATTCATGGAATTAAAGGCTTATAAAATTGTCGGCAGAGCCAGGGCAGCCGTCCCCAGACTTGGCCTCTGGGGATAACTCCCAGAACAATGCAAAACATCAGCTCATAAAGAGAACTGCTTTGCCTCGCCTGGAAGCTGGGAATCACGAAACAACTGTGTGCCAATTTGGAGGGACAAACTTTAGTTTAAAATCTCGGGAACAGAAAGCTATTACCATTGCTTTCAGAAATATATCACCTTATTTGTGACCCAGTTACCAGAAATTGCAACAAAATGTGTTACCTTCTGGGCCAGGAGAGTCCCATTGTTACTAGGGTTTTTGAATTCCTTTCAGAGGGAATTGGTCTGTAGATAGCTGTTGATTTGGTGTCTCCATGGGAGCAGGTGAGCTCAGGAGCCTCCTGCGTCCCCATATTGAACTGGAACCTCCAAATGTTCGTTGGTTTTTGTTTTTCCTTTGGCCTCATCAACATGCGTTTGTGGAGGAACTTACTATATCTAAATTTCATGATCTTCTTATTTCATCATGAAACAAGGGCTAAAAGCTCTAGAGAGAGGCGAGTTTAATTACTTGAGGGAAAAGTGTGACAATAATAAACTCAGATGAAGCCAGGGAAGATTTTATCCACTGTGAAGACGATTTGCCTTTTGAATAATCTTTGAAAATTATTTAATGTGTGTTTCAAAGTTTAGATATTTTATAGGAAACTGGAGGTGAAGGCTGAAAAAAAAATGCAACCAATCCCAAACAGTTTAGGCCAATGGTAGGCAAACTGGCGGCTCGAGAGCCACAGTTTGCTGCTCTGTTGACTAATGAGTTTGTCGACTACTGTCATATACTATCCTTTACCTCTTTGCACACAATTTGCCACAATTGCCTAATCCTCACAGCTTCCAACTACACGGTAACATTTAGTCTAGTCCGGTGGTCGGTTTGCTGACCACTGCCTAAAGTTTAGGCAAATGGAAAGAGAAACAAAGAAAGAATATCTGTTACTCGGAAAACAATTATAATCTGATAATTTCTTACTCAAATATCCAGTTTAAGGCTGTCTTTATAATGATGAAGAAGAGCATAAACTCAATTAAGTGTGTTAATGTTCATAATGAATTATCTGGATATTATTTACCAACTAAATATATTTTTCATGTCTACTAATAAACTGGGTTATAACTCTTACACGAGTGACTTTAAAAGAAAATGGCACCAGTAAATTTGCTGGATACAGGATTGCCACAAACCTTCAAGTTGGGGAGAAAGTAAATCATTTCCCTTTTCCTCTTGTGAACAATATTTTAATTGGAATTGTTTTAATCAGTCCGTTTTTGTCTATATTTACTGCTTTCTTTGCTTTTTATTCCCCTTTGTACCTTCCACCTCAGGTCACATTCTTTCTGAACTTGTAGTATTTTATTTCTAGAAGTGTTTAGTACAATGTGTAACATATTTGTGCTCCTTTTATTTTCAAACTTCTGTGAATTTATTGAAAAATATTAAACGTTTTATTTTTGAGCTGGATAAACCCAGTATCTATAATGTTTAGGCTCTGATTATGATGTATTTTGTTTTTTTCTGGTGACTATCTTATATGTGTTGTGTTTTCTGGATATTTTGTGACATTTTCCCCCTGTGGTGCCTGGATTAATGTGGGTTTTTCAATACAGAACTTTTGTTTCAGCAAGGTGCTTTGTGGGACTCTATATCAGAAAATGATTAGAAATTAAATATTTGGTTTAATTATGTTTGGACCACTCAGACAACTCATTTGCATTTCCTCTTTGGTAAAGTACCTGCTAAAGTCCTTTATTCATTTTTCTACTGGATTTCTTATTCATATTGCCATTCTAACTATTTTAGATAAGAATACCATCTTGGGTAAATATGATAAACATATTTTTCCAAGTATGTCATATATCTTTTCATTTTCTCTCCAGTAGTTTTCCAGAAATAGAGGTTATTCACATTAACAGTTTCAAATGTATTGAGTATTTCTCTCTTTTCTGTAAGGACTATGTTTCTTATCTTATAAATAGAATTCTTAATTTTTTCTACATGTTTATAATTTTCCCCTGCACATTTTAGTGGTTATCCACAAATATTTGTGTATAAGGTAGAAATTGCAATTTAATTTTCCCCATATGTATAACAGGTATAGATAGCACTATTCATTGAGTAATCTAGCCATCCTCTTATCTGCAATGTCGGCATTGACAAGCACTGAATTTCTCTATTGTCGTCACTCTATTCCTAGACTTTTACTCTGTTCCATTGGCCTAGTTACTTATAACGAAGTCAAATTCACACTATTTTAATCAGTAGCCTTTAGAAAATCTTTATCTTATTCTCCATCTTGTTGTTTTCCTTCAGTATTTTGTCTTTTTTCACTTTGGTTTTCACATTTTCATCAATTTTAGACTCAAACTGTCAAGTTCTGTTACTCACCTATTGGTTTTTCTCTTGGAATTAGATCATATCTCGTTGAGAAAGCTGACGTCCACTCCCTCCTTCCTGAAATTGCTACATTTGATCTTAAATTAGTGAAATTTATGGCTAAAACTGCTAAATCCATTGGATGTTGTGTCGCTTTTCAGCAAGAGCTTAAAAGTAAAACTTTAAAGTAGGAATGGAAATGTGATTATGTCTGATTTGCTTAAATTAAAGGAGTCTCCTCTAGGAAACCTTAGGAGACTTAACCATTTCTCTCAGACTGAATATTGCTAAAAAATAAACCTCAACTTATTATTTCCAGTCCTGGTGTCCTTAATGCTACATTAAATACTAGAGGGCTAATAAGAGCCTAAAACCAATCTAATAGTTTCCTGCTGTAGGAATTTAGAGTAGGGAAAGATAGTGTGAAGACAAAAATAGTGTGAAGACATTCAGCAAATACTCAGTCTTTTGTGGAATTAAAGGAAACATTCCCAAGAAAACTTTAGATTGAAATGTTCAACTTCCCTCAGTAGCTTCAGTTCATCATAGAACACTGATTTTCCCTATTGTATTTGTTACATCAACATAGCTCAGCAAATCATGAAGAAAACCTAAACTAGAAGAAATTCTACCTTTTCCTCTTTCTGCTTTATAAACATGTATGATTTAGGCTGTCACTTTCAGAAGTCAAATGTACTCACTTTTATACTAATAGTCCCATTTTAATGTTATATTTCTAGCCATATTTTAATCTGTACTTAGTGCCTCATCTTCATCAAGCCCTTCATTGGATGCCAGAATTAGAAAGTTCAGACATAATTTTCTACACTTAAGAGGGTGCAATCTAATAGATGAAGAAACATTCAACTTCTGGTCCTTAAATATTCAGAATTAAGGGAGAATTATCTCTTGGCATTAGCAAACAGTGACCAACTTATGGGACAGTAAACTCAACATGCACCTAAAAATTATTTTAAATATTCTTGAGTAAATAAATTTAGCTATCATGTGTTAGGATCTGAAGACAGATGAGGATTCAGTCATGGCCCAAATTATACTGGGAAAGATGAATATCTGAAGAGATTATTGTGAGATATATGATTAATAGAAGCCCTTAATAAATTAGAATGAGCCAAGCAGGAAGACAGAGTAGGTATCATTTAAACTGAGAGTATGAAAGCATTTAATGAATTCAGTGAAGGCAAAACTTTCCATGTGAGCACCTATGGGAGAGCAGCAGTGGGGGAGGGAGGTTAGTAAGCTGCTAAGACCACATGGGCCAGACCCAAGTTTTCTGAAAAAGTACACTAGATTCTATTGAATGATGAAGAGTAGTTGCTAGAATAAGCATTTTTACAAGGAATGTTTTATAAGAACGTTTTTCCCCACTGATGAATAACTTCAAACAGCACTTGACTCGCACAAATATACTAGAACATTCTATCTGTGATGAAGGAGAAACAGACTTGTAAACTGTGTTTAGTGTCAGAGAACATTCTGTAGCTGACTGCTGGTGTGTATGAGCTGTCAGCTCTCATTCCTGTTCCTAGCTCCTTGGGGTCTCCTTTAGATCCTATAACCAGTAGACTCCTTTTGAGCAGCACTAAGCCATGTACCTTGGGCTGGAGAATCTGTGGGTCCCTTTGCTGTCACTTTCCTTTTGATTTTACCAAATACAGGCTTCCTAGTCCAAGGAAGAATGCTTTGATTGCTTGAAGTCCTGAAAGAGACTAAAAATGGCACTGCAGTTGCTTTGGTGTAGAGATGACATAATTGTCCTGGTCATATATAGTATCACTGGGGTATTAGACTACTTACTGGGTTAGCCAGGCAGCCATTAAACTATCCCTGACACCTCACTTTATGAATTAACTGGAAAATGAAACAATAGGGACAAGAAAGACTAGTCAGAATGTAAGGAGCAAAATAAGGGTTTAGAAGATACTTCCCAAAATGACATCTGAGGGGAAAAATCACACTGATTTAGCATGGATGAACTGACAAGACTAAATGGAACCCATTTGTAAGCATGGGCTTTTACAGGCTAAGTTCAGACTTTTATTTCCACTGAAATTATTGGCATGGTCTTGCACAATTTTCAGGGATGACATTTATCATTATACTAGAGGCCCGGTGCATGAAATTTGTGCATGGGGGTGGGAGCAGGGGGTGTCCCTCTGCCCAGCCTGCACCCTCTCTATCTGGGACCCCTCGAGGGATGTCCAACTGCCCATTTAGGCCTGATTCCGGTAAGATCGGGCCTAAATGGGCAGTCAGACATCCTTCTCACAATCCAGGACTGCTGGCTCCAAACTGCTTGCTCCCCTGACTGCCTCCCTGATTGCCCCTAACTGCTTCTGCCTGCCAGCCTGATCACCCCTAACCACTACCCTGCCAGTCTAATTGATGTTTAACTGTTCTCCTGGCAGCCTGTTTTCCCCAACTTCCCTCCTCTGCCAGCCTGGTCACACTAACTGCCCTCCCCTGCTGGTCTGATCACCCACAACTGCCCTCCATTGCAGGCCTGACACCTCCCAACAGCCCTCCTCTCCTGATCATCTTGTGGTAGGCATCTTGTGTCCACATGGGGGCAGGATGTTTGACCATATGGGGGCAGCCCTCTTGTGTGTTGGAGTGATGATCAATCTGAAAATTAGCCTTTTATTAGATAGGATAGAGGCCTGGTACACAGGTTGGGGCCAGCTGGTTTGCCCTGAAGGGTGTACTGGATCAGGGTGGGGGTTCCCTTGGGGCATGGGGCAGCCTGGGCGAGGGGTCTGTGGTGGTTTGCAGGCTGGCCATGCCCCTCATGACCCAAGTGGAGGCCTTGGGTTCTGGGATTAATTTATGTTCTACAATTGAAACTTTGTATCCTGGAGCAGAGCCAAAGCTTTTTCTCATTCCATGGCAACAGCCATTTCTGTTTGGGTTTATTTAAATTCTATAATTGAAAACTTTGTAGCCTTAAGTGGAGGCCTAGGCACTACGGCTGCAGAAGCTTGCCTTCCTCCATCGTCTGGGCAACCCTAGCCTCTGCTCTCTCCAGCTCCATGGCTACTGCCATTTCTGTTGAGATATATGTATCTTCTATGATTGAAACTTTGTAGTATTGAGTGGAGGCCTAGGATGGCAAGGACAGGCAGAAAGCTTGGCTTCCTCCATTACCCGAGAAACCCAAGCCTCCCTCCTGCTCTCAGTAGCCATAGCCATCTCGGTTGGGATTTATTTGCTCCTGATTGGCTGGTGGGCATGGCTTGATGGGAGGTATGGACAATTAGCATATTACTCATTTATTAGATTGGACTGATCAAGCATTTCAAAATGATGAACTCATTCAACATAGAGAATCTTCTATGTACCAGCAGAGCTTCAAAGACCAGTTGAACAAAATAAAACATACCAACATACATGTAATGGGAGTCCCAGAAATAGAAAATAGAGAAAGGGGGAGAGAAACAGGTATTTTTTAAATAAAAGATAAGTGAAAATTCCCATAATTTATGAAAAACATTGATGATACTAAGACGTTTAGTAAACCCTAAAAAGCATGAACTAAAAAAATATTTACAGCTAGCCAGATCATAGTCAAACTGTTGAAAGGCAAAAATGAGGGCATTTGAAGGCAGAAAGAGAAAAATACTCATGAGACAGAAAAACAGATGATTAATGGCTGGTTCACATTAGAAACAATGGAGTTCATAAGATACTATTGTAACATACTCAAAGCTCTGAAAGAAAAAAATGAACTTCAATAGTGACAAAATAAATATTCCCAGATAAACAAAGATGGAAATGATTATTGCGAGAAGACCTGGCCTAAAATTGAGAAAAAGTTCTTTGGCTGGAAGTGATACCAGATGGTAATTTGTATCCATAGGTAATAATGAAAAGAGCTAGAAAACAATGTATGTGAATGATTATAAAAGCCTATATAAAAATAATTTGTCATTTTTTTTCTGTGAAAAGGAAGCATTAGATAGTATAAAACAATGATTATAACATTGTATTGTTGGTGTATAGAACATATAGATCTAACACATGGCAATGAAAGGAAAAAATGTGGAGAAGAAAAGGAAAAACAAAATGTCTGGTTTTTGAAGTCAATTGTAATGAATTAAAATGCATTTTGTATTCCCTAGCAGTAGTTGGCAAAGTCATTGGTCAACAGAGCCAAATATCAACAGTACAACGATTGAAATTTCTTTTGAGCACCAAATTTTTAAAACTTAAACTTCTTCTAATGCCACTTCTTCAAAATAGACTTGCCCAGGCTGTGGTATTTCGTGGAAGAGCCACACTCAAGGGACCAAAGAGCCGCATGTGGCTCGCGAGCCTCAGTTTGCCGACCACGGCCCTAGAGCAACCATTAAGAAAATAGCCCCAAATAACATAGTAAAAATCAACAAGGAAATGTGTCACACTAAAATATCTATAATAAAAGGGCCATAAAAAGACTTGGGACAAAAGGACAGATGATAGTAAAATGGCAATTGTAAATCCAACATTAGAATAAATGCATCAAATGTAAATGCCATAAACATCCTACTCAAAAGGGATTGTTATATGGAATAAGAAAAGCAAGTCCCAAATAGATGCTGTCTAAAAGACATACACCTTATATTTAAAAACATAAATAGCTTGGTGGAAAAGGTAGGTCATGAAAAGTAACTGTTAGAGAGCTAAAGTGGCTAGACTCACATCACCATTCCAGGATCTATATATATCAGAAATGCATGCATATATTTACCAGGACACGAATATGAGATGTGTACAGAAGCTTCATTTGTGGCAGAAAAAAATTAAACAAAAAAACGGAAGGAAAGCAAGGCAGACAGACAGACATCCACCAACAAAAGAATGGGTAAACAATTTAATTGTGAAAGGTCAATCAAGTGTTGTACAATGTATGGTACATGTACAACTACTTGCTATAACAATGATGAATCCTATGAACATAATATTGAATAAAAAGAAAACTGGATACAAAATATATACTTAATGGTTTTATTAATAAAAGTTTAGGAGACAGCCCTGGCTGAACGGCTCAGTGGATAGAGTGTCAGCCTGTGGACTGACGGGTCCCAGGTTCGATTCCAGTCAGGGGCACATGCCAACGTTGCAGGCACAGTCCCCTGTGTGGGGCGTACGGGAGGCAGCCAGTCAATGATTATCTGTCATCACTAATGTTTCTGTCTCTCTCCCTTCCTCTCTGAAATCAATAAAAAATTTTTAAAAAGCAATTAAAAAAAAAGTTCAGGAAACAAAATTAAGCTAGTGGAAAATTTTGACAATGTTTAATCTTTGGGTAGGAGTAAAGGAGCCTCATGATGAAGATATGGAAGATAGGAGAAATTCTATTTCTTGGTACTTGGTGTGTGTGTATTTTATGATTACCCATTAAACTATACAATATATATTTTACGTTTTTATATATATACAATGTACTTCATTATATAGATTAAATAAATTATATATATATATAATGGAACCACCTCATTTTCTCATACCTCCTCAATCTTTGGCAAACAATATGTTCTCCATCCCTATAATTTTGTAACTTAAAAATATGAGTGAATTCATATAGTATGTAATTACACACACGCACACACACACATGTTTATAGCAGCTTTATTGGTAATAGCCCCCCATAGTGTAAACAACCCAATGTCCTTCAAAAGAGGAATGATTAAAAAACTGGGGTATTTTTATGCCATGGAATACTATTCAGCAAAAAAAAGGAAAAATTACTAACACTTGTAATAACTCGGATGGATCTCAGTGTCATTATGCTAAGTGAAAAAGTCAATCTCAAAGGATTGCTGTTATGGGATGAATTGTGGTCCCCCTCAAACGCATGTTATAGTCCCAAATCCTAGTAGCTCAGAATGTAACCATATTTGGAAGTAGATCTTTAAAGACACGATTAAGATAAAATGGGGCCATTAAGGTGGAGCTCTAACCAGATGTTACTGATATCCTTCTAGGGATTGGAAGAGAGATCTGGGATGTGTGTGCCCAGAAGGATAACCAGATGAGGACACGGGGAGGAGAGCAGTCTCGGAAAGAACCAGACCTGCCAACACTTCCATCTCAGACTTCCAGCCTCCAGAACCGTGAGTCAATATGTTTCTGTGGTTTCACCCACCCCGTCTCTGGTGTTTTGTTATGGCATCCCTCGCAAACGAATACAGTTACATGCTAAATGATTCTACTCACATAATATTTTTGAAATGACAAAGTTTTAGAGATGGAGACAATATTAGTGGTTGCCAGGCATTAAGGTGGGGTAAGGGAATGAGATGGTTGTGCCTACAAAGGGAAAACATGAGAGATCCATGCAGTGGAATTTTTCTCTGTATTTTCTGTGTATTGACGATGATCACATCCATCTACATATGTAACAAAATAGGGGTGACACATGTGTACACACACCAGGAGTGCATGTCAAACTGCAGGACTCTGAACAAGGTAAATGGATTCTATCAATGTCAGTTTCCTGGTTGCACTTTTATGCAGAATGCTAATGCCCGTGGGAAACTGTGTCAAGGGTCTGTATAATCTCAGTGAGTTACTTCTTACCACTGGCTCTCAGTACACAATTAGCTCAAAATGAAAAGTTCAAAAGGATAGAAATATGCGGAAGCCTTGCATTATGTTATTTTCCTCTAGAGATGGTTTATTTCTGTGCATTTTCTGTGTATCAACACATGTAACAAAATAATGGTGAACTAGCGCACACATGCCTGCACACACCAGGAGTGCATGTAAAATTGCCGGACTCTGATCAAGGTAAGTGGATTCTATCAATGTCCGTTTCCTGGTTGTGATTCTGCGCTCTGATTATGCAGGATGTTAACATGGAAACTATGTGAAGGGTGTGCATAATCTCACCGAGTTATTTCTTACCACTGCGTCGCAGCATACAATTAGCTAAAATAAGTTAAAAAGAAGGATGGAAACATGCTGAAGCCTTGCATTATGTTATTTTCCTCTAGCAATGATTTCAATTTATTTCTGGCAAGTGCCCTAGGATCGCTCAACCAATGATTGCTGTAGTTAAATTTCAAGGATTGAAGTGAACCAAAGTGGAGATCAAGTCTATGTGAAGTCTCTTTTATTCCCAGCTTCCCATTCCCCTGGTTATTATAATCAAGTGGTTGGTAAACAGCCCACTGCTTGGTTTTGTAATAAAGTCTTGTTGGGACACAGGGACATCCATTTAAGAATTGTGCACAGCTACTTTTATTTTTTATTTTATTTTTCTATTGTTTAAAGTATTACAAATAGTAGTACATATGTTTCCTTTTTTCCCTCAATTGACCTCCCCCCCGGCCTCCCCTACCCCTTAGTTATGCTTATTATATGCATGCACACAGTCCTTCGGTCAATCTCTTACAGCCTCCACCTCCTCACTCTCCCCTGCCTTTCCACTGTAGTTTGACAGTCTGTTCAATGCTTCTTTGCCTCTGAAATCTCACCCCTGCAACCATTTCTTTTCTTTAAATAAATCTTGCATCTGCATTTCTTGAGATAAATATATAAGAACAACAAACTAACAAAAAAGGTGTGAGTCTGTTTGTGTCCAAACAGCTCGAGTCAGTTTCATATGTCAAATAGTGTCCTTATGTGTACATTGTCAGCAATGTTATCTGGATGGTGGACAAATGGTGGCAATGCAAGGTACCACACTTTATGGTTTGGTAAGGAAAACCTGCAGCGACGCACAGCTGCTTGGACTGCTAGTGTGGCAAGGTGTCGTAATCTCTTCCATCTCTGGACTGTCTTCATGGTTGGAACAGACCTGTCAGTTCCTCTCTGTTGCAGGAATCCATATGGTCTTGGAGTAGTTTTCTGAAAATACACAAACATTTTCTCAACCAAATAATAAAGGAATCTTTTCTGTACAGTTACTTTTCATGGGACAACAGCAGAGTTGAGTATGGCCTGCAAAAGGCAAACCATGTTGGCTTTCAAGCCCTTTACAGAGAAAGTTTTCCTCTTCTTCTAATCCCAAGATTGAAGAGTTTGAAAGGCTAGGAATCCAATTTTTATTCCCCTCAACCCATGAGGCTGTTAAATGTATTTCTTAGCACCAAAACTGGTTTGGCTCAGTGGATAGAGCGTAGGCGTGCGGACTGAAGGGTCCTGGGTTCGATTCCGGTCAAGGGCAAATACCTTGGCTGTGAGCACATTCCCAGTAGGGGGTGTGCAAGCAGCAGCTGATCGATGTTTTCTCTATGAGTTTCTAACTTTCTGTCCCTCTCCCTTCCTCTCTGTAAGAAATCAATAAAATATATTTTTAAAAAAATAAATGTATTTCTTAGCTCCTCAATTTCTCTGTCTTCTGAATTCAGTAAAAGTGGCCTCAAATGGAAGTCTTACCTCCCTGAATTGTCATTTTTTTTTCTTAGTTCTTTTTTTTTTTTGGTAGTTTTTTAATAGCCTTGTTATCAATCCAGTGTCTTTTAGCAGGCTTGATTTCCTGGGATTCTATTGATCCCAGCAAGAGGGTTGGTCTCCTTAGCTTCATCTGCCATTATTAGAAGCAAAAGTCACTAATGCCCCCAGTGACAGTTTTCAGAGGGCCTGATCAAAGTGAAACTTCTCTGTTAACCCTACAAGCATGACTTGTCAAGATTAGTATGTAGGTCATACCCATCTCAAACATCCAAATTGCCAGTTTCACCGTTTCCTTGGGAATGAATGATGAATTCCTAGGGAATGTATGAGACTGATGGGCCAGGTGAATAATCTGAGAATCATTAACCCAGAAATAGCCATTGGAGTACCCATTATCTACAGGCATCATAGAGTGAGCAGAAAGAGCAGGGTCAGGGACCTTCAGCTTTGGAGGTTATTAAAGAGGAAAATGAAAAGGGCTACGAGAGAGGTGGCTTTGATAAGCTTCAAAGAGGCACTTGAAAGAAATGGGAAGCGTGAGGAGTGGGTGGGTGAGGAGAGGTTTCACGGTCAGGAAGAGAAGCAGCTAGAAATCCAGGAATATGGAACTCCAGCAGAGAAACATGAGTGAAAGGAGCCAAAGCATCCAATGGAGGGCAAAGAATTTGTTTGCTGGATGTCTGATCTCTGTCTCCCATTGACTGGTGGTCAAACACCAACCCCTTAGTAAGGGCATCTCTAGATGTTTTGTACTATTTTTGTGTAGTCTTTCATGTCAGAATGTGTTGCCATGAGAACCTGAATTCAGACACACATTGTCTTTTTTTACAATGAGATGAAAGCCTTTTCCATCCAGGCCATGTGATAAAGCCCTCAAAATCCCCACCCTGTCAAGTACCAACCCACAATTTACTTATAGTTTGAAAATAGCAGAAAAGATATTATAGATAAACAGAGACTAGAGAGAACATTATTATTATTGTTGTTAATTAGAAATGTGATGGCATCTACTATACTGTCTTGTTATCTATCCATTTGTACCTTGAAAACTTTATTTATAAACAGCCAAATTTTGAAATAATGGAGAATTCTAATCATAGCCTCTAATTCTTAGAACTTGATATTGTACTTTTATCTAGACTTAGAATGTTACAGAAGTAAGCACCAGTGAACTGTAGTACTGACGATCCTCCATTCAGGTGCCACTGAGTCGGGGTCCACAGGTGGGCATCCAGATTAGCTTGGTCACCACTAGCCCATGTGACACTTTGGAGAGAATTAAAAAAAAGTACTATCTCTGTTGGGGATAAACGGTTGTATTGATGTGCAGGTTGGGTGGGTGGACAGCAGGTGTGTGTGAGTTAGGAAAAGGAGCTATGGACTGATGCTTGGGATGGGGAGATTGGGCTAGATTTCAGCTGCTACTCAACCTCTTGGTCAGATATCCTTGTGAAGTGAGTTAAGTCTGCTATGTCCCTGAAAGCAACCTTGAATAAATTTTAGAGCCTGTGGATGTCATTTACTTTTGCTCTTATAAAAAAGCCTCATTTTGGGATTCAATTATGCACTAGAAGATTACATTTCAGAAGGATTCATGATTTCCACTATAAACATGGAGTTTTAAACATGAGTTTTAACACACCAGTGTATGGGAATATATAATACAATCACTACTTTTATCACTCTAATAATAGCTAATGTTTATTTGCAATACTTCCTCAGGACAGAGCAGAAAGCACATATGTATTCATGGGCACTCCAGGAAAAGTATGACAACTTAACAGAAATCTATGCCTCTTAGTTGAAATAGTCTGAAGAAAAGACCTTGCCCGTATATAATGTGTTCAGTAATTGTTGATGCATGAGTGAATGATTGAAGGATGGGTGGATGAATGAATGAAATGAATGAATAAATGAATAACAAACAGGACAACTACCTCTGCCGCAAAGCTATTAAATAACTCACTGTCTTTGGCGGAATTGCAGAAATCAGAATTGCCTTTAAATCAGAAATCTGGATTTGAATTCTTTAATCACAATTTATGAACCAGATGACCTCGGGGAAGTTGATTTCCAATCTTGCTGAGGTTTAATTTCTTTACCTATAGAATTGTTGAATTTGGGGGTGTCTGGGAATGTCTGCTGTGGGCCCTATAATACTGTTGTAGGGAATGAAAATCTCTCACAAAGTTTGGAGGGTTTGGGAGGGTTGATTCTTACTGTTAGGCTACACCTACTATGGTAATGAAAAAAAAATCACACAAATACCTCAGCAGATTTTTCCTTCTGTTTACAAAATAAATGGTGAACTGTGGTAATGACCCATAAATGAAAATTTTATCAAAATGAACAAATATTTACTGATAACTCTTCCTACTTGGACCACAGACTTATATCTTCTGAGATGAGACAAATGTCTTGTAAGTATCTGTATCAATACCCTAAGGCTGACCTGTTTTTAGCTCCATGAGCATTAAGGGGCAGCCATGATTCTAATTTTTTTTTAAAAAATATATTTTATTGATTTTTTTACAGAGAGGAAGGGAGAGGGATAGAAAGTCAGAAACATCGATCAGCTGCCTCTTGCATCGCCCCTACTGGGGATGTGCCGCAGCAAAGTACATGCCCCTTGATGGAATCGATACATGGGACCTTTCAGTCCACAGTCTGACGCTCTATCCACTGAGCCAAACCGGTTCCGGCCTATTTTTTTTTTTTTATATTGCAATCATAAAAACTTTTCAAATAGATTTCTTTTATAGGCTTTGGACTAGGCAGATATTCCTACAAAAACATGTGTTATCATGATGTGAAGTATTCTTTAATATGATTAAACTTACATCCTATACCCCGTGCATATCTCTCTCTCTCTCACACATGCAAACTCTGCAGCCACCTTTAAGGGCTGATTTTATTTACCGAATTTACCCTCTGCCACAGTGTTTTTTTCTCTTCATCAAATAGTTGAATACAAAAAAAGTGACAGCGATTCATGAAACACATTTGTACTGTACAAAGATCAAACTGGCAAGTGTTCAGTTAATGCATCCAGATTAGCCTAATTCTGCCTTCTATGCACTGCGCATATTAGAACAAACAAAATGGCAATGTAGTTAAATTTGTTGTGGTTTAACCTGCGGAGGCCAAGGGAAGTACTGCTTTTAAGGATATATTTCTGTCATGTTGACGCAATTATAGTTGTTTTTATTGCACAGTTGAAATTATGTATATGTCAGTGTGTTTCTGTATATATATTTAAATTATATGCACAGACCATATTCATTTTAATCCTTCTTTTCTGTTACTTCTTTCTGTCTCATCTCCAAATCTGTTCCTCTGTTTTCTCTGTTTACCTCTCTCCATACACACACACACACACACACACACACACACGCACTCTCACACAAGCACACACACTCTTACACACACACACACATATCTATCTATCTATCTATCTATCTATCTATCTATCTATCTATCTATCTATCTATGAGAAAAACTGACTAGAGTGAGGTTGTCGTAGAATTCACTGTTTTCCACATCCAGCTACAAAATTGTTACCCTATGTACATGAGAAAAATGGAAATACTGTAACTTCTCTTGATTAGGAGGAAGGTAGAAGTCATCCTTAGTTAACCTTATAAAAAGGACTGAAGTCAGAACATCATGTATTTTCTTTTTATTTTTGTCTTGCCTATAACTCATTCACCCTCTGAAGCAATAATCCCAATGGCAAAATTCTTCCCTCTTTGATCTGTCTTGACAAATCATTTTGGGATTTCTAAAACAGAGAAGAGGATAGAGAAGAGAGAAAAATCGGATCTTAAAGCTTTATTCGATTTTTTATCACCAAGACTGCAACCATTAAAACTATCCTGCCTGTCTGTCTTCTTCAAGCTCTTAAATAGACTTAAATATATTTTTTGGACAAACTCATTTCAGAAAAATCTAGTACCAGTACAGGAGGAAGAGGGAGAAGGGAGGAGGAAGAAGAGAAGGGAAGAAGAAGAAGAGAGGAGAGAAAAAGTGGGGGAGGGGAGAAAGAAGGAGAATATAAGAAATGCCATTTTCATACTTGAAGAACTTATTTTTAGAAGATGCTCAGGTTAATTTTTCTGCTATAATGTGCCACATAGGGATTATTATCCTTTTTAGCAAAAGGAGCTAGAAGGCATATTAATACTATGAAACGTGAATTGAGCTCTGCCTCAGTTGGTTGGAGTGTTGGCTAATACACCAAAAGGTTGCGGGTCTGATTCCCAGTCAGGGCACATATCTAGGTTGCAGGTTTAATCCCCGGTTGGGGTGAGGCAACCAATCAATGTTTCTCTCTGTAGCTTTCCACTCAAAACCACCTGTTGATTTGCTTTTCCTATGAAATGTCACATGCAGGCAGATTTTTTTAGTAAGAAGCAGACTTGAACAGAGAGCCAAGAATCAGAGAAAAGCTGAAAGCAGGCACATAGAAAATTAAGCAAAACCACCCAAAAAAGTTATAAAGATTAGCTTTAAAAACATTCAATAAATAGAATATGTACCAGATAAAAATCTTTAAATAGTTATAAAATGTAAATATTAAATGTTAATTAAACTAAGTTTTGTGATATTAACATAACAGAGATATAGAGAAGGAAATGCTTTTATAACCTCTGTGAAGAGAGGTAAGTGATCATATTCTGTAGTGTTAGCTTTACAGATAATATCCACTACTTAAGAACTTAAGAAATAGCTATATGAGAAGTACTAATTGGTAGTTCCAAAATAGTCCTGGAAATATGGAGTACAGCATGGGGAATATAGCCAATAATATTGTAATCACTATCTATGGTGCCAAGTGGGTGATTGAAATACAGGAGGGTCATGGTGTGAAGTACAGTATGATTGTCTAATCACCATGCTGTACACTTGAAACTAATACAAAGTAATACTGACTATAAAATGTAATTGAAAAACAAAATTTAAAAAATTGGGAAAAAATAGCTATCTAAACATATGTATGAACTGACTCACTTGTGCTGGATGTAGCATTTTTTTTTTGTTTTCAAGGTCGTGCTAATTTTAAATTTAAATAGACCTTGACTGTGTGGGTCCCTGATATGGGTCTGTCTCTACTTATTTGATTATTCTACATTGACGTGAAAAAATGCAGTTTTCTCCATAGTCAGCAAACAGTGGCTTGAGAGCCACATGTGGCTCTTTGGCCCCTTGAGTGTGGCTCTTCCACAAAATACCACAGCCTGGGAAAGTCTATTTTGAAGAAGTGACATTAGAAGAAGTTTAAGTTTAAAAAATTTGACTCTCAAATTTCAATCATTGTACTGTTTATATCTGGCTCTGTTGACTAACGAGTTTGCCGATCACTGCCTTAGACAAACCAGTGACAAAGCTAGAATCGCTACCTCATTTTACAAATAAGACTGAGTCCCAGAAAGTGGGCACAACTTCCTTTAATTGGCATTGCGATGTGCTAGCTAGAAATTTGGAAGCAACTTCCAAAATAAATGGCAAAACAAATTTAAAATAGCTATCCCTAACAGCAGGAATTAGGAAGAGGTAGGGTAGTGTATCAGTAATCAGCTGCTATATAAGAAATCACCCTATAACTTAGAGGTTTGAAAACATCGTTTTTCTCTTAAATCTTCAGTTTGAGCAGGGCTCGATGGGACCATCTCTTAGTTCTTGCATTATCATCTGCCATGGCTTAAATAGGGATTGGCAGATCCATTGTCGTGGCAAATTTTGGAACATATTGGGAGGTGGAAATATTGGGGAGCATGGAAAATTTTGGAGCATGCATTTATATGTGTGTTGTTTGAATGTTTATTTACATTAAAACAGTAATATTTGCTTTTCATCCAACACCTGATTATTCAAAGTGGAATTGCATGACAAGAACTAACAATCACATTCTAGGGCTGCTTATGTCAGCCTGTTCCAGACAGTCCCTGCCTTGAATTCACAACTATAAAAGGTTTGCATCTGTTGTAGATAAGTAAAGAACACATGTGAAATTGAATGCCACAGCCAAGTGCAGCGATGCTACACATTCACCTTTCAAAGATACATCCGAACAGGTGCGGGCAGAGCTGAGACTATGAGCATCAATCAGCAGACTCATAGCTAAGCCCCCAGGACCCCTGACACCAGCATGACAGAAGAGATTCCTCAGTTGTCAGAATATGTGTCATTGAAGCTGTGTTCCATGGCTTTCCACTGATTGACAGGTCTCTTTGAGATGCCTCGGGGATTTGTTACCATCTGGCATTGTTCCATGTCCCTTCCCTTCTGAGTGTCTTATGATGATTAACTGGTTAAACATCAGAGGAGCAGCATGGAGTAGGCAGGAGCTAGTAGCAATTCCTTCCTTTTAGCTAGAGACGCAGAAGTACTCAAGCATTGGAAGCTCAGGGACTCGTACAAGATCCTAATGTCATAGGTTCTGATACCAGATCATATGTTCGATTATTAACATTATGGAACAGTCTTATGTGCTTGAGACACTGAGCTTAGAGGAATAAACTGCCCTTGTGGGGCTCCCAGTCTTGGAGAGGAATTGTATATTCACTCAAATGTTGGAGGAGAGAGGCATCTAAAAAGCACAGTAAAAATACGGCTGTCTCCTTTTGCTTTTCACATGCCTCTTTACATGAATGCAGGATCCAAAGAGGCAGCATTTGCTGTCAGGTTACAAGCATGAGTGTGCATTTGGGTGGCCATGTATGTCTATATAGTATGGAATGAGGAGGAAGGCGACCAGCTGCCATAAAATTATTTTTGTTGCTACTTCATAACTGTAATTTTGCTACTGTTATGAATCATAATGTAAATATCTGTGTTTTCCGATGGTCTTCACAACCCACAGGTTGAGAACCGCTGCTATA
This sequence comes from Antrozous pallidus, assembly GCA_027563665.1. NCBI lineage: Eukaryota > Metazoa > Chordata > Mammalia > Chiroptera > Vespertilionidae > Antrozous > Antrozous pallidus. Next base: position 51,903,419 of record CM050524.1, on the reverse strand, counting down.
GAGCCCAAGACCATGGGAAAACACAGATATTTACATTATGATTCATAATAGTAGCAAAATTACAGTTATGAAGTAGCAATGAAAATAATTTTATGATTGGGGTCACCACAATATGAGGAACTGTATTAAAAGGTCTTGGCATTAGAAAAGTTGAGAACCACTGATTTAGAGAATAACACTAAATAAATGTGTAACAACTTATTTAAAATGAATACATCACCTTTAAAAGGTGTGCTATACTTTTTGTAGAAATGTTATCCTGAGAAGAAGAAGCAAATGAATTCAGAAAACTCAAAGGTGAGAGGCACAGACCAGAGGGCCTAGTGATGAACCATATGAGGCATCTGCTTTTTAGGCAAAACTGCGGGCAGTCCTTGGAACAGGTGAAAGTTAAAGATGGCCAAGCATTCCTCAGTCTCTCTTCTTTCTGCCAGCATACCCAGCTTGCTCTGGCCTGGAAACAATCAAACCTACACTTCTAATTTCTTTCTTATTATTCACAATTTACTTCTGCACTATCACCATGGAATTCCTAACCTTGATAGTCTTTGCCTTCTTCCTTTACTCACTTTTTAACAAATAAATCTTTATTGTTCAGGTTATTACAGGTGTTCCTCTTTTTTTCCCCCCATAGCTCCCCTCCACCTGATCCCCCACCTCACTCTATGCCCTTACCACCAACCAATGTCTTCATCCATAGGTATAAGATTTTTGTCCAATCTCTTCCCGCACCCTTCACACCCTCTTCCCTTGAGAATTGTCAGTCCACTCCCTTTCTATCCATTGTAACCTAGCCAGCTGCCGACCTCTCTCCATTGTAACCTAGCCAGCTGCCCACCTCTCTCCATTGTAATCTAGCCAGCTGCCCACCTCTCTATTTCTGCCCCAAACCCCAACACTCAATATACTCTGCATCACTTATCCACTGTCATGTAATGAAGTCCCAAACTTGGTAAAATAAAACCGACAATATATGATTTAGCACCAACTGTAGGTCAGAAATGGGAGCAGAGCTCAGCTAGGTGGTTTTTCTGTTTTCTGTGATGCTGTCTGGGGTCACTCAGGTGGCCGCCATCAGCTAAAAGTTGAGATGGAGCTGGAGCACCCAAAGGTGGAATCTCATCATTTAGGGTCTCTCTTCAGGGCTTCTCTAATCATCCAGAATTGACCCTAGACTTCCTGAGAGCATGGAGCCTGGGCTCCTAAAGAGAAGAAGCAGAAGCTGTCTGTCTTTGTAAGGCCTGGGTGTGGGAGGTCTAAATCCACTGCATTCTAGGAATTGGACAGACACCCACTAATGTTTACTGAGTTAATACAACCTTATCAACAGAAATAATTATAGTCGTAGCAGTCATTTGTTGAGAAGTTTTCCTGTACCAGGCACTGTGCTCAGTACTTTTTTGTATTAATTCACCAGTCATCCCATAAGCTTTGAAAGAAATCCTAGTATTACCCTGGAATACTAGGGTATTGAAAATGCAGTGTTCTAACAATTGCAAATGGTATGGGAGTCCATGATCACCTCATTCCCTGTTAGCATTTATACCAACCTACTCTTAATTGTTATTTGCATGAGCCTCTTTTCTTAGCTGTGCTTAAAGTCAAGGACTGGGTCCAATTCATCACCCTCTGTTTAGTGCTTATTGAGGACATGAGAAAACTGTGGTTTGGTTGAAGTAAAGGATGGATGGAGCTGCATCTGGCTTCAGCCACACTCTTAACTGCTGCGCTCGACCACATTTCAATCTGCCTAGCGTTCCTTGGTAATTGTTGACTGAGAGGAAGAGATGTGGCAGGACAGGTGCTTCAGCTGAATTCGCCTCTCCCCTCAGAGGTGTCTGGGACTCTTTGTAGCCATTAAAAAAATGATATAGTTTGGAAGCACTTTCTTGTACATTGGCATCTGCTCATCTTGTTCTCTGAGAGTTTCCCCCTGAGAGATAGTGAAGAAGGCCCATCTTTCAACCCTTTGACCTCTATGGAAGACCTCAAGGCTGTGTGATAATTGCTGTGTGTGGGCGGTGACTCAAGCACCTGGCCATAAAGAACTCAGGAATACTTGGGGTTTAATAGTGAGTGACATCACTACTAAGCAGCTGTTTGATCTTGAGTAAAGTAGTCAAGTATTTGATCTTTTTGGTGTTCTTGATCATTACAAATTGAGCCGATTGAGGGAATTGATCCAGTTTGTTTCAATTATAGTTGATATACATTATATTAGTTTCAGGTGTACAACATAGTGCTTAGATATTTTTATATCATAAAATGATCATCCAATAAGTCTAGTACCCATCTAACACCTTGCATAGTTATTCCAATATTATTGTTTTTACAAATGGCAATTTATACTTATTAATTCCTTCCCCTTTTTCTCTCATCCCCCAAACCCTTATCCCATTTGGGAACCATCAATTTGTTCTCCGTATCAAAGAGTTCTTTTTCTGTTTCTTTTTTTATTTACTTTGTTTTTATATTTATACTAGAGGCCTGGTGCATGAAAATTCATGGCCTGGGCAGGGGGGTGTCCCTCAGTCCTCTTGCAGCCTGGGAGCCCTTGGGGGATGTACAACAGACGGCTCAGTGCTGCTTCGGAGGCAGAAAAGGCTCTGGCCACCACTGCGGCACTAGGGCTTCCCTGTGGGAGAGCATGGATCACCAAGGGGGCAGCTCCTGCATTGAGTGATCAGTGCTTATCATAGTGATCAGTTGTTCCGTCGTTCGATCAATTTGCATATTATATAGGATAAGTGAAATCATATGGTATTTGTCTTTCTCTGTTTGACTTATTTACTTAATCTAATACCCTCTAGATCCATCCATGTTGTTGCAAATGGCAAGATTTCATTCTTTTTTATGTATGAGTAACATTCCATTATATATATTTTCTTTATCTACTTGTCTATCAAAGGACACAGGTTGCCTCTGTATTTTGGCTATTGTAAATAATGCTGCACTGAACATAGTAGTTCAGTTTTTTATGGCTCTCTAAATCCACAACTATTCCGCACCAGGACTCCCAAGGAGAATTCTTTCTTCTGTGCCTATTTCTCAGCCTATTAGAATTGCAAAGGTGATACTTCTTCCTTCTGGACCTTGCTTTACCTCCTTACATGGTTTCATATGATTGTCAATCTAGAATATTCTGAAATTTTACTATTTAAAATGCAATGTTTCAACTATTGCAAATGGTATGAGTCTCCATGATCACTTCATTCCCTTTTAGCATTTATACCAACCTGATCTTAATTGTTATTTGTATGAGCCTCTTTTCTTAACTGTGCTTAAAGTCAAGGACTGGGTCCAATTCATCACCCTCTGTTTAGTGCTTGTCCATACCTTGCCTTTAGTAGAAATCAATCCTGGTTCATTGAATTCCATTTAGCAACATCAACTTGCCCTTTCCTCATCATGTTGTTAGTTTTCAGGTTCCTTTATTCAGCACAGAAAATGCCATTGGCTGTGATCAACTTCTCACTATTATATTGCCTACACTCTATATATTCTAGTCTTCAGGTAAGAGCTTCTCTTTCTAAAGGTTCTGAGTGGCAATATGGAAGGGAGATTAAGATGACAAGTTCAAAAGACCTGGGATTGAATCCAGGCACTAATATTTGTAAGTTGTTTGCCATATGAAATCTCTCTGAGCCTGACCCCCTCTTTGCCAAAATGGGGATAATAATTGCTATTACATGCCAAAACCGGTTTGGTTCAGTGGATAGAGTGTCAGCCTGCAGACCAAAAGGTCCCAGGTTCGATTCCTATCAAGGGCATGTTTCTTGGTTGCGGGCACATCCCCAGTAGGGGTGTACAAGAGGCAGCTGATCGATGTTTCTCTCTCGTCGATGTTTCTGACTCTCTATCCCTCTCCCTTTCTCCCTGTAAAAAAAAATCAATAAAAATATATTTTTTAAAAATAGTTGCTATTACAGAGGATGACCAGAAGGATTAAATTATATACTATATAACAAGTGCTATCACCATGGCGGGTACATAATAATTGCCAAATAAAGAATATGACTATTGTTATTATTACCACTACCACTATTACTATTTGCTACCACTACCAACTACTGAATATAATTCTAAAAGCAAGTGTCAACCTGTAATTGCTGCTTCAGTGACTGAAAGTACGTTAAAGAATGGTCTGCCTCAGAAACAAGGGCTGTATGCCCTTAGAAACAATAATGACAATGCACATTTCACATTAGCTTTGATTGATGGACTGGGGAAGAAGAAATCATGTTTTTACAAACACAAAGCGATAAAGTTAGTTAACTCCTCTTCCCAAAGAGCCCTAGTGTTGTCTAGTTTAGCTCAGGAAATGCAGTCAGCTTGCTAAGGCAGATTTCATTATGGTTGTTCATTTTGATGCAGATTGCAAAGTGGGGGCAGGGAAGGAGAGTGAGAGAGAGAGAACAGGATAGCTGTCCTGCAGCCTGTGCCAAGGAAGATGCAGATTTACAAAAGCAGCAACAGCTACATTGCCAGGCGTCTCACTCAGTACCACATACAGCAGGATCCGTGCTGGCATATGGTAAACACACGCACACGAACACACATGCACACACACGCACACACACCCATACACTACATCCTATTTGACACAAGGGAAATAAAGGGTAATCTCTGAGCTTCAGAGACATGGACAGCTTCATCTAAGAACTCAGGGATAAAATGGAAATTTCAATTTTCGGTGAGTGACTTGTTTGTTCAGCCTCACAAAGTCCATTTTTTCTCCCTGACTGATCCCATTTTCAGATGGAATCATCACACGTCCAAATGCAATTGCCTAAATTGCATACGTGTGACTCATAGCCATGTTTGCATAGTATTCTTTCAACTCGGGAGACGGAGCTAGTGATTTTGTCATCATCAGCCAGCCTCCATCAAACATCCAGGACTCATTTGTTCTCATTAAGAAACAAAATTACTGACCACCTGTGCCGCTGACGTATGCCTTGAGAAAAGGTGCAAAAACTGCAGAGTTGGGGGAAGTGGCTCATAGGCTTTCAAGACTATCGATTTCTGAGTCTTGCCAACCTGAACTATTTCCTTTTACTGCTTTATCCTGCAGTTATTCTGTACACCTATATCAGAGTCATTTCCCCAAAGTGTAGTTCAGACCCAGTACTACTCAGGCCAAAGTCATCTCTGACATTTTGACTCTGAAAAGTGATTTCCAGAGTAGCTGGCATTTGGCTCCTATAGGATTGGTAGGATTTCTACTGGCTGGGGCCGTAGTGGAGATAATGCAGGAGAAGGAAACATCATGAACAAGCAGATAGGGCAGAAGGAATAGAGGAAATAGAAAATAATTCTATATTGTGGAAGCATAAAGTCTCTCTAATCAAGCTAATGCTGCAGTGCTAAACAGACTTACCTTGTAAGGTACTTGAATTAGATCAGATTAAAAATAGATAATAGAGAGATAGACAGGCAGAATTAGATTTGAAGGGGGGAAGTGTAGGGAGGAGAGAAGGAGGGAGGAAGAGAGAGAGAGAGTGATAGAGGGGGAAGAGGTATATTAAAAGAGTAGAATTTTTTTTCAAAATTTAATACTTAATTATACACAAATAAGTCCAAGATCATGAAGAACATCTCAGATGACATGGACAGTCAGTGCTTGCACTTTACATCTGTTTTCTCCACGTGAGGCAGATATTTATGGTTATTGAAAAATGGTTCATATTGGAAAGTACAAAAGTATTGAAAATGTTTCATTCATGTTTTCTAATCTACCTTTATAACTGCTACAAAGGTAAAAAGGACTGGGGAAAATTTTGAACACAATGCAAGAATCTGAATCAACCATTAGGATGTCTGCCCTGATTCTGTCAAATAATTGTCCAAAGTCACTCTGTTCCCCATTGCCATCTAAAGCTCGGTAGAACTGCCCACCAGCCCTACATGTTCTAATCCCTGCCTAGTGCTCCAGGTTTCTCTCCCAGCTCTCCCCTGGCTTACTTAGCTTAGTGGCAACCACAGAGGCTTTCTTGGAGTTGCTCCCAGAAAGCAAGCTGAACTGTTCTCAGATCCCTTCACCCATTAGTTTCCACATTAGAGATATATTTTCTTAAACTTGATAGGACTTGCTTTCCCTTCATTCAGTTCTCTCAAATGACATTTCCTAAGGAGCTCTCAGGTCACACTGTCAAAATTAGCCCCCAAACACTCGTTCCACATTATCACTATCAATTATCTCCCCTATTTTAAATGATCTTATATATTCTTTTGTCTACTTGTGTATATCTACTTTGTAGAAAATAACTTATGATAAAATTTTATGCAAAGGCAAAAGGCTAATCCTCTTTAGACAAAGAAATCTCACCACTAATATCCAGGCTTACTATAAGCCTGGCCATTGTAGCTCAGTGGTTGAGCATTGACCTATGATCAGGAAGGAGGTCATGGTTTGATTCCTGGTCTGAGCATGTGCCCCAGTTGCAGGCTCCATCCCCAGGAGGGAGCGTACAGGAGGCAGCCGATGAGATGATGACTCGCTCTCATTGATGTTTCTGTGTCTGTCTGTCCCTTCCTCCCTGAAATCAAATAAAAATATATTTTTAAAAAATAGACTTACTGTAAGACTGTAGTAATCAGGACAGCATGACATTGTTGATAGAAGAGATACGTAGACCAATGAAACAGAATTCTATGCCTGGAAATAGATTCACACAAATACAGCCAACTGGTGACACTCTGTCCTCAAGTAGGTGGTGCCTCGCTTCTCACTTATGAAGAGTGAGTAAATGATCTCCTACAAAGGTAATGAAATCAGAAAAAAAAATTGATAAACCTGACAAACATTCAGCCAGGCGATCAAGGTCAACATCGACAATAATGAGTCATTTTGGTAGTGTGTACACTTGCCATAATATGATGAAAATGGCTCTTTCCCTTGTGGTCTCCTCCCCCCACCCTTAACCCCAGTCTCATATGAGGAGAACATCGGATAAGTCCCATTTGAGGGACATATACAAATTGCCTAAACATCAGTATCAAAACTGGTAAGGTCTTTAAGAGCAAGGACAGAGACTGTGACAGTTGAGAGGAACCTTAGAAATAAGACTGCTAAAATGTGCTACCCTTCCTGGGATGGCACAGAAAGTGGACAGAGCAATCTAAGACGCCTGAATAAAGCATGGGCATTATTCATAAGAATATATCAATACTACTTCATTATTACCCATGGACCCTACTAATGTAATATATTAACAGTGGGGGAAACTAGGTGAGGTACGTACATGAACTCTGTATTTTTTGGAAGTCATTTTATAAATCTAAAACTGTTCTAAAATAGTTTTATTTAAAAAAAAAGAGCAAATATGAGCTTGAATATCTTGTCACCCAGGGGAGTTCAGGCTCTGAATTAAGCTGAATTTGATTTAGATAAATAAGGAGGCATTTTTTTTAAACCTCAGATGGTGGAACAAGGAGCATAACCACTGCACATGTTTAGAAAAACAGATCAATCTGATGAAGAATTTTACAGGCTGTCGAGAACGGTGAGAAGTACATAAACACCTCGCCAAAAGGACATCGTGTCAGCTAAATTGATTGACTGTTAAATGGAGGGTGGCTTGTGATTACATCTGTTCGACAGACTCTGTTGTATCCACAGCACCAAAGTGGTGTTAGTATGGGCCATGAGCCAAGAAGGGGAAAGAGCCACGTTTCAGGGACTGGGTGCTCTGGTGGCATTCATTAAAATCGGAAGCTGTCAGGCATCATGAGGGATGAACTGGAACAGGAAGCAATTGCCATTTGTTCAGATCTTTCAGGGGAAGCAAGATGTGTGAACAAGAAGAGTTTGAAAAAGATCTTCGTTAGTGATGAAGTGATGCATCAAAGCTTGCAGGGGAGGCTTTGATGCTCAGAGGCCCAAGAAAATAGACGTGTCAAAATCAGAAGTGAAGCCCAGGTTGCTTTTTCCCCCCTCCTCCTTGGACATCAATCACCTCGCTCATGCAAAATTAATCACACAGCATCCATCTATCCTGTATAGTTAGAAATTAAGACACAACTGAAAATGTCTGTGTAATCAAATAGAATTGAAGTGTGCCCCTTTCCTTTAGAAATTGAGCAGGTGATCTATCAGATACCCGCCAGGTGAGCAACCCTCTGCTTTGAGCAAGGACTATAAAAGAATGCAGGGATAAATCAGCCTTGAGTCTTGCAATCAAGGTTCTACTTTGCAGAGACAGACAAGACACCACAAAAATGGTATACAAAGTCATGCCATGTGAAGGATACTGTGAAATATGCTAACATTTATTATGAGTCCAGGAGCTTTATTCTACTTGAGAAGATGGGAGGGGACAATCAGGGACAAGTTGATAAGAGACGATGTAACCTTCTTGTTGGGTCTTTCAGATACTGATAGGATTTTCCTTAATCGGGAATGCCATTCTAGGTACAAGAAGAAAAGTATTACAAGAACTGGAGGCATTGAAGCGTGCGCATATGTGAATACCTGCAGGGAATACCAGCCCCCTAATGTGCTAGAATGGGAGGCTCTGAAACACATAGGCAGGCTGGAACTGCAATAGGGAAAGTCCTGATCTGAGTGATGCCAGTGCTGTCTGTTGCCTGCCTGTGTTTGTTGTTAGAAGACTTTATAAAACTCATACTAATTTCTGGCACATTCTTACATTCAGATGCAGTATCCTTTGGTTTTTCTCATTCATAATAACTCAAACTATGGCTCTGACTTTCCAAGATTAGCATCAGTAGAGTGTTACAAAATTGTCTATAATTCCTCCCTTCCCATCATCCATACTCCATACAACGTGACTTTGCAGCTCATGCCATCAAGAAGTGAAGACAATTTTCTCCATCCCCTGAATCTGGTTGGCTCTGTTTTTGCTTTGGATACTAAGATGTGGTAGAAGAAGTGACCTGTGTCACTTCTGAATCTTCTTTCTTGAAGCCCCTTGTTGCCATGGGGCAACAAGCAGGATAGCCTGCTGAAGGATGAGTGACCACATGGAGCAGATACAGTCCATCTTAGATAGGCCGTTCTGCAGCATCCAACCTTCTGTCAGCTTAGCAGCTGATCAATCAGGCCCATGAGCTCAGCCCAAATAGCTAAAAAAAAAAAAAAAGGTGTGATTTTCTTTGTATTAATCTTGTTTGGATTTTGTTGAGCTTCTTAAATCTGTGGGCTGATCATTAACATGTTTGGAAACATCGTGACCATTTGCTCTTTATTGCATTTCTGTCCTCTATAGGGCTACAATGATATGTACGTTACACCATCTGTGTCCAACACATTTCCTATGCTTCTTTGTCTTTCACATTATTTTTGTGACTCTGGGCTTCAATTTTGATATTTTATCTTGTCTGTCTTAAGTTCACTAATTATGTCCTCTGTTAAATGCCTCTTTCTACCCATTCAGTAGCTCTCAGTTATATGTGTTATACTAGAGGCCCAGTGCACAAATTTGTGCATGGGTGGGGTCCCTCAGGGTGACCTGCCTGGATTGGGCCCCAGCCCATGCCCCAGGCTTGTAGCCCCAGCTCACAACCCCCAGCCTCACTATCCTGCAGTCTCATCTGGCACCCTGCTGTAGTCTGCTGCCACCCCCTCACCTGTTCCATCATCCTGCTTGTGGGATGATTAGTTGGGGCAGCCAGCGTCACTGGTCACCATCTGTGGGACAATTGGCAGGGCGATCATGACCCTGCTTCCACCCACCTTGGCATGGCACCACCTGCTCACCTGCTTCACCATCCCACCATGGTCCTGCGCTCATTGGTGCCCATCAGTGCTTGCAGTGCCTCCACTGCTGCCTGCTGGTAGTGCACTTCATAGCAAGTGATCCAACTCCTGGTTGAACTCCCAGTTAAACAATTTGCATATTAGGCTTTTATTATATAGGATTTTTTCAATTCTAGAATGTCTTTTGAATTCCTTTTTGTACATTTACAAATCTCAATTGAAATTCTTCATCTTTTTAGCTATTTAAAACGCCTATTTTCTCTAATGTATTTGTGATGGCCATTTAGAACTTCTTAGTTATCTGTACCTTACTTATCTCTGGGTTTGCTGCCATTATTTAGTTTTTTTATATTCTCTGTGCATGTCTTATTTTTTTTTTGAGTTGGACATTGTGCATAAAAATGGAGACACTTATGAGGTTACTTTTTACTCACAGAGAAAAATAATGAAGTAAATTTGTTTTAAAATGAATAAATACTAAGTTGAACACCAGAACATCTGGACTGTACTCCTGACACTCACTGTGATTTTTCAAAATCCACCCTACAGAGTTAGGGCCTCTGCTAACATTAAATGCTCTCAACAGTCTTGTTAGGTGACAGTTTACAATTCAGTGACTTCCTACTGCTACAGTGATGTACAAAGTCTTATGGGAATGAGAAGAATAAACAGTGGGTAAGCTTAATAATACCTTTCTGATCTGAGGAAACTGGAGCCCACAACATTTATTAACTTGCCTGGAATTGTTTAAATGACTCAGTGCTTTCAAGAAATCAGGACTCTGGAAAAGCATAATTATATTAAGAAAAATTCTAAATATGGTTAATGCAATTGTTCAGTTAGTCTGTAAATGTGTTTTACAGCAACAGTGAAACTAGAGATGAAATGTTATTTGAATTCAACAGAACACAAAAGTAACAAAATACCCAATTCTCCCAAAGTTCTAGATATCCAATCTCATTTGTTTCAACAACTAATCCACAGCACAAGACTGAAGTACACACACACACACACACACACACACACACACACACACACACACTCTTACACCTGGTGTTTCTTTTCTTCCACTAACATAGGTTCAGTTCTACTTTCTCTTCTAAGAGTTTTATACCAAAACTAGAGTCCTGGTGTATGGAATTCATGCATGGTGGGAGGGAGGGGTCCCCTCAGTCCATCCTGCACCCTCTCCAATCCAGGACCCCTTGGGGGATATCTGACTGGTGGTTTAGGCCCAATTCTGTGCACCAGGCCGAAACTGGCAGTCAGACATCCCTCTCACAATCCCGGACCACTGGCTCCTAACCACTCATCTGCCTGCCAGCCTGATCACCCCTAACTGCCTCTGCCTGGCTGGCCTGATTGCCACCAACCGTCCCTTCTGTTGGCCTGGTTGTCCCATGCAGCCTGCTGCTCGGTCATTTGTTCGCCCCTCACTTGGTCATTGGCTGCTCCTCATTAACACCCTGCTGCCCAGGTTGCCCCACGCAGCCTGCAGCTCAGTTGTTTGATTGCCCCTCACTACCCCCCCCCCCCCCGCTGGCCAGGTCACCTCATGCAGCCTGTTGGTCATTTGTTCAGTTGTGATGGTCGCTTAGGCTTTTATATAGGTAGACTAGAGGCCTGGTGCATGAAATTTGTGCACGGGGGTAGGGGGGATGTGGAAGGTGAGGGTGTCCTTCAGCCCAGTCTGCACCCTCTCTAATATGGGACCCCTTGAGGGATGTCCAACCACCTGTTTAAGCCTGATACTAGTGGGATTGGGCCTAAATGAGCGGTCAGACATCTCTCTCACAATCCAGGACTGCTGGCTTCAAACTGTTCCCCTGCCTCTGCCTGATTGCCCCTAACTGCTTCTGCCTGCCAGCCTGATAACCCCCTAACCATTCTCCTTCCAGCCTGATCAACGCCTAACTACTCTCCAGCTGGCCTGATTGTCCCTAACTGTCCTCCCCTGCAGACCTGGTCTCTCTCAACTGCCCTACTCTGCCTGCCCTGGTCACCCCTAACTGCCCTCCCAGCTGGCCTGATAATCCACAACTGTCCTCCCCTGCATGCCTGGTCCTCCCCAAATGCCCTCCTCTTCAGGCCTGGTCTCCCCCAACTGCCCTCCTATGCAGGCCTGGGTCCCTCCAACTGTCCTCAACTACAGGTCTGGTCCCCCCCTATTGCCACACTGCTGTCACCTGGGTCCCAACTGTCCTCATTGCTGCCTGCCCCCCCACGGGCTGCACCTCCCCTTGCTGACTGGTCTCCCCAACTGCCGCTTATTGCTGCCTAGTCACCTACTGACTCCTGCTTGTGTTCACACATAACTGCCCACCCTTTAAGCCTGAGGTTCCTCCCAACTTCCCTTCTGCAGAAGGGTACCCCCCCAAAACTGCCTACCTGTAGGCCTGGGTCCCCTTAAACTGCCCTCCTTTGCTGGCCTGGTCTCCCCCAAGTGCTCTCCTCTGCTGGCCTGGTCACTCCCAACTGCCCCCCTCTGCTGACCTGGTCACCCCTAACTGCCCACAACTGTCCTCCCCTGCAGGCAATCTTTTGGTGATCATTTTGTGTCCATATGGGGGCAGTCATCTTTGAACACATGGGAGTGACCATCTTGTGTCTTGGAGTGATGGTCAATTTGCATATTACTCTTTTATTAGATAGGACAGGCAGCCAGAATCTAGATGAGTATTTGAAGTAACAAGTCCCCTAAGACAGGCAAAAAATAAAAAAGCTAGCAGTACTTATGGATGAACTAGCAAACCTCCAATATGTACCCTCTTATACTCTATAATGTTTGTAAAACAAAAGTTGACTATGTAAGTTTGTAAGATCAACCATGGGGGGGTGTAAACAATAAGGTAAAACAAAAACATTTTTTCCTATTCTCTTAAATAATGTTTACTTTTGGACTGTAAAATTTCAGAAAAAATCTAGAGGAATGTACTTGCAACAATCTGGTATTTAGCCACCTATTTATTTGTGAAATTATTGGTCTTCCATTTGTTTCCATTTGATATTTCAGATCTATTTAAAGATTCTAAGGTAAATATATCCATTCATTTCTCAGTTCCTTCTCTTCAGAATTAACCAGTGGCTTGAATTTAATATTTATTATTCCCATGCATAGTGTTTATTGCACATTTTATTTTTTAAAATATATTTTATTGATTTTTTACAGAGAGGAAGGGAGAAGAAAAGAAACATAAATGAGAGAGAAACATCAATCAGCTGCCTCTTGTACACCTCCTACTGGGAATGTGCCCGCAACAAAAGTACATGCCCTTGAACCTGGGACCTTTCAGTCTGCAGACCGATGCTCTATTGCTCTATCCACTGAGCCAAACTGATTAGGGGTACACATGTTAAACTATTCTTTATCCATAGCCAAAAACCATTCATAGTGTTATTCTGAATGTTTTCAAATTTCAGCATTATGTTTTAAATATTTCTCCACTATTTGTATGTTTATTACAAATTTGTCTTTGAGAATTTTCCATGCTGATATTTACAGCTCTAGTTCATTACTACTGTTGCATTAAATTCCATTGTATGAACATTAATCTATCCATTCTCCTACTTGTGGGGATTTAGGTTGGTTCCCACTTGTTCTTTCAAAAGCACTGCCGTTAATTATTCTCATAAGCATGTTCTTGTTTACCTGTGCAAGGGACACTCTAGGCTATTTCCTACAGGTGGAATTGTTGGATGTTGTATATGCTTATTTTCTACTTTTACTAGATAATGTAACTTTATTTTCCAAAGTGATTGTAACAATTTATACACCCAATTATGGATAATAGCTCTGTTGCTTCATGTTCTCACCTAATGCCTATTGTTAGATTTGTTAATTTTTTCTGATGCAATTGAGAATAAAATAATATCTGGAATTTTAAACTTATCATTTTTCTGGTCACTAGTGATATTGAGTTTTAATTTAAAAATATTTTGACCATGCAACTTTACTATTTAGTGAATTGATTGTTTAATTTAGTTCTTTATTTTTCTCTTGGGTCATGTGTGTTTTTTATTGATTTATATATTTTGAGTACATAGGATATTTTCTAGTCAATAGTTTCTCTTTTTACCTTGCTATGATGTCATTTTTATAAGAGTTTTATATTGTATGGTAGTCCCAATTTATTAATGATTTTTCTTCTTCTCTAAAAAGATCAGTACATAACCAGAGAACATGGAGATGTTCTTCCAAGGTTTTTTAACATCTTATGGCTTTTTGTTTTATATTTAGGACTAGTGGCCCAGTGCATGACATTTATACAGGGGAGGGGGTTCCCTTAGCCTGGCCTGCACTCTCTCCAATGTGGGAGCCCTCAGGGAATGTCCAACTGCTTAAACCAGCAGCCAGACATCCCATTTGCAATCTGGGACCACTGGCTCCTAACTGCTTACCTGCTTGCCTGCCTGATTGCCTCTAACCACTCTGTCTGCTGGCTGCTTGCTCAATGATCTCCTTGCAGCCTGACTCCCCCCAACTGTCCCCCTGCTAGCCTGCTTACTCCAAACTGCCCCTCCCTGTCATCCTGCTCACCCTCAACTGGCCCCCCTGCTGGTCTGCTTACCTGCAATGGCCCTGCCCCCTACCAGCCTAATCACCCAGAACTGCCATCCCATCCTGACCTAATCACCCCACAGTGACCCAAGCTCCCATCCCCTCCTTTTTTCTTTGTTTCTTCCAGGGCCTCCTGGAAGCAAGTATCTGGGATTTACCTTCTATAATTGAAACTTTGTAACCTTGAGCTGAGGCCAGGGCCAGCCAGGGTGGGCAGGAAGCTTGGCTTCCTTCATTGCTGGGGGCAACCCAAGCCTCTTCCTTGCTCCAGATCCATGGCCACCGCCATTTTTGTTGGGATTTATTTATTGACTATAATTGAAACTTTGTAGCCTAGAGCTGAGGCCAGGGCCAGCCAGGCTGGGTGGGAAGCTTGGCTTCCTCCATCGCTGGGGCAACCCAAGCCTCCTGCTCCCTCCAGCTCCATGGATGCTGCCATCTTGGTTGAATTAATTTTCATACTCTCTCCTGATTGGCTGGTGGGCATGGCTTGTGGGCCAGAGAGAGGCCAGTCATTTGCATGTTCTCTTTTTTTTTTTTTTTAGTGTAGATTCTTTACCTCAGCTGCATTGATGTATAATTGAGAAAATTGTGAGGTAGGAAAATGTACTCCATAATGATTTGATCTATGTATGCATTGCAAATGGATTTCCCTCATCATGTTAGCTAATATATCCATCACATGACTTATTTAGGATTTTTGTCTACTTTAATCTAGCAGACATTGGAAACTAAGGCAGAATTTTAGGAGAAAGGAAAAACAACAGGGTAGGTTTTGAATACCCAGAGGCACTTCTAAGTCCTCTGCCTTCTTGACTTGACCATCCATAGGACCCTGAGCCCACATTCAGGCAGTCACAGTCACAGTGTGCGCCTACCTGGTGTAGTGTGGTGCTTACACACTTATGTGTAAATAAAGCTGAATACAAACATTGCATCGTCCAACGGTCCCAGGTAGACGCACCCAATACATACAAGGACTAGTGATAGTGTGGGTGTCTCGAATACTGATGAAGATTGAGTTAGGTGTGATGTGCCCCTTTTCCAGGGTGAGTTAGGGAATAGCAGGACAGGAAAGGAGACTGCCATGGTGGATTAGATAGCACAAGAGAAAATATAAAACAGCTATTAAAATGCATATGTTGCCAGTGTACCTTCATAGTGAGAGTTTCAGGGCATTTTGCAGGTCAATATGGCAGCTTCTTTTTCATTCAGAATCACACACAAGGATGCACTGAAAAACTGACCGTTCTCTATTAGTGCACATTGTTCAGCTGATATGGCATTTCACCTTTCCATGTACACATGTGACCGTGGAACTGTGAGAGGTCCAAGGGCCTTGCACAACCCCAATGCAAGACTTAATCTCGACTTCTGACTTCAGGCAAAGGACGCTTTTTATAGCCCACACTGCAGCGAGAGCAATAGATTGGTGTGAAGGAACAGCTAGACTTCGCCTCCTCTTCCAGTAATGCCAGCTTATTAAAGATACCATTTGAACAGATCAATCCATTAGCTGCTTAAAGATATGCATATGATTAGATAGATAGATAGAAACAGATAATAGATATGGATACCTGTGTGTTTAAAAATATTGTAAGACAGAGTAGATTTTGAAAAACTGTGTTCTCCTTGCCTCTGTTGTACACACTCCATTTGTAGCTTTACATTTCTGCACGAGGAGAAGTAGAATACAGACATCGAGTGAGTCCTCTGGTACAGTAAGGAACCCTCCCTGCTGGAAAGTAAGTTCCCTGAGCTGGTCACTCTCCAGTGAGGATGACATGCAGGCCTAGCTAAGCCATAAATCATGAAACGATCCTCCTGCAGGTCCAGCTGCAATTGTTTTCACCTCCTCTTTTTTTTAAACACGTCTTTTAATGGCATCCCCCTGCTTCTCCCTTAGGAAATTATTTCATGGCATAATTGCCCTTGCTTCGAGTGAAATTTTCTTAATGTCCAATTTAAATTGCTGCTTTTTCAGTTGCAGGCCATTGCTCTCTATTACACTGCTATTAGGCACCTTAAGTAACTCCTCTCTCTCTTGAAAAAGATGAAATTGGCTTGTGCAGCTCATTGGAAAATGTGGCCTCATTCTCATAGACTAAAAATTTAAAGCACTTGGGAAAGACAGGTAGGTCGTGCTATTTCTGCAAACTGGCGATTTTCCTGTGTCTGTTTTTCATCAGCTTAGAAACAATTCATGGGGCTGAGTTATTTGTGTCAAACAATCCAGACTGTGCTATGTACTTGATATTTCTTCCAATGTCCCTGTAATGGAAAGGGAAGCACACTCATATTTTTTCAAGGAAAGATGAACCAGTGTGAGCTGTCTTTTACACAAAAGGGAAGTACATATTGGCACAGACAGAGGTGTCTACCTACCCAGGAGAGGCAGCTGCAAACTCCACATACAAAAGAAATCAAACCGCAGAAAGCTGGGGAGTCTTCTGATAGCATCATGGCAATGTGAACATTGATAGTTTCCAACACATTAATACACTAAAAACTTTGGGGATACTGAGGAAGCAATATGACCCTAACTTGCCACCTCCATTTGCTGGAAGTATTTTCTAGGGCCATTCATATGGGGCTACTGGATCTTTTATCAAGAAAGTAATTCAAAACTTTCCAATAAGCTGCTCTATTTTGAATGCCAAGACCTCTATCTTTCTATGCCCTATTTCAGTGGTTCGCAAACTGCGGCTAGCGAGCCACATGCGGCTCTTTGGCCCCTTGAGTGTGCCTCTTCCACAAAATATATTGGCCTGGGTGAGTCTATTTTGAAGAAGTGGCGTTAGAAGTTTAAGTTTAAAAAATTTGTCTCTCAAATTTCAATCCTTGTGCTGTTGATATTTGGCTCTGTTGACTAACGAGTTTGCCGACCACTGTCTTATTTTCTCCCTCCCCACTCCTGCAAAGCCTCCAGTCCGCTCTGTGTGCCAGACACTGAAGGAGTGAAGCTGTGGAGCACTCAGAACAACTCTCCTCCTACCAGCTGCTGCCAGTCTAGGCCTGTGCCTCACCGTGAATCCCTGCTGGGTTTGTTCCTTGACTGTCTTATCAAATCCAGTTTCAGTGTTCACCCCTATTCAGATCCATGTCTTTCCCTGTTTGCTCAATTTCTGACCTCTCTCCTCTCCTTCTGTGCCAACATTGAGAGTAAAATGGAATAAATCAGCAAAACAAAACAAATCAAATAACTAACACAAGCATCCCTGTGCTCCCTGAGCTTCTTTGGTCAGGGCGCTGGCGAATATCATGGCAGAGAGATCAGCTTCGTGCCCAATGGAAGAGTCAGATCTGTGTGAGGACATCAATCAGGAAATGATATTCCTCCACGGAAGACTATCAGGTGCCTCTCATCCCCGCTGTGCGCACACAATGCCTAGAGCAGGAGGACCCGCTCAAAGAAGGAGACACTCTCACCACTGATATCACAAAATAGATGCAAATGGTTTTGTAGAGAAGATGGGAGGGAGGTCACAAGAACCCACAGAAAACACGTGATACAGATTTGAATTTGAGAAGTTTAGGAAAATAATCTCAAGCCCTTTCTTGGTAGACAGGGCTTGGGGCAAAATCACATGGGAAGAAGCAAGGATTTCTGGTCTCCTGTAGAAGTGGTATCCATAAGGGTACAGAAAACAATTTTATTTTATTTTTTGAGCCATAATGAATAAGAGCTCTTACCTTTCTTTTTTTTTTTTAAGAAGAGGGAATAGGAATTTGATATCAGTGATACCAAATATACTGTGATAGAGACTTGGCAGCCTTCCCAGGCTGTCTCCAATTTTAGCTTAGTCTTCATTTGTTTTACCCTGACAGATTTAGTAACTGTGCCTTGTAATGCAGCTTCAGATAGGGCACTTACATGCAGGTGTTTCTGTCCAGGAGGCAAAAACAAGATACACACCACGAAAGCTTAGCCATGCATGTAGTGAATTGCTAAGAGTTAAGACTTAGAAGCTAGGACTGGCTCTGACTTATTCCAGCCATGCTATAGCTGCAGCTCAGTGCCAGAACTTAACTATCGTTGTGTTCATCCACAGTTGCTGAGGGAAGAGCCTTTTTCAACTTGAATCCACCCTACTTCTTGAGGCCCATACTTCCTTATGGCTGAGGTCATATTACCTTTAATTCAAACATCTCCAGAAGCTTCTGTTCGCCTGTTAACCCTTTGGCTTTCAAGGTCATGCCACCAAGGCCCATTATGAATTTCCAAATACTCATCCTGTCCCCTCCTATCTAGGCACCTTCTATTCCAATCAACCTGAATTATGCTCATGTTTCCTGTTTCTTTCCTTTTCTTTCAGGCATGTTTCTTGCCTAGGATTATAACTCTTCCGCCATCATGTCTGCATGCCCAAATTTCATTGGTGAGGTAAAAAGCCTCATAAAACCATAGCCAAAAACCATCTGCTCCTTCTCTATAATTTCCTCCCTTTAACATGTATTTTTCACATGAGACCTGTGATTCATGTCCTATATTTTTCATGATTTATAGACTGCTCTAGTTAATTCTGAAAACTCATAAACTTCCTAAGAGCAGGGGCTTCAGCAACGGTGGCTCAAGGTCTTGAAATTAGTAAGTGTGCAATAAATGAATGTGTAAGTCACTCATGCCTTTAATATTCACATAGAGAGATACCTATACTTATATGTCTATTAAACTATTACTATAGTTTTAGATAGAAGTATAAATGCCAAATTCTTTAATATTAATAAATTTGAAAATAAGAGTCTAGAAATACTGGCATTATGGTCTACCATCTAGGTTCCACAATTCATGGAGGAAGAGTGCACTCAGTCACCAAAAGCTATTGGAAGTAGGTTGTCATACTGCGTTTTTATATATAACACTAGAGGCCTGGTGCACGGAATTCATGCACAGGAGGCTGGGGATGTCCCTCAGCTCGCCTGCACCCTCTCCAATCTAGGACCCCTCGAGGGATGTCCGACCACCCATTTAGGCCTGATTCTGGTAGGATTAGGCCTAAATGGGCAGTTGTATATCCTTCTCACAAATCAGGATTGCTGGCTCAAATGCCCCTGCCGATCCCTGAGTGCCTAACCGCTTCTACCTGCCCAGCCTGATCACCCCCTAACAACTCCCCTGCAGCCGAATTGAGGTCTAATGTTCCTTGCCAGCCTGTTTGCCTCCCAACTTCCTCCTCTGCGGCTTGGTAACCCCTAACTGCCCTCCCCTGATGCCTGATCACCACACTGCCCTCCCTTGCAGGACCTGGAATCCCATGGCCCTTCCCCTGCTGGCCGTCGTGTGGTGGCCATCTTGTGTACAATTGGTGAGGATTCTTTGACCCAATGGGAGCAGCCTCTTTTGTGTTGGAGTGATGGTCAATCTGCGTATTACTTTTTTATTTAGATAAGATTATAGGGCTTGGTGCAACTGGTGGGGGCCAGCTGGTTTGCCCTGAAAGAGTGTTCCAGATCAGGGGGAGGGTTCCTTGGGGTATGGGGTTCTGGAGACCTGGGCGAGGGGCTGAGGTGGTTTGCAGGTTGGTCATGCCCCCTAGCTACCCAAGCGGTTGGCCCTGGGATCTGGATTTAATTTTATGTTTACAATTGTAATTTGTTAGAATGGAGAGCCATGCCTTCTTACTCGTTCAGTGGTGTTAGCCCATTTCTGTTTGAACTTGTTGCCTAGAGTGGAGGCTAGATGCTAGGTACTGCAGAAGCTTGGCTCCCTCCCATTGCCCAAGCTACCCTAGCCTCTGCTCTCTCCTCTCCATGGCTGCCACCATTTTCTGTTGGGATTTCTTATTTTAATAAAAGGTAATATGCAAAATTGACTGATCGTCACTATGGGCATGCTCTGACCTTTTCCCAGGAAGCAGATGTCAATGACAGGAGGACCCTCTGGGGTGTGTGCTCCCACAGGGGGAGCGACGCTAGCAGAAGTCAGGTTCCTGACTGGCGAGCACAGCGGGAGTGGCAGAAGCCTCTCCTGCCTCTGCAGCAGTGCTAAGGATAGCCAACTGGGAGAGGGTGCAGGCCTGGCTGAGGATCCTTCCCCTCATCCCCCAGTGCATGATTTTCATGCACCAGGCCTCTAGTATCTTCTATAATTAAAACTTTGTAGCATTGAGTGGAGGCCTAGGCTGGCAAGGGCAGGCGGAAAGCTTGGCTTCCTCCATTGCGGGGGAAACCCAAGCCTCCCTCCTGCTCTCAGTGGCTGCACGCCATCTTGTTTGGGGTTTTTATTGCATAAATTTTGCTCCTGAGTGGCTGATGGGCGTTGGATTGTTTGGAGGTATGATCAAATTTGCTTACGACTATTTTATTAGATAGGTTGGTTTTCTCTAGAGAATTAAGTAACTAGACTGGCATTTCTTGTTTAGGACTTACTATGATTTTTAATATGGTTTCATTCATTGGATATTGGTCTTTTGCTATAATATTAGTGTTTTGCTATAGACTGTGATAAATGGATATTGTGTTCAATTAAGTTTCAGGAACTGTACACTTTGTCTCCCTCTTGGAAATTCATGGTATAAACTGATAGATTAAAGGCTTGCATAAGTCAGGTTTTTTAAAAGATCACTTAACCTTCATCAACAATGTCTCCCAATTATAATTGTCTATGGTCTTTTTCATGTAACAACTACAAGTCTCCTAAGAAAGGAGTCTTCCATTGAAATAATTGAGAAACTGCTATTCTATGATATTACTTATATATTACTTAGGAAGCACAAACACTTTGTTTTATTACAGCTGTAAATGACCAAGTTGGCTGTGATGGTGAGGATTATCCAGATATACTTCGCACACCCTCTTATTGGTAATAATAGTTTTTATGCAGAGAGTATTAACAAAACTACTGGTCAAGTGCTATGAAAGTAAAGCAAAAGCTCTGGAATTTTATTGCTATAAAACCTATTATTGGGCCAAAGCTGACGTTCAGAGTTCTGTTATTGTCAAATCAATCTTAATTGCAGAATCTACAGGAGATTAAATGTTTTGGAATTAGACAGAAAGAAGGCTCTTTATTTTATTTAAAACATTTTTATTGATTGATTTTTAGATAGAGGAAGGGAGAGAGTGAGAGAAACATTGATTTGTTGTTCACTTATTTATGCATTCCTTGTTGATTCTTGTCTGTACCCTTACCCGAGATCAAACCCACAACCTTGGTGTGTTGGGACAATGCTCTAACCAATCAAGCTACCTGGCCAGTGCCTGGAACAAGCCTTTTTAATCCAGTTTTTGCCAATGTTCTGAATCTTTTTGACTGAATGATTGCTATAGTTTACCTTATTTTCAGTTCCTGGTACAAATATGAGCCTCTGAGTCAATACGAGCGGTACATGACATTGTATGACCCAAAATAACCAATGGAATTAGACCATGCCCTTTCTAATGTCCCCTTAAGAGAAGAAATCTTGTTTTCCAGGTAAATGGAACTTGAATGAAGGTAAAACAGGGTTTGATATAGGACTGCTGTTACTAAGACACTCGGGTTTTCCTAACTGGGGAGGAACAACTACATGTATTCAAGGGCCTATTACTAAAACCCAGGTATATATTTCAAAAATGTGAAGTCAACAAATGGATGAAATAGATGCCATCTAACTACTGGGACCCCTGTTGTATGAGGACAAGGGATTGCAGTTGACTGAGTGTTTGCCTACTACATCTCCCAGTGTGATTCCAGTTCACTTACAAACCCCGTGCCTTATTCATGAAATAGAGCTAAAAGGGAAAACCAGTGAAATATAAGCAAACACATATTGTAAGAGAGAGTAAACCAAACTGGTGGTAGAAACATGACCTTCCTCCATAAGGTCAAATAGTTTTATTTTTAATTAAACACTACAATACAGTATATATCCATTAAAAAAAGAAAACTCTATAGTGTATATAAATTATTCCTTCCAGTCATCAATTCTTTGCTTTTCCATTACAGCTTTGGTACAATATGAGTTCAGTATATAATTTTTTAAATACTTTTAGCATCACAAACTCAACACAAAGTACAAAACTAATAATCCAAATTAGGGATATTATGGTCTACACAGTGGTATTCAGTGGTAGGAGAAAATCTTACCTTGATGAATTCATGTCACTAGCTAAGCTATAAAGGCATACCTAGCAGACATGACAGAAATATGCACCATTAACCAGCTAATGTGTGTATTAGTCTTTGATTTTTTTACAGAACACCAGCAGCAATCATTTGAGTGTTGAGTGAATAGTTAAGTCCTCAGTCAGTTTTCCCACTCTGCTCCTCTTCCCTTAAAGGCCATGAGTAATATCTGAAGAAATGTACCACAGCCAGAGCGCTCAGAATTTGACCTGCCACCCGGCGTTGCTCATACTCGCACAGTTTGTCCTGCAGCTAGCTGACATCACGGGGACAGTGCTGGAGGGACAGTGTGGGCCAATCAGCCTAAGGTTGTTCTGAGGGGTCGGCGGTGTAACATTACAGTAAACAGGCATTCCAGTGGCTGAGAGTGACCCTTGACCTGTCTGGTTAGGTAGCATGATTGGCTGTTGGTATGACTGCTGGGGCAGTCCTTGAGAACCCTGGGTCATTGGCACCTGTAAAAAGACACAAGAGAGAACTGTTCATGAAGAGGTTATTTTGGGGTATGCAATGAGATACTGCGATGCCCTGAAAAATATTCAAGTTTTTTGGTTCATGAATCTCAGCTCTACCTTTTATTTGCTGTTTCACATTGGACAAGTCACTTAATCTCTCTCATTTCCTAGACCAGTGGTCGGCAAATTCATTAGTCAACAGAGCCAAATATCAACATTGCAACGACTGAAATTTCTATTGAGAGCCAAATTTGTTAAGATTCTTCTAACGCCACTTCTTTAAAATAGACTCGCCCATGCTATGGTATTTTTGTGGAAGAGCCACACTCAAGGGGCCAAAGCACCGCATGTGGCTCTTGAGCCGCGGTTTGCCGATCACTGTCCTAGACCATTTGCATAATATCAGGTACTTCAAGTGCCACCTAGAGGATTGCAAGGATGATGTACAATGCTTGGTACATTCTGGCATGCAGTAAATGTGCAGAGGTGTGAGTTCTGAGCTTCTGCCACATTCTGGCATGCAGTAAATGTGCAGAGGTGTGAGTCTGAGCTTCTGCCCTCCCTCTTGTTTCTGTCCTGGACCGCACTCTGGACCTCCATTCTGGATTTCTCTGTTGGGCAAGCCATGCTCCTATTCTGGTTTTATGCAAACAGAGTGGCCTGGAGCCAAATGTAGCAAGAGGGGATTTTTTCCCAGGCACCTAAGTCCCTCTCAGCTTTAGAGAACATCTAACATAGAGCTGAAGGTAGACACTGACACAGTGTAAGGACTGTCAGGGTAGGAGGGCGGAGGATAGATTCTTCAGGGCCAGAGGTATCTGGTTACTTGGTGCAGCTAAACATAATGATTAAATCATTTTACTACCTTTTACTTCCTCTTCTAGCATGCATAGCACTATGGGAAATACAGTCTCGTGAATGTCCTTTGACTGAATCTGAGATGCCATTTTAAAATCTCATAACTTATAATTGTGGTAAAATAAAGTTTTGGGGGTTATGTAAAACAATAAATGGTAATTTGAGGGCTTTTCCCCAATAAGCAACATTTCTATAGAACGCCCAAAGGTCTCCATCAATACAAATTTAGATTGAAGACTTTCCTTGCATGTATAGAAAGTTTACATGGACCCACACTTGGCAAGGCAGGCACATGCCATGGTAATTATAGAAGCAGGCATTTCCCATGTTCTATTCGTCTGGTATAGCCTTGCCTCAAAGTCAACCATGAATATTGGCTGTGCCTAGCACCCACCCAGCATGGGTGAATACCCACAGCCTGTTGTTTTGATGGCCAGTTCTATTTTATAACCTTGCTGGTGTGCACCTGATAAGAAGACATTGTTGGGTAGGAGACCATCACACTTTGCACCGGAGTTCCTGGTTGGTTGCTCATGATGCTCTGACTCTGAGCCTGCTGCACTCCCATCAGGCCTTGGAACCCCTGTTGACCAGACAAGACGGGCTGGTAACCTGTAAAGGAAAATCATCTTTTGAACTGGTTGTGCCAGGCCAAACACAAGTGACATTTGGTGGGGTGAGAGCATTTGTTGACAAGCCAGCCTTTACACATCTCAATCTTGACATTAGACATTAGGAAAGTGTTATCCAAACGCTTGTTTTATAAAAATGCTTTTTTTGGGTAGGAGTCCTAAGAGGGACAAGAGTATAGCTCTCCAAAATTGACTGATATTTCCATCTTTATGCAGAATAATCAATCCAAAGAGCATGTGGTGACAATGATAAATTCATGACAAACACAGGCACCTCTATTGACATCAGTTGACAGACATAATTTATATCTTTCCTATATGTCTTTTGCTTTGGTATAATGACATTTGGAGAATTCACCAATAATCAAGTTCTTGTCTAATTAAATTGACACACACTTTTTCACCTTTCTGCATAACCTCATGTCACCTAGAGGACACAAACATGCATTCTGCTTTCTGTGTCTCATGAACAAAATGACTCCCTTCCTGACTGATTTGATGTCCTTTTCCTTAGACAAAAGACCGTAACAGCAAGTGAGTGGTATTGCATGTTTTTGTTCTGTGAGAACATTCTGGTAAAACACTCCAATAAGTGACCACATACATGTAACAGATGATCCAGAAGGCAACATATAAAAATTTTATCTGTTTGCATCCTTTTGGGTGGGTAATTAGTTGAGTTTCTTTTCTTTTGGTGGGCCAGCGATTATTTTAATCACTGCAGCAAGTAGTTTAAGTATTCTTAAAGGAAGGCTATGAACTATTGTACATGTTGTGGAAAAGTGATGATTTAGGTAAAATGTTATGGTAGCAGAGAAATGAAACAAATTTGCTTCCTGCTGTCAACAAGGTCCTTCCAGAGCCCAAGTTATTAAATGCACTGAATTCCCGAGAAATAAGTGCAGCTTCTCTTTTTAATCTTTATATTGTTAAAAGTATTATAGTTGCTCCCCCCCATTAACTCCCTCCACCCCACACACATCTCCTAAACCCTCAAGCCTTCACCATACTATTGTCTGTGTCTATGGGTTGTGCATATATGTATACAAGTTCTTTGGTTAATCTCTATCCACGCACCCCTGCCTTCCTGCTGAGATTCATCAATCTGTTCTATGCTTCCGTGTCTCTGGGTCTACTTTGTTCATCAGTTCATTAGATTCCACATATGAGTGAGATCATATGAAACTTTTCTTTCTCTGATTGGCTTATTTTGCTTAATAGTGTTATTAGCATAATACTCTCCAGGTCCTTCCATGCTGTCTTAAAGGGTAAGGGATCCTTCTTTTTTATAGCTGCATAGTATTCCATGGTATAAATGTACCACAGCTTTATCTACCCATCTACTGGGCTATTTTCAGATCTTAGCTATTATAAATTGCACTGCTATGAACATATGGGTGCATATATGCTTTCAGATTGGTATTTTGGATTTCTTAGAATATATTCCTAACACTGGGATCTCAGGGTCAAATAGTAGTTCCATATTTAACTTTCTGTGGAAAATCCATACTGGTCTTCGTAGCAGCTGCACCAATCGGCATTCCCACCCTGGCGGCTTTCTTAAAGATTCTCCCTCAGAGAATTGTATTAAGATCTTAGATTTTTCTCAGCATAAACATTAACGTAAGTCTTACAACCAAAAGGTAAAAAAAAAAATTCCTAATTGATATGCATTTTTAATAATCTGTGAGTGCATGTGGGAGTTTTACCTTATATTGAGGAAGATGAAGAAGGATAAAATTATAGTCTAGTTTTTATGGAGGACAATATTTTACTATCCTTGGCCATACCAAAAAAAGAGTATCTATGTCCATTTTAGAAATATTGTGGAAACATGGCTTGCAAGAACCACTGAGCTAGGAGGTCAGCTATATTCATCAAAGAGATGACACAGAGTAGTCCGTCTGGAATGCCAGAGAGAGCAAGCGCTTGCGAGGCCTGCTTGTGCCCACATTCAGTGGGCGGAGCAAGTATGTAATCTAGAAAGACACCTTCTGGCTTTCTGTGCATGTCCCATTGCTTTACGTCCATAATCCTCACCTTACTTCATTTTCAAAGTTTTAATGAGTGATTTGGAAGTTTTATAAAGTCCCCACTTATGAAGAATATAGTTAAGAGTGATGGCCTCTTCCCCAGCAGCCACACTGTGCCCCCGGTGCACAGTTACGGCCTCCTTTAATTGGTTGCGCGTGGCCAGTGACTCAGCTAAAATCGTTTCCACATATATACAGCAGGGGAAAAAAACCCAGACGGGAACGAGAAATGTGATAAGGCATGGCACAGTCTCACTACATCAGATGTCAGACGCAGGACCTTGGGAGAAATTTCTTTTAATATTAGTTGCCCATAAAAAAATGTTTTCTATTTCCCATTGTCTAGGTCTGTGGTCAGCAAACTGCAGCTTGCAAGCCACATGCGGCTCTTTGGCCTTGGAGTGAGGTCTTCACCAAAGTACCATGGCCTGGAAGTCTGTTTTGAAGAAGTGGCATTAGAAGAAGTTTAACAAATGTGGCTCTCAAAAGAAATTTCAGTCGTTGTACTGTTGATATTTGGCTCTGTTGACTAATGAGTTTGCCCGCCACTGGTCTAGGTCTTCCACTCTAATTCATATATCTGCTGACTCCAAAAAAGTCTGTTGCTGTTTCACTATTTCGTTTTCACATTTCACCTTTCTAACCACACACCATTTATTTTCTGGACATAGAAAAGTTAGCCACACCAAATTCATTGTAACAATAATTGTGAATATAGAGAAAATAACAGTATAGTTGTAGAAAACTTAGGTTTCATGACCATTTAGTTCTATAGCAAAGGGCAGGCAATGTGAACCCATCTGTTCTGAAGTCCCTGTGATGGTAAATATAATAAGGCCTTATTTCCAGTTGAAGAGTCAAAGTACAGGTTGAAAATTAGAGAAGT
This sequence comes from Antrozous pallidus, assembly GCA_027563665.1. Taxonomy (NCBI): domain Eukaryota; kingdom Metazoa; phylum Chordata; class Mammalia; order Chiroptera; family Vespertilionidae; genus Antrozous; species Antrozous pallidus. The sequence goes on along the minus strand of CM050524.1, from coordinate 51,876,169 downwards.
GTTCTCCATTTTTGACTTGGATTTGGCCATTTGGTGAAAGGCCAGCTGGCCTCAGTGGACCTTTGGCAGAATCCCCACAGCTATCATGCAGACAAGAGGAGAGGACAGCAGGGGAGAGAGGAGGTCAGGAGAGGTAGGGGAGAGGGTTGAAGGGGCAGTTGCTTCTATTATTTATGTATTTTCTTAGTGTCTTCCCCCCATCCCTTCACCGAATCTGTTCAAAATGGAATAGAGGTGGCTTAGGAGAGAGTCATTATTAATACCAGCTTTAAGCCCAAATTGGGGTGAAGAGAAAATAAGTCTTATGATAATAGAGATGTGATGGCATTCAATAAACAATGTTTTGGAAGGCACACATGAGATAATGTTCAAAGAGAGAAAAGAGCGAGGGGGTGGTGTGTGTGGCCGCTTCCCAATAAAGGGGCAGAGTCTGTGGGAGCGGGAGAGCCCAGACCAGGCACAGAGGCTGCCTGACTCCCTCCCAGCGCCCCCTCCGTCTGATAGTTTGTGAACTTGAATAGTCAGCTATGCATAGCAATGGGCTACCAGCTCTGTGCTGGGGTTCCCACAGTAAACATAGTTCAGGCAAATAAAGATTTATGTGGGGAGCAAATGAAGCTCTACAATTTTGAAATGCAAACTTAACTATAAAGAAAGCCCAATTTATATTCATGAATCCCATCCGTTACTCCATTTGCTCTCTGGGCAAGAGATTTACACCTGGAATGGTTTAATTGGAGGTACCCATTTCTGTAATTTATGTCACAGCAGGTGGGTAACTGCGTGGTCCTTCAGCCAGGGAGGAGGCCGTGTGGGATGTGAGTCTGAGGCCTGGTCCAGAAACAGACACCCATAGATGCGACAGCAGTGACCTAAGAATGAACTGACAGAGGCTGCCTGGGACACAGCACACCCGGAGGCAGAGATGGCAGTGCCGGTGGCAACCTGCTTATCTCGTCTATTCAAATGAGAAATGTGTTCCGCTTTGTCAATTCTCAGCTGTGAAATGATCAGTTTTCCATATTTATTGAGGATTAGCAAGATATAGTACATCCTGGGAAACAGAAACAGCACCAGTATCTGCCCTGTAGGCGTGCTATGGACATCATCAAGACATTAGTGATTTTTATTATTTCTTTCCGTCACGGTTAATTCCATTTCCAAGTCACATGCCTCCTTTATTTTCTGGAGGTAAAAAGGTTAGGAGTGGACAAATGCCTCCTAGCAAGTAGAAGAATGCATCCCCCTAAGATTGAGGAGTTATAAAATTTCAAATGCCTGGGTCTTCTAAATCTGAACATGTAATAGTGTTTCCACTAAAATACAACCATCATTGGATATTATTTGTCGTTGGAGTATAACTCATTAATATTCTGTCAAGGAATGTAAATTGATTGGGGATTATAAATTGGCCTGATTGCCTAATCGACATTATTTAAGCTTGTACTTTATTTGAATACTTTGTTACAGATCCAACATTTTGAAAATGAGAAAGCAGTAACTGCACTTTCAGGTTTTTGTTTCCCTGAAGACAGGGAAAGGGTGTAAAGAGAATAAGTATCTACAGAACAAATTAACTGAGAAGCTAGGCAGTTCTCATCACCTCCCCAACCCACCCAAGCAGTGTATTTCTCATGTTGTGCTCATTAAGTGAAGTATTCTTAATGTGATAGAAGGTCTTTGCAAATGATTGAAATTACTAATCTGCTAATATAAACATCACTGATCTTGGCAGAGTCAAAATACAAATGTTTCTCCAGCTTTAAGGAATATTTCTCCAAGTTCCTAAGGAATGAGCTAGCTGTTCGATTGTGAATCCAATCTCTGCTGTTTGCACATAATTTTGTGATGGAGTTGCAGTAGCTCAGCCATGGCCTAGCTGGGGAACAATCTGAAGAAGAAAAATGCTTTTCCAGGCCTGCCTCTCCCTTTGCTGACTTTTTATAGCTCCTGCATTGCACCACTTTCCAATATCTGCCCGGTTTGTTCCTGGAATTCTATCAGGTCCTCTCCACTTTCATCTCCTTTGAAGCCTTTCCATTAAGAACTAGCTAACCAGCTCTACTCGGTGATCACTTATTCTAATCCAAACAGAATGAAGAGCTTTTCCCACATTGTCACAACAATCCTGAGAGGTGGTCACTGGTACTGACCTTTTATTAAAAAAAAAAAAGACAACTGTGATATAGGGAGGGGTAGGAAATTGTCTGAGGCCACGCAGCTAGTAGGAGAGAAAGCTAGAACACAAGTTGTAGTTTTCTGATTTTGGCACCCTTGCTTCTCCTCATTAGATGGTAGTACTATTTCGTATACATTCTTCCAACTTTCACACCTTAACATAACCCCTTCAACGTGGCAGATACTCAATGGCCATTTTAGTGTGTTATTTTCTCAGTAGTTAAAACAATTGAGCAAAGTGGACAAGAGTTATGATCTACATGTCGCTGAACAAGATCTTGCTAGTATCTAAGAAAGAAAATCAAAGGCAAAGCATAATTGAAATCAACCCAAACCTCTCAATAACAGTGTTAAAGTTTGTCACTCAGAGAATGCAGCACCAGACGCACAATTGGACTAGAGTGGGGTGGGGTTAGTCAAATGGACTCTAATCCTCTCATTTACCTCAGTTTCTAATCAGCTGATTCTCTAGTTTTCACTTTCTAGGATTTTTTCAATGAATGGCTCTCCTCACAGTCTTTGAATACTGTATATTTCCTCTGAGTTGCTTTATCAACATGATATTAAAATATAAAGTAAAATAACATGTCTACATTAAATGTAAGATCCATTTGGTCATTTGACTCTTCTAGGCAACTGGTTGTCCTGAGGACAGTCTCTTGAGTTTTGAAAACAAAAATGGTATTCCTATTTTGAATGATAAAGTAGGTAAGAGAAAAAAGATAGAGACTGCAGAGTAATCTAGTATGTCAGATAAAGGCCTGGAGAAATCAAGATCCCCCAGGCCACGGAAGAGATTATAGACTGCTGTGAGCACCAGGGATTTGTTCCCAAGGTTTACTTTGTTACTAGGGCACTGTCTCTCAGAAAGAAAGTCCTTTCTAGCTTCATCTGCCTATGGCACTCCGGTGCTCCACGGGGCTTGGGAGGGGAGAAGAGAGATGCAGCAAGATAATCATGGCATCCCTGTTGTTTCCTGAACCAGGCTCCTCAGGCACTAAGGAAGGCACCTGATTTCATTGGTCTTTGCAGAGCTGTCCTATCTAATACAAGTCCAAGGTGAAAAAAAAACAACCCAGGTGTGACAATGGTAGGCCAAGGGGGGCCAGCTTTGAGAAGCAAGGAATGAATGTTTTGAAGCATTCTCCATGCCGACCTCTCAGGGTATGGGGCCACAAACTCTAATTAGGAGTTTTAAGATGAGAAAGTAGTGTAGATTAATTAGAAGCCTTTGTTAATCTCCAAACTTGTCAAATAATTAAGATACTGGATAAAAATACCTAGCCTTGGAAATCATAATCAGATACTATTCTGTTCTTAGGTCTGAAGTAATATAGCATGAATCAGTCCTAAGAATTCAAAAGGAGGAGGGCAAGAAGTTGTGCTGCCTGCTCAAGACCTAGCGTGACTTCTTTCATCTTTGTGTCCGTGTCGGCCTTCACCTTATTGATGGACACTCTCTGCATCTATCCTTTCTTTTGCTCACCATTTATTACTCAGTGGTGTTAGTTTCTCAGGAATAGATGCAGCATGACCTGCAGGGAGGCTGCCTGGGGAACAGGGTAACGCAGCCCGTGTCGCAGGAATGACCAGTCCATCCTAATGAGTTTGAGGAGAGCGGGGACAGGCCATCAGTGGAAGCATGCGTCCTGAAGCAGCCGTGTTCTTCGCACGTGCTCTTTTGCTCATTAGCTTGCATACTGCATAGAGTGTACTTCTTAAAAGCCTCTTTACTGTCCCCTGAGAACATCCGTGCATGCATGGGTCATTTTCTAATGGCAATCCACATCAGATGAGCCATCCTACTACTGCATGCTCGGGGGCCTCTTCACTGCAATTATACCGTCCTGATCCATGTTATCACAACTACAAAGCTGGTTTTCTTTTTCTTTTTTTTTTGAAATCGGGCCAAAGATGAGAGACATTGTTAAACGACTAGAGCAATGGATCACGCACGGAATTTCAATGAATGCCTCTGAGGGAAGCCAGCATTGAATTCCATTTTAAATGGAAGAGGCTGTCGTATTATTGCAGTCATTCTCTGAACTTTTCGGGCCCAGAGCGCTGTGCTCACAGCCAGCGAGCTTCAATGACCCAGAGGGAGAAAAGCTGCACGAAGACGCACAAATGTTTTCGGTTCTTAATGAGGCTGTGCGGCTTAGAAGAAAAGATGGCGTTCTAGCTTCGCATTCTCGCACCTTCGCCAGGTTCATTATGGACATGCTTAAAACCAGGCCAGGTGGCAGCAAACTGCTGCTGAGGCAACCTAAGGGGTCAGGACAGAGTTGGCTCTAATAACTGTCCCCTCAATAATACCCCTCTCCCCGCCCGTGGACATTTTCATTAGACGGATTGCTTTCGATGAATCCGATAGAAGGGGATAATCATGAGGTCAAAAGTCATGGGGTCAACATCATTGTGATCAAATTACTGTCACTGTCGGATAGCTACAGGGTGTGACCTATCCCTGGCCCACTATTGTTGAGAATAAGTGCTGCGGGCACAGATTCAATCTGTAGAAATCTATTTATCACTACAATAGGAAAAATTACCTCATGGGCAACACAGAGCAGGGCTGAAAGTGCCAGTGTCCTCTTTACAGAAAAAAATATTGTACATTATTTTTCCCAACTAGTCAGAGATATTAGATCATTTTAGTGGTGGGTTTAAAATAATACTATCTCATGGTGGAATCTACTGGAAGGCCATAACCTGAACTAAGGCAGCTTGGTAGGAATGCAGAGAAGAGACACTTAGGATGTGAAGGATGTGAGCTGTCAGCAACTGGCATCTAGGAGTTTTAGTGGGGTCACGTGTTTGATGGGCAAGAGTTTGAATGAATTGACTGTACCATAATCATGGATATCAGTCATCTGCTATAAAACTGAACTTTCTGATCAACAAAAACCCTGATTTGTAGTTCTTGATAATTTTCTTGGTGTAAATATTTGCATTATGGCCAATTTTCAGGCTTCATATGGCTTAATCAGCTGGCAAAATTCCTGACCATCCACCCTCCCCCCTTTCTGCTCTAGTGAGCCTGAATGAGAGTGTTTTGGCACACCACTGACTAAATTCAATGTCAAACAAACTTTCAGTCCACTTACATTTTGTTCCTTTCATCTTTTTTTTTCTTCAATTCTTGTTTACTATTTGTTTTTTGATCACTGGTATAGAATGATTGTAAGCTATTCAGAGCTTTTGCAATCAGTGGAGACAGGCACAGAAATCTATAGTACACTGGATGTCTTTAGATAGGAGCATATCTCAGAAGCATGGACCACTTCTGGTATGAATCAGAACTGGGTTGCATGTTATAGAAGGTTTCCAGGAGGTTGTTTGAATGTAGTATTTGAAGGTGAGCAGGTGTTTGCTCAGGGGGTGGGATAAAATGGGAATAATCGAAATAAAGTGGGTATAAACAAGGACTAGTATGTGAGTAACCCAGATGTGAAAAATATGGTCATGGTGTCTACATATTTAGAGGTGGCAGCAGGTTAGAAATGGAATACAGAAATAGAAAAAAGGAAGCTGGGCTCAAATCCCAGGATCTTGAAAACCATTTATTTGTAAAAGTGAAATTGAATGTTTAAAGATTAAGAGTGCCATGTGAGGTTTATAAGCAGAACAATAAAGAACAACCATTTCATCAAGTTTCTTCAGGAATCACTTGGTGATTGCATAAGTAGAGGTAGGGAATTGACTAAGAGAGGCATGGCAATAATCTAGGGCAGTGGTCGGCAAACTGCAGCTCGAGAGCCACATGTGGCTCTTTGGCCCCTTGAGTGTGGCTCTTCCACAAAATACCACGACATGGGCGAGTCTATTTTGAAGAAGTGGTATTAGAAGAAGTTTAAGTTTAAAAACTTTGGGTCTCAAAAGAAATTTCAATCGTTGTACTGTTGATATTTGGCTCTGTTGACTAATGAGTTTGCCAACCACTGATCTAGGGTACAGTCAGTGAAGACATGAACTAAGACAAAGTGGTAGGGTGGAGAGAAGGACCATGTTAGAGAGATACTTAGCATGTGAGTTGTCAGAAACTGTCATCTGAGCTGCAGGGAGGGTATGAAAGAAAGGAAAAACCCAAGAACAAATCCCAAGGTTCTCAATTGGTGAGAGAGTTGATGATAATCCTGGTGTCTTGACCATACATACAAGAAGGACAGTAAATGGAGATGATCAGTAAATACATAAGCAAAAAAATTCTGGGGCTCACAGAATTAGGCAAACAGCTCGTCTCAGAGATACAGATGTGGAAGTCATGAAGACATAGCTGCTCTTGGAACCAATATATTTATGAATGGGTACATATTGAGAAAATTATCAAGATGGAGCTCTAAGACACAATATTACTCAAAGATTGGTCTGAAAAAATACTTCCTGTTTATTTACATAATCAACTCCTGATTATTCTTAGTAATAGCAATAACAAATATCTTGCATCTCACCATGTGGGAAATTGTTATTTAAATTCATGGTTTTTATCTGGATCGAGACAACAATCAGAAGTCTTCCAGCTTGTGCACACAGATACAAAAATGTGCTTATCTTTTCAGCTGGCTGCAATTGGAGGCTCTGGTCAACACTTAAATCGGATTTCACAATAATTAAAGTGAAAATAAAATTGAAGGACAAATGGTCTGTCCTGAAGACTCTTTCAATCATCCCTCTAGGGCAGGCTGTCTCCATGGTGACAGAGCAATTTTTATATTCTTTTCAATGGCCTGCTCCAGGGTAGGAAGAGAAATGATCCAGATCATTCACTTGTTAACTTTTCCCTTCAACCCACGGCATTTCAGGGGACTACTCACACTTCATCATGGTTAAGGCTTTATAAGCACTCAAATGGAGTGTGAGCATCTTAAGAGAGTCTTAGCCTTTGTGCCCGAGGTTCCCTTCCAGGCCTCAGGGGGACTCCCCTGCCTGGTACAGCCAGCTCTCTAAACCTTTAGGCAGAGGGAGCCCTCTGGGCTGGACACTCCACTGATGTCTTCAGTGTAATGATGATGCAGATACACTCAATCCTCCCTCATCATCTTGTCTGCACCTTTGATCACCTGCTTCCTGCTTATCCCCCATTCCCAAAAGGAGCTCCTTTCCCTGGATCCATGGTTCTCAGCACTGGCCTGGTTCTGAATCACTTGGAGGTCCAGTTAAAACACCAAATTGCTAGGCTCCATCCCCCACAGGTTCTGATTCAGCAGGTTGGGGCCCAAGAATTGCCTTTCTGACAAGTTCCCAGGTGATTTGGATGCCATAGGTCTGGGGACCATGTTTTGAGAATCACTGCTGGGCCCTGCCGCTCAATTGATCCTTCTGCCTTGCATTCTTGTAGTTTAATCCACCCTTTTCCCCCTCATAGAGTGGGTGATGGGATCTAACAAACATCTTGAGGAGTCCTTCTCCCTCTCTGATTTCATTTACACTACCTGTAAGATGGGGACAATCCTTTCCTCAAGGAAAAGCTGACCAAGGTCAGCTGCTTTCTCTTACCCTCTTTGCCTTCTGGAAAAAAGTTCCTTCTAATAGCAAATCAAGAGGGCTCAGCACTCTTCCTAGTCCCACCCCTTGCTGTTGAGATGGGGCAGACACAGGTCAGAAAAGAAGGGGAGGAAGAAATATGGGAAGAAGCTGAAAATGGAGTGGAGAGGGAGGAAAATACGCACCTGAAACATTATGCTTGGCATTCTCAGCTTTATGTTAGCATTTGGTGAGACATCTGGGAAAACAAACCAGGCTTTTGCAGCCTTGTGTTTTTCAGGACATAACTGACTTTGCTAACCAATGATTATGCTCTCTTGCAACTGAGCCTCAACCTTCCTTTGGCCTAAATGAAAAGCAAGCACCAAGAGACCAGGACCTCCCCTACTTTCTCTGCTTTGGCAGACATCTCGTATTCGTGGCTTTCCTGAATCTCTTCTTGGCCTCACCTAAAGCTGCTGTCACTCAAATGGACTGTGTACAACAGTTCTAATACCTCCTGGTCCATGGAGCTCTGGTGATGATGCTGAGGTAGAGAGGGCTAAGGAAGATTTGCACAGGATGATACACGAAATTTTTCATACATGAGGTCAAAATTCCACTTCCCTGCTAGTCACTTTGTCAGCATCCATACTATAGAGCTTTTCCAAATAGGACACACTAGACAACTAGGAATTTTTGTTTCCTAGTCACACATCTGTCTGTTCTGCTGCTGTTGTGATATCATTAATGTGACCTTGAAGAATTCTATGCACCTGAATTAGAGCTCATCTAACTGGTATCAATAGACTTCTCTAAAATAACACACGGTAGGGCATTAGGGAAAAAGAAAATAAGGGTTCTGAAGATTCAAAGAAGTTATAATGAGTTTCAAAAATCCCTCCAAAACAGAATCAAACCATCTCTTTTGAAACTATCAGCACAACTGTATCCCAATATTTGGAAATAGATATTAGCAGTTACATTTCCAACAGGCAGCATTCTGTGGAGGTCATATAGTGGGTTAGTAGAGACCACATTTGCACTCCATCCAGGGAAAGCAAGCATTCTCCATTCTTTATTATTGTGTGTTCCTGACTCTACTCGCTAAGCAAGTCCTTTCTATGTGGGAATAATTATTCTCATTTTACAAAGGACCACAGTGAAGCACGGGGAACTGAGTAGATTGCTTGGGGCCACCCAGCCCAGGCGCGCCAGAATTAAGTCACTAGTGTTCTCTGGTTTCTTTGCCACCACCTGGTCCTGGCAGGTGACAGGATCCCACTTGAAGGGTTCATGGGAGGAGATATTAATATATAGAACACTGCCTGGTGAGTAGGCACGTTAAGGGGCCAACAGGAGAGAGAGGCATCGGAGCCTAACAACAGTGGGGAAGGGTTTTCTCCCAGTGGCCTGAGGGCCTGGTGGGGGGTGGGGGCTGAAGCCAGTATACAGAGGCCTTCAGTAAGGGCTGAGGGGGCCATCTGGAGAATGGAACCAAGTGCACCCAAGGCCAGGGACAGCTGAAGGGACTCTGATCTCTCTCTCCTGCCCTCTGATCTCTTGTCATGATACCTTCCATTAGGGAAAAAAAAAAAAAAACCCATCCCCCCAACCTCCTCCCCTCCCCCTCCCTCTGGAAGCACAGGGCAGAGGAACCTGAGAGAGCAGTGTGTGTGGTCAGGAGAGAAAGAAAGAGAGTTGCTATGTGGTGGCAGAAGACTCAAAGGGAGACTAACCAGCAAATCCCTTCCCTTCAATGATTACAGGAATACACTCCTGCAAGCTACAGAGTCCAATGAAGATTTTAGAGTCATAATTATTTCAGCAGAGCACCATCTCTTGGTTTTATAGATCTTTTTCCCCTCCAGAAATGATCCTTTTAACACCTGATAATATGTCAGACTGTGCACTTAGCATGACTGCTTTTGGCAATTAAGTAAATGTTAACTCTGACTTTTATGTCACTAGATATTGGGGCAGAATATTTGACTCTTTGCCCTAATACTTGCCTTTCCATTTAGAGGAAATGGCAACGTTTGCAGGGAATTGATAATAATGTAGGAAGTACTATTAAGCAATGCTACTGTATAAATATCCTGTAGGGCAAAGAATAAGAAGTTAAATTATGATTCAACTCGAGCCGTGCTACTCATTTTGTTGAACTTGACATTTTTCCTGCGCTGGCTGCATCTCCAGAAGGCTGAGATGAGATAGATAACAATAGGCAGAGACTACTTCAAGGGAAATGAAAAAAGATAAAGGGGGGGGGGGGCTTGTTTATTTCTACAGCGATACCTGCATTCTCCAAGCTTATTTGGTTTAGAAAATGCTCTGCCATAAATTAGTCTCAAGTTTAGTACATTTAGCTATAACTTTTCACAAACATTGAAAGCAGGGATCGGAAGATGAAATATTGTGAAGGGGTATTTAAATGAGACTTGAAATAAGCATTCTGGTGTTAAAGCTGAGTTTCTGCTTCTTAATGGAAAAATCACAGGCTCTGTAATGAGACAGAAGGGACTGACTACTCTCTCTCCCACCCATGGTTCTGGTTCTGAGACTGGGGGAAGTTATCTCAAATCTCTGAGCGTTGTTTTGCTTGCCTGTTAACGGGGCGGGGGGGGGGGGGGGCCCTAATAACTTCTAATTCCCAGGGCTTTTGTGAAGGTCAAGCAGATATCGGGTAATGTGACTCACACGTTCTTTAGCACCTGGCATTTCCTCTATCTGGCAGTTGGCATTTATTTCCATCCAATGATGCTACATAAATGACAGTATTTTCATTCCCTTCAGAATTGTTCCCTAAGTGAAAAACAATTGGGATATTGTTACAATTCCCTTGGGTGGACTCCCCCTGCCTCTTCCTCCCCCCCCCCCCAAATTTTGGCACTGCTCCTTCCAGCTGACCATACTCATGCTTCAGTGCCCTTTGATTTCTGGGAGCCAAGGCCCAGTCAAGTGCAGTTCCCCTGGATGCCAAGCTTGTGCTCTTCTGTGGAAAGTGTAGCCAGCGAAGCAGCTCCGTATGTGAAGGCAGGCCAAGCACCTGTAGAGCAGCGCGTGCAGAAGGCAAGCTGGTGCACCCTGGGAGCAATTACCAGGCAGCAGGCAGGCATCATTAGGAAAGGCGCGGCCTGGACTCCAAGCACTGGTGGAACGCTGCTTTCGAGGCTGCTGCCTTAGGACAGCCGGGCGCCAAATTCTTTAGTTAGAGGCTCTACTCCACGTTTCATCCCACAGACCGAGCCTCCTTTTGCTCCCATACAAGAAAGAAGCCCACTTCCCTGCTGTCTGCTGTCTCCTGATTAGAGCTCTGCTGGCCCCTCCCGCAGGCTACCTTGGCTGCCCCTGATCGGAGCACTCCGGGAAAGGGGAGCTCCCTCTCCTCGTCAGAAGCTGTCTGAGGGCAAAAGGGTGCTGCGTGCAGCCTGGGCACCTTTGGGTGCTTTGTGGCGACTTATTAAGCAGAGGCCCCTGGCACCACATCACAGAGAAGGCACAAAGCAGGGCCCAGCCGCCGCCTCTGCTTCCCAGCACCTAGACCCCGAGATCCTTGCAGAGCCACGGAGAACCTCCACTTTAGCAAATTGCTAATCTCCTTTGTGCTATTTCTTTGTGCTAGATCCATGATCAGCAAACTGCAGCTCGTGAGCCACATGCGGTTCTTTGGCCCCTTGAGTGCGGCTCTTCCACAAAATACCACGGTCTGGGCAAGTCTATTTTGAAGAAGTGGCGTTAGAAGAAGTTTAAGTTTAAAAAATTTGGCTCTCAAAGAAATTTCAATCGTTGTACTGTTGAGATTTGGCTCTGTTGACTAATGCGTTTGCTGACTACTGTGCTCGATGATAAAGCAAGTGATTTTTAAGAAAAAGCATAGTGTTTTCAGTTGACATTGATTATGTTATAGTATTCTTTCACATGCAATATTTAATATTCATTATATAAATGAACCAATTATACTTTTCCCCGTTTTTAACAAAAAAATTTCATGTGCTTTTTATTTAACTATGTCAGTAAAAAAAAAATTCATGATTTGTGAACAAATATATTTTGAAATGACCCAAATGAATAACAACATGGACATGTAAGTTAAAGACATGTTCAAGTATCATAATCAATTTTTAAAATTCTTTAAAACTTGATGTTATACTTTAAGCACTAAAAATTAACTGGCTGGTTTTGATGATTTAGTTTTGTTCCTAACTTATGAGATAAAGAAGAGGACTCAGGCTGCTCACTGCAAGCACTTATCCACAGAAAGACATGCTGAAGATTAGAGATACTGAAGTCCTCCTACACAGTCATATTTGGACACAAATGTCACCACTTTCCTCTTTTAAATTTTGGAATATCTCTGTTTACTTTTACTCATTAGTTTTACTTAGTATACATTGCCCACAGCGGCACAACATAAAAATTAAAATCTACCTCCTTCAGTTCTAACAGTTTTTTTTAAAAATAATGGAGTCAAATAGACACATACAGTCACCCTATATATAACTGCACTGTTAATGCCTGTTCCTCTAGTGTAATTAATATCCTCCCTTTTACTCTCAAATGTGTAGGAATTCAGGTGAGAATTATACAATGACTATGTATGTATACACTGAGTGGCCAGATTATTATGATCTCTGAATGCATAATAATCTGGCCACTCTGTGTGTGTGTGTGTGTGTGTGTGTGTGTGTGTATTAGAGGCCCATGAATTCATGCATGGATGGGGTCCGGCCAGCCTGACCAGGGGGAGGGGACATGGGCAGTTGGCCATGCGTTCAGAGATCATAATAATCTGGCCACTCAGTGTATGTGTGCACACATACATATACAAACATTGTTTGCATGTGTGTCAGATGTGTATATATAAATATGCACACATATAATATTCTAGGGGCCCAATGCATAAAATTCATGCAAGAGTAGGCCTGCCTTCCTCTAGCTGCTGGCTTCCCTGTGGCACCTGGGACCCGAGCTTCCCTTAAAACCCCAGCTTTGTCTAGGAGGTCGTTTGGTCTAATTAGTATATCATGCTTTTACTGTTATAGTTGTGTAAATATATTTTTAAAGGAAATTAGTGGAAATTTTATTAAAATGAATTTAGAGGAAATTTACTCTTTCTGTGTTCCTCATAAATTGCGTTGCAACATTTGTTGTTCTCTGTCTTTAACCAATGGTCCATTACGCATATGTATTAAGCAATGTATGGCTTAGAATTCAAAGTATTTAAATATGTTTGGCAATTAATTGGGTTCAAAAAAGTGCAAAAGAAATGAGTGACTGAGGCACAGTGTGCTCTCTTCTAATCCCTACTCACAGCCTCCCACTCAGTGTCTTCAGAATTCCTTTTGGGGGAGGGAGGAGGGATGGAGTAGTTATAATAATTTGAAGTATTAATCTTCTTTAAGTTGACAGTTTAATGTTTGCAACAGCAGGTATTTCCAGAAACCCTTAAGTGTACTGTTTGGGAATTGCTTCTTAATTTCCTCACTAGTCTTTGAAAGGGGGATATCAGGGCAGTGAAACAATAGGCACCAGAGGGAAACGTATTGATTGAGGACACTGACATTTAACAGAAAGCTCTATGGATCTCACTGAAAATCTGATGAAAGTCTTGGACTCTTTTTCTAGTCAAATGCACCCTGACACATAAAAAAAAAACAATTCGCATAAAATTTTTCTGGTTTCAGGAACTCCAGAAATGTAGTCACAAAATGCTGAATTGAAAAGTCCTCATCTAGCGAGAAAGATGAGTAATTCTCATTCTTTTTCATTCAGGTGTATGAATGAAATTCTAATGGAGTTCACTTCTCAATATGCTTGTCAGCAAGAAGCTAAGCACTAACAAGGAGTGGTGGTGATGGGGGGGAGAGGGGGGGCGGGGGGCTTGAAGAACCCACAAGGAATACGTTTGCCTTGTTGGCCAGTATTTTAATGTCACTTAGTCAAGTTCAGGCATCAGACTTATCCAAGGGGAAGTACCCACAGAAGTAAGATGTTCCTCTGAAACATCTTTGAAAATTCAATATTGAAAGGAAGCCTGATTGGGGCATCCCAAAATACAAGGCGAGGCAAACGTAGGTTTTAGTTGTGAAGGATGCAAAATAGAGTTTATTCTCCTATTGCTCCTTACTCATTATTGTGTTCTTTTCCATACGAACATCTGTAAACCTACATTTGCCCCACACTGTATAAAGTCTATCATTGAAAATGTTTCTTATTTAGTACTGTGTTCAGCCATGTTTTTAAAAATTGTCTATGAAAAATCCTTTTTACTCTCCTATTAAATTGGTAAGTGCATCTGTAGGGAAGGGTGTTTGACCTTGGCTACAAGCACAGATGACATTGAGCTGTGAGCTCTGTACCTAACAGCCAAGGCAGGACACGGACACCCCCTTACCAAAGCGCTGGATGAAAATGGGGTCAGGGGAACCTCCCCATGAACACAGGGGGCTTAGCCGACACCACTCCTCTCCTGCTGCTGGTGAACACACAGCCCCAGAAGCCCAGACCGAAATACATGTCGCCAAATATGCGGCACGGCACAATAATTAGTTTCATTATGAACTTACTGAAAACACAGAGCTGGTCCATTGGAGAATACGGTTTTAATTAAGGAAAGTTAGTATTCCAGCAGGTGAGGGCCCTGGGAAAGCTGCTGTGATGAGATTGCATGACCAAGACTTCCTAAGCGGCCCGGCATTATTAACAAGATCTTGATGAAGGGTGCAGTTAGATGAGGGGTTTAAAAATAGATGATCACAACTGCTTTCCCTCGGCATGAAAGAGCTGCTATTCGATATCTGACACCCAAGGCTATACGTCTAATGATGCCTCTGTGGCTGCAAATATCTCAACGGAAGACATTTCTTTGGGAAGAAGTGGAGATGGTTACCGTTGTGTTTTGTAGGCACAGATTGTCAAGGCACAGAGGGGCATTGTCAAGACTCGGCCTTGGGAACTAGACTCCTTGTGGACCCTGAAGCAATTTGGCCCTCATCCCCTCACCTTGTCAAACCTCTGTTCCCCTCACCTGTAAAATGGGGACAGTGATGCCATTGATGGGAGCAGTCTCCTAGGATTGGGGAGGATTAAGTGGTAGGAAGCTGTAAGCATACTGCCTGGCATATGGAAAGCACTTGGTCGCTTTTATTTAAAACTTAATAAAAAAAGATCTGAAGTTAGAAATTCACTTGCTGTTAAAAAATACTTTCTTACCGTGGTTTTCCCAAAATGCATCATGCTCTAATAATATTCTTTATCCCTGAGAGGCTGTACTTTTTACTTAAAGACATCGTGTTGAGGCCTAGGAATAACTAGAAACTCATCGCCTACTTGGGCTGAGGATACGGCTAAGAAAGCCACGTTATAAAGTACAAAATCCTTTTTTATCTCACATCAATAACAAGTAAGATATCTGCCCGGCAGAGACCTCCACAGGCAAAAATAATTACAGTCTTAATAATGCCAGGCTCCATTACAGAAGTGAGATTCTGGGAGAGCAGCTGACCTGGCTTTGGCCCCCCGCACTGGGAGGCTGACATCCCCACATTAGCCCAGCAAAGCCTGTACAGCTGTCCTCAGCCCACGCCTTTGCTTTTCCTGCAACTAAGGAATCTGTGATCACCACACAGATGATTGCCCCAAATAGAGGGGAATAAAAAGAGGGGAGGACTGTAGCTTGTAGAGGTGAATTCACTGGCCTGGAAAGAAAACAGGTTTGAAAAAGGCATCATGGAGATGTGAATAGAGGACCACCCAGGGGGACCCTGCCTCCCCTCTGAATGCCGTAAACATACCCCGTCTCTGACAACGATCGCCATGCCGTGCTCATCACCGGGCAATTGCTTGGTACCATGAAGGCCAGATCATGACTTTTATGTCACTGTGTCACCCTGTACTAGTGTCAACTACCCTGGGTCTGAGTTTCCTCACCACCATGTCCCTGGATAGCTGGGTCGGACCATTTTAAGGCCTCCTCTGAGTCATTCCACAGTTCAAACAGATTGCTTTATTGAGGAAAATGTGGCAATTATGCCGACAGACCCTTTTTTTAAATTCTGGAAGATGCTTTCCATTGAAACATCTCTCCTTTTTTACCTCCCTCCCAAGAATAAGCTGGTCCTGATACCAGATCCTTCAACAGATGCCCCAGATGTTTCAAGTACATTTGTCAAATTTATCGCAGGTGCCTTTCTGACTGCATGCAACAAGCAGATGCAACCAAAATGAGAACTTCAGTGACTTAAGAGAACTGCTGCAGTTGCTACCTGAGAAGATAATATTGAAGCTGAACCAAATGTGATATTAAAAAAATAATAATAACCCTGCCTGATGTGAATTGGACTTTTCCAAAATCTATAAAGATCAGTTTGTATCTATATCTTCACACCAAAAAAACAAAAAAAAGTCCTCTTGATCTGAACAAAGTACAAAGTCCCAAAATCCTTTAAAAATATACTGTTAATGCATATGCAGTGATTTAAAAAGTCACCTTTCTTCTGCTTCTTGATGACAATCTTTTTAAGAGACTGCATCTGGGTTATGTATCCGACTTTGCTTACTCCATACCCTGCCTGCAGTTACAATGCCGGCACACAGCAGGTGCTCAGTAAATGCACTGTTATTACTGAGTGCGTGTCGATAGAAAAAACAGCATCACCTCCCATATTAGGTGGACTTTCACCTAGACCAGTGGTCGGCAAACTCATTAATCAACAAAGCCAAATACCAACTGTAAAACGATTGAAATTTCTTTTGAGAGCCACATTTTTTTAAACTTCTTCTAATGCCCCTTCTTCAAAATAGACTCGCCCAGGCCTTGGTATTTTGTGGAAGAGCCACACTCAAGGGGCTAAAGAGCTGCAAGTGGCTCATGAGCTGCAGTTTGCCAACCACTGATCTAGATGTTTTGTTTCTAAAGAGTGGAACCTAGGGGCTCAGGAGCAAAACAGGCAATGGACAGCGAAGTGCAAAAGGCCAAGAAAACTGATCGGAAGCCCCAGGGAAGAACTGTCATCCTCCACTCCTCTAACTTCTCTTCTGGCCCAGGGTGACTCTGGCTCCAAGGGACAGAGAATTTCCAACAGGAACGAGGGGAAGGAAATGGTTTCAGATGGAGCCTCGGGGCACACACAGACGATGAATGCTGGAGCTCTGGGCACAGCACGTAACTCACTAGATCTCAGTTGCTTAGATGACAAATGAGAGTCCTGGGTGATTCCTTCAGCTCCAGCCACTCATGACCTTAATGTTTTGCCAATATTGACAGGCATTCTCCTGCTCTACTTTGAAAATAGTGGGTCTTGATTGATGATTCATCAATTCTGTCACACCAAACTGCTACCCATGGACCAAAATTACATATGACAGCATACTCCCTATTGTCACAAAAGACATACAAATGACAGGCCGTCATGGAGAATTGTGACACGAGAATATGGTCAGCAGACTCTTGCTTATGCCTTTAACATGGGATGTTTAAGTCTGCAGGCATTCCACCAGGCTTGAATGTTGCTCAGCAACTGTGGCAATGACCAGCGTTGGCAAGTCACTGCCCACCAGTGAAAACTCTTAATCAAATACGTTCTCACTTCTGAAGGTTGGGCATTGTCCAGCCCATTCTTCTGAAAACATGGCAGCAGCTGTTTCACCACCAGTGGTCAGTGCTGTTTGGGGGGGGGGGGGGGGGGGGGGGGGGGGGGGGGGGGGGGGGGGGGGGGGGGGGGCGGGGGGGGTGGGGGGGGGGGGGGGGGGGGGGGGGGCGGGGTGAAGAACCACATGCTATCAGAGTGCTTTGTCCTTTAGTCATGGAGATACAAGGCTGCCATTCCAAGAACTAGTGCAGCTTCAACTATAAAAGCATCAAAGAGTTTCTATGACTAAGAAGGCCAAGCCATTGAGTAATCTAATATATACCCTGAAAAACTGACATTGGTAGAACAAAGCCAGTCTTTCCTAGGCCAAGGTGAAAAATGAGTAAAAGGAGAACTTATAGACATTTAAAAGACCAAAGATAATACTTTTTGAGAGAGCTTAAAAGCCCAATGATGTTGCCTCCTATTGGGCAGAAGTGCATCCTCTAAAATGGCTTTAATCCCAGAGATAACAAAAGAGAAGTGGAATTCAGATAAGTGTTTTGCAGTCAATAGATGCTGTGAGAGAGAAGGCTTCTAACTGCTTTTCTATTTGCCCAGATGCAGTGAGTTCTATTAACCATGACAACACAGCGGATTTAAGCAGTGAGCAACCTGGACTGTGAAACCTCCTCTGAGTGGGCTACGTACCCCCACACTCCCACAGAGTTGTACACTTTTTAGAGGTACACCCTTCAGGCCAAAGCAGCATATGCTCTTCTAAGCAATGCCTCTACTCCCACACTGTTTCTATCTCAAATTGCCTTTTCTGCTTCTGGGGAGGTGGTGTGGCTTTAAGAATGTATACCTGTCTAGGCAGGTAGCAATGAAAGTTTATCAAACTATCACCAAATTATCACCAAGGTGGCCTGGATGGACTGCCAAGAATAACACTGTAATCTGACTGAGTAGTACTCATTGCAGCGAGGGAAGCCATACAGCACGGGAAGTACAGGGTGTCTCACCAACAAAGGATAGAAGACAATATAGGGAGTTTAGATGGCATTTAAACGCAGCAGAGTTTCAGTAGGCTTAAAGCAGAGCAGGGCTGTGTTAAGGAGTCTACTTCCTGCCTGGACTACATAGTGAACCCAGAGGCCTGTTTCTTTTGGAACTATACCTTGAAGACAGAGGTGGAATGTCTTGCTCAGAAACACCTATCTGAAACCTTGCACGAAAGATGTTGAGGCTGCTCCTCTACATAGGTCTTCTAGGCAGGAGTGTGAAGTTTTATTCTTCACTGGAATCAATTCAAAGAAAAAGATGTGATAGTTTGTAAGTTTAGAGGACAAGGTTTATCTGGTGGCTGGGGCACTGTAGAGCTCCCATGGTTCCTTGGGAGACATGTTTCCATTCATGTTGCTCCTGCTGTCCTCTGTGTCTGTTATTCCAGTCCCGGTAGAAGTAGACTCCTCTGTGTCTGTTATTCCAGCCTAATGATTGTCTGGGCAGATTACTTGTTCAGAGCAAGCTAATTGTTACTGTCTCAGGTTATAGATATAGAATCATATAGAAGTAGAGAAAACTAGATGGGAGAAAGACAGGTGTGTGCAATGCCTCCAAGAATTACCGATAATTATTTCCTTTCATCTAGGCTTAACACAGGTTGATACCCCTGAGAAATCCCTTTATTCTAGCCCTTCCTCATTTCTATAACATCACTAATGCTTTAGTAAACTATCTTTAAAAAGAACTCAAGATATTGATAAATGTCACCAAGTATCGCCAATGTTTGAAGAACAAAATTGTAAGCATTTAATGATAAAATAATTATAGTCCTAAAACTGTAATATTGTAATAATTTAGAATAGGATACAGGTGGCCTAGTGAAAAGACAATTAAATGAAAGTGAGTCATGCTCAATTAACCACTTGGAAAAAATGTAAAACTCAACATGCCAAAGTGGCATTTTTAGTAGAAAGCAAATTTGTGAATGGGATTCCATTCCAAGCAGGTATCCATGAAGGCATGCTATAATTTATTGTGCAGCTCCTTTCTTCAAAGGTACACTGCTTTAAATGAATGATATAGCCATAAATCAAATATCAGTAATTTTCTTTTCTAAATGGGTATTTATAAAACAGAGGTACTTCCATAAATGATTGTAATCACAAATATCTGTCTTATGTCCCATATTTTGGAAAAATGTGTAAATCTTCCAAAAATTATAGTTTGCCTTCCAGTTAAGCTGCTTGAAGCAGAATTTTCCTACTGAATCCATTCTAGGCAATGAGTTCCCTTCAATGGACTCAAAGAGAGAGGGGCATGGGGTTGGGGACCTTGGAAAAAGAGGTAGTGGGAAGGAGAGAGTACCAACTTACTAGTAAAACAGTCCAGACTCTTAGATCCATTTTCTCCTGGACCCTCTTCATCCTTTTAACACACACACACACACACACACACACACACACACACACACACACACACACACACACACACAGAGAGAGAGAGAGAGGAATGCATGCTCAGTGAGGATATGAGCCTGGAACTGGAGTGGGTTTACTGGATTAGATGTCAGAGAGGCAAGGTGGCAGCAAATGGAGCCAAAAACTGTATAGAAATGAGGGTAATGGAAAGATGAAAATAATGGGATGTATCTTGATTAAACTGGGGATGCTGATGGGAGAGCTGTGATGCTAACTTGAATACTTATATTTAGGATTTTTTAAGGAGTAGAATGGGGTCACTACCTAGAGGTTGGAAATGCTGGTTTTGAGATACTGTAATAAGGCATAAAGAAGGGGTTTATAGAGTTCTTATTAATAGCTAGTGGATAGTTTGATACAAAAATGAACAGCACTGCAAACTTCCAGAGGTGGATGGAAAAATCTAAAATTCATACAAGTCCCTTATTGGTAATAAAGACAGAAAGAATGAAAGCTAATTCAAATATTACAATATGCATGGAAAAGCACTTGGCTTCGAAACAAATTTGTTTCTAATTATAAAACCTGGCTTCTTTATAGACACTGTTGTCTCTGCTTGGAGTGAACTATTGAGGCAATTACAAACAAAAGTAGTTTCTTATCATGTAAGAAGGGATGGCAAATTAGTTTGTAAATATTTAGCAGTTTTTAAGGCAAGCCAATAAAAAAGAACACGGTTTATTGTCCATCATGCTGAATAGAGTCCTGAAATAGTATTAAAATTAGATTGTTTTTCTCATTGGGAACTCCAGACATAATATTGTTATATAATACATTTTTTTTCATCTCGGGAGTCTAAGGGTTCAAATCAGGTTTGAATTTGGGTTCCATCATTATGAAATAAAGGAGAAATTTGAAGTCATTCCCAGAGATCGCTATGGGCCCAAATTTGATTCTGCAGCCTGATTTATTGGAATGGCTGTCTATAGAATTGTAGAGAGCTGGGTATTTGTAAAATATCAAGTTTCTCCATCCTATATCTGGCAGACCCAACAGGCCCCATTTGTGTTTAGTCCTATTTCCCTGTCAGCTGGTTTCACCCCACATTGGAGCAATGAAGAGAATAAATGAAGTTTAACCGTAACTATAATTATTTAATGGCCACATCATTATAGAAATAAGTAATAAATTGCTGCTATAAGATAAAAATTGCACCCCCCCTTTTTTTGGTGAGCTTACACGATTTCTTTGGAATACTTCCGTGCATCTTAAATATATGTATATAATGAGCTTCCTAATTTCATTTTAGGAAATGTGTTATGATGCATTACAGTTTACACAAATAAAAGTCTTGGAGAGCGTTGCATCTATAAAGCACGAAGATAACTTATTGTTCTGGCAAATGATAAAACTGCTTACAGTGGCAGCTGTGATTTATGGAGGCAATTCAAACACACTTGGAAAGTATATTAGCTTTGCCTCTGCCCACAAAGGGCGCATTTGAGCAGGGTAGGACACTCCAGTGATAAATTACAGACCAGATCCAAGTGAAGGCGATTGGCACATAAAATGCCTAAAGGCTCCAAATTACAGCAAGAATGTGTTTTCCATGATAATCCCTCACATGCAGTGGCATCTAGGGCAGGCAAAGAACCAAATTAGCGCCTGATTGTTTTATTTTGTGATAGTGCTTTTTGGGAAAAAATAATGAAGCTTGTCTTGTTTTCATTAATAAAGGAAGTGGCACCTCTGTAGGCATTCAATATTACCTTAAGCAGGCGCCAATAAAACTACAACTGCTGGAGATTGACAGACTGGGTAAAGAATGGGACTTGGCAGAACCAAGGGCCTATATTTTACCAAAGAATCCAAAGTGCCCAACTTCCTCTTTAAAGAATTCAAACATGGCTCTAGCTGTGTGACAAGCGTTAGAAACCCAACGAGTTTCATGTTTAATGGAAGATCATGGAGCAAAACATCTCATTTCCTTGGCTATTAGATACTCCCCATAAGTAGGAAAGGGAAGACAGAGATTTCAGAATCACTGTCCATTTTTTTTCTGCAGGCTTCATGCGGCACTCGGAGCTCCAATTACCCATCACTCTTACATTTCATCATTGATGAACTAGTCCTAGGATTACCTGCATTTTATAGATGAGAACACTAAGGTGGAGTAGTTAATTTCTTCAAGGTCACACAGCTGTGAAAGGCAGAGATGTAAAGCCTGGTAATCTAACTCCTTAGTTCTTATTCGTAACTATTCTTTTATATAGGATGCATTATATGTAATAATTACTGAGGCAGATCTGTTTAAAAGAATTTTTATCTTTTTGTCTTTCTCATTTTGTATCTCAGTGGGAGGAAACTACTTACATCCAATTAATGTAATAAGTATTGAAAGCATTCTACTTGCATTTACATTTTCATGTCACCTCTTTGTTTCTTGGGGAGGCTGATCTTTGTTCTATGGCAGGAGAGCATGCGAAATCACACCCCAGCCATGCCCCACTGACAAGAGGAACTGCTGATTGATGCTCAGCACACTGATGCTTCTTCACTTATGTAGTAAACTGAAGGACCCAGGGCAAGAGAGAGGACCCAGTTAACTACACATTACAGCCATTTCTGTACTAAACCCCATGCTTTCCGTTCTTAGCTCAGCTGCTTAGCTATCACTCAGAATCAATGTCAGACATGTTTCTAACAAGCTATGTTATCACCCTTTCCATGCAAATCAGAGCCAAAAGAAGGGGGGGGGGGCAAGGCAATGCTGCTTAGAATGTGACATGCTGACAGATGCAAACCAAGAACTGAACTATAGTCTTGGAAGGAGGTTAAGGGCAAAAGAGCAGAGAATGTTATGCTCAGTGGACATGCTCTGTTTGGTAAAGTGGGAAAGTGGAATCACTTCTGAAAAATTTCTATCCAGAATTTAAGTTCAGCTACTTAAAATGCTAATTGTCTTTTTCTAAATAAATTCACTTAAGCAATTTTTAACATTCTCCAGCAATTGCACATACATTAGACAGTAATGTATTTCTCATTATTTTAACTCTGTTCTGACTTTGTATTTCACCAAGAGAACATAAAGAATTACCCCAGATTCTAAGAAGCCAGGAGGTTCTGGAAACTCTTTGCCATATCTCAAGTATTTTAGAATCCTTTGTAGATTCATAGAAATCCATAGTTACAGATATATAAATATTTTATATGCAAACCACAGAGCTGTACTTTTAAAGTGGTAGACTTGCATTTATCTCTTTACAACCATATAGAAAAATAAAACTGTATATTCCAGAAAACATTATCCCAGGTACCCATTTTTGCTCAGAATTCCTGTGTTCTTACTGACCTCTTCTGTGACCACACAAAACTATACTTGAGAGGGTAACCTGGAGTTAGGGATGTAGATGTGCGACTTTCTGAGGCCAATGCCTGAGCCCACTCACTGTATCCTGTGTGGTTTTCTTCTCTCAGGGATGCATGGAGGAAAGCACATAAGAATCCATATTTAACTTTGAAGGCCTGCGTTCTATATTAGCCTTAGAGCGAAAAAAAGAATACATAAAAAGAAAACCTGTGCTAAAATCCATTGCCATACAACTTTGTCATTCACAATTGATATTTCTATCCCATAGAATAAAAGGCTAATATGCAAATAGACCGAACAGTAGAACAACCGGTTGCTATGATGTGTGCAGACTACCAGGGGGTGTGTGCAGAACATAGCAGGAATCGGCTGCGGCTGCCATCAGAGCGAGCCTCTAGTGGTTACTGAAAACTCTTTGCTCCCATGCACTGTGGTCCTATCTGGCACTTGCACCTGCTGCTGTCACCTGCCCCGATCGTTCGGTGCCATCAGTGGGTGTGAGCGATGGTTGCTGGCCCCAGTCACCCCTGAGGGCCTCTTCACCTCCCCCTGCTCCTGAGGGAAGATCGGGGCAGTAGCTGCCGCTTGCACCCACTGCTGGCACCAGCCCCAATCATGCCATCAGCACGTGGGAGCAGTGGCAGGAGGGGGCTGATGGTAGACAGGGGCCTGGGGGCCTGTGGCGGAAGGGGCCAGGTGGGAGCATGGAGGATGTGCAGAGACCCAACCCTGTGCCTACAGCCTCATGGCCCACAGGTCCTTTCAAGGTGCATGGATTTGTGCAATGGGCCCCTAGTATACAATACAAGCCATCAGCTTTTAAAAATCAAAGCCATAAGATAATAAGTAGACATTTCTAAAATACTATTATCATGCAGAAGTATGCATATTATACTGTTATCATTTCTCTTGACAAATATATGTCAAAAATTTCACATGAGCTAATGCTGTTGTTTTTCATCAACCTTATATTTAACTTAGCGACAAAAGTTAAACCTTTCACTCTATACTCTTCTGTGGGACAAGGATGGACACTAACATTTAAGATCCTAAAATAAGTTGATTTTTAAAAATGTATCTTTTTATTTTAGTCATCCTTAGAAATTCGGCTTCCTTTGAAATCTTTGAGCTACAAAATAACTATTAGTAAAAAAATTTACTGTCAATGCACAATTTCTGAATGTTTCCACAAATACTAAAAGGTAATGAAAACGTAGAAATCCTGTGTTAAGAGGTATCATTTCAATGCTGGTACTGTAGGATGGCCCTACTAACCCTCTACATTGCCACTAAGTCAGTAGTGATTCTAAACTCAAGAGTAATGTACCATATTCACTTCTGGGAAGTTTATCAGATTTTATGGTGATCCTAAAGAACTTGTGATTGCCGAAAACAGATCCACTGGATTAGCATTTTGGTAATCCACCTGGTCCCTTGGGATGAGGTAATGGCTCTTTTTCTTAATTGATGTTACTGCATGGTGCAAAGGATGGTGGAGGAGGCAGCCATTACCTGACTCCCGAGGCATCTCAATGAGAGAGAGGTGGATGTTACACACATACACAGCTTTATCAGGTTGACAAACTCCAGTTCTTAGAAGTCCTGAACAGGATTTGAAATCACAACATGGTGTGGATTTCCTTAGCAGTGTCCTGAGGCTATGAAAGAATCCACCTTCCACCATGAGCTCAGTGGGAATGGAAATGCCTAAGGTGGGCGAGATGATTCAAGTGGGAGAATTGTTAGTTGGGATCACTGAGGTTTTAAAGCACTCAAAGCATTTTGTTAGAGAATTCTTTTACAGGTTTCCTCAATCCTAGCTGTGTAATCATACAGAACTACTAATTATAGAGCCATGTCCACAGGTTTTCCTCCATCATGTTGAACTATTTGATCCTATATTTGTACCCTTTAAGACTTGGCAAATCTTGTCTATCTGAACACTAGAATTGGTGCATTTAGAAGAGAGATAGTAGAAAAAGGACCCCTCCCAGAAGAATTAAGTAATGTTGATGAATGATGGTGCTTTATGCTTTACTTGGCTTTGTAGGCCCAATCTGGTTTTACATTTCTGGCCATCAATACAATGCCAGATTAAGACTTAACAAAATGTCAACTTATAAAAATCTTCAAATTAAGATCAAATTATACACTTAGAATGATCATTTCCGACATTTAGTCTTATTTTGAAACTGTACCATTTGTTCATTTAAGACATGTTGACTGTGTACCTGCTTGGTAAGGTTATCAGTAGGAAGGATATAAGTAGTCAGAAGTCAGGAGTATTTTGTTTCCCTAGCTTTTTTGCCTTCATGAAGCTAAGGAGACATTAATATAACAAAAATATATGAGGACCGAAAAGTTCCAGATGGAGGTACAAGATACTAGTAAGCTGAATAGCATCACTCCTATGTTCATGTGCAATGCCAGTTGCCAATGTTACTGACTTTATGTAGAAGAGCGATTAAGTAAAATCGGAGAAATAGTAGCAGTACTTCCCTAACAGCATCACAAAGATGGTGTTCAAGGTATAGTCTACCTTGTTTACTAAAACAAAGAATGTTTTCCATGTAATTACAGAATATCTCTGTAATTTTAGTTGATAAATAAGTGAAGAAATGGCAAATGACAACTGACTTGTGGAAAAAAATTTAAAGTGTAAGCATAATATATAACTACATGTGAGTGTGTGCGTATTGTATGTGTATATGTAGTTAAGTTTCTGACTTTAGTGCTGAGTGCTCTGTGTTTTGAAAAAGCTTTTATTTAAGTGTGTTATAGAATCACAATATGTTTGAAAGGATTCATAAGTGGTTGGTACCAACGGCTTCAGTGAGGGATGACACTGGGTCTGTGTCTCCAGATATTACGGGATTTCTGCCTGGGCTTATTTAGTAGGGGCTCCATAAACACTTCCTTAATTCATCAATGTCTGGCTGCAAAATCAGTGTTCTGCTTTCACTCGGGAACTAAACCTCTGTTGAAACAGAACTCACGATACACACCCTGAACAAATTTGTTTTGCTAATATTTCCAGCGTCCCAGTCTCCACATAGTGCCCTTTCCTGACAATCACCATCACAAGATATTGTGGATATCTCCACCACACCTTAGTTTCCACTCTCTGTCATTTGGAATAACAAAGAATCACACTGGTTCTCCATTCCACTCAGATCATGTTTCCCTCTGAGCATATTACAATATGCTCTTTAGAAACAGAGTAGAACACCAGCTTTGCCGACAGCCTCAGTGGGACACCTTGATGGGCATCAAGGCACAGAGAGGAGGAGGAGGCGGTGCAGGAAGGCTATTCTCCAGTACAATGGTCGGCAAACTGCAACTCTTGAGCCACATGCGGCTCTTTGGCCCCTTGAGTGTGGCTCTTCCACAAAATACCACAGCCTGGGTGAGTCTATTTTGAAGAAGTGGCATTAGAATAAGTTTAAGTTTAAAAAATTTGGCTCTCAAAGGAAATTTCAATCGTTGTATTGTTGATATTTGGCTCTGTTGACTAATGAGTTTGCCAACCATTGCCCCAATAGAAAGTCCCTGCCTTTGTGTGAGCTATATTAATGTATAAAGAAGAAAGACTGTAAGGCTGCAGAGGCCCTCCAAGTAGCTTTGTCTTATAGTCAAAAATGCTGGCCAGGTGTCACTTTTCATGTACCTTGCCTACATCTAATTCCTTAGCCACCTGCTCATCTTACTCATCTCTGAACACTTCCCTAACCACACAGAAAGCCAACATCTGCTGTATCAGATGGTATTCCAAAGAACATAGATACCTTTAAAAATATGAAGGGAAATGTGCCCCCAATTTGACCCTGATGGTATTCTGCCCCCCAGGGATTCTTCAGAACCCAAGGAAGGAAACAAATAAAAAGAATTCTTAAAGTGGGTTAGCTTTAGGCCAGCGTTCTTAAATACCAATGGCATATTAATTGCTTGAGGATGTATTTTGGAAAAGCCGATCTGAGTATTACAATGAGTTATACTTCATTTAAAACAAAACAACAAAACACCTCTTTGAAGATACTGGAGAAATGCATCTAACACATACTGCTTGGGCAGAGGTGGTGCCCAGCCCTCAGCAATTCAGGAAAATCTAGCTATCTGCATTATTTATTTAATACTCACCCGAGGACAGGATATGAAAGAGAGAGAGAGAGAGAGAGAGAGAGAGAGAGAGAGAGAGAGAGAGAGAGAGAGAGAGAGAGAGAGAGACTGTAAGCTATCCGAGCTGGGATGGAACACACAAACCAGGTATACAGGTATAAGCCCTGACGGGGAATGAACTGGCAACCTTTTGGTGCACGGGTTGACACTCCTACCAACTGAGGCACTCTGGCAGGCTATCTGCATTTCATATGAGCTCCTCTCTTCATGGTAGCACAGGTGGGACATCTCTCTAGAAACAATAATTTAGGAGCCACGAGAGTGCCTTTACGTTACATCACTTTTACGACGAAGGGCCCCATCCCCACGGTTCTGTGGTGGGGTCTTTTACTTGAACGTTTTTATTTCTCTGGGCTTTCATGATGCCCCACATTCGTCCAGGTATGTTAGTTCTGATGAAGGAGGTTCACCTGGGGTCTTAAGACATCAGGCTCCCAGATGGTTTCTTTTCCTACCTTCGCACCTGTGAGCTCCCCAAATAAAGCCATCGGTGGAGATTTCACAGACGTTCTGGCTTCCCTAGAGACTCTCCCAGCCTACAAAACCAACCGAGGCTGCCGTCACAAATCTAGCAGTAAGAGCCAGGTGGCAGGTGTCGCACAGAAGTGCTGGCCGCCACTGCCAGGTGAATGTACAGCATTCACGTCGCCAGTCTCCAGGACAGTACCAGAGGCCCCGAGGCCACCAGGGGAGAGGCACAGGCAGGGAGCTCCCTGATTGCTGAGAGGTGGTATTACCAGCCCACATAATTTATAGCCCATTACTGTCGCCATACATCAACAGCAAGTACAACCCACGGGGGTGGGGTGGGGGAGAAAAAGCTTTTCGTTGGCTGTTTCTCACAGACCCTTTAATAAATCCGAGCGTGTCCTTCTTAGGTTTTTCATCTCTGTTAATAAACACTCTCCCCGATACAATGTGATGCTTAATACAGGCTGGGGCAAAAGTATGTTTACATAGAAAATACCTATTAATCATAGATAATACAAGAATAAACTATTTCACATACAACTGTACACCTACTTTCGCCCACCTCTGTCTAGTTCACCTACTTGCTGAGTGCATGATGTAATTCCTGCAGCACTGAGTGGCTCAAAAAATGGGAAGAAACAAAGTTGGGGGGACTTCTGTTAGACTCCATTTCGCGGTAAAACAATCTCAAGGGCAGGGTTGGCAGACAACATGATAAGAACGCGTTGGCAAAGCACACTGGCTTTCTGCACTTAGTAGCTCTCTTCATTCCATCAGTCTAAAAAGCATGGGCAGGCTCTCAAGCCAAGGGGAGAGGACTCAGGAGAAACTGAACTCACCCACAATTTGATCTTGGACTTCCAGCATTTTGAACTGCAAGGAAATGAATTTCGATTGTTTATTGACACCACAAGGGCAGAGACTCATTCTCTTACCTTTTCTACTTGTTATGAATAGAGGTCAATCAATTAGTGGGTTCTTAAGTTCCCAATGTTCCGAAGTGAACAGGTGGTTTGGTGACCAGGAAAAAGAAGAGGTAGCCTCTATTCGCTCAATATCCTTCAGCAACCAACAAGCTCAGCCACAGAATAACTTAGAAATCAACGACTGTATGCGCATGTGCTCTATCATGGTTAAGAGGGAGAAAGTGGGTTGCGAAGAAATTGAGCTTTGGATCCACTGCTACAGGTTTATTGATCTCCAGGGGGCACAGGGAGAGCTTAGGGCTTAAAATCGCATCAGTGTGTTCCGCATACTTGCTGAGTGAAGTCCCTGAAACCAGATTGCTTAGATTCACCTTCTATAAATGCACATGTCTATTTTTAAGTGTTCGAGCTCATGGGGACTTACTTAGCAGCACACGAAATCATTTTGTCATATGTTCTGTCTGCCAAGCACTGCATTAATTTTTACAGGAGTTATCTGACATGACACTGTGTCCTGCCAGAGTTTTTAAAAAAAATATCTTTTATACACATTTCAGAGACCAAAAATAAATGCTAGTAGTCATTTAACTTTAGTTCATCTGGACAATCACATTAACACACACACACAAACATTTTAAAGCCCATTTCCCTTTCTGTTTGAATGTTCAGAAAATCTCCAGGCAACAGTGAGAACATGCCCATTTCAGAGCTGAACTGTCTTCGTTAATGGGAAATAGAGCAAGTGGTGGGCAGGGGCATCTTACAGCCAATGGCTCACACTCTAGAAATGCACATGGCTCTCATCTCGGGTAGTTCCCATGCCTGGCAGCTAGCAGTGCGAGGGGCACTAGGGAAGAAGCCAGGGAGCAAATGCTTCCCTGGGATTTTTCCCAACATGCCTGTTGTCAGGGAAACCACCTGCTTTGTGTGGTCTATTCAGAGGCCTGGAGGTAGAGCTTAACTCAGAGTGTGAGCTTCTTGCACTTTGTCATTTTTAACAACGGAAAATTAAAGAGACAAAAATGGTTGACAGGAGGAGGAAAACGTACCCTGAAGTTCTGTAGAGTTGTCCCTGTTTTGGAAAAGCAGCAGGAAAGCCAATCGAAATAAGAAATATATGTTGAGTATAGAAGTTAAAGGAGATAAATGAGAGATTTGAAAGCTTTAGTTCTCCCCCCGCCCAATATTTGCTTTCTTCTTGGAGAGGAAACCAGGAGCACAAGGACTAAACTGAGAAACATTTCATGTTGTAATTGCTGTTTCTCTCTGAGGTACTGACTGGGGGTGGGGGTGGGGGGGCGTGTCCCCACATGACCGAGGCAACATGCTAGACCTCCCTGGATGTACCAGGTTGGGAGTGGGGTGATTAATAATTGCTATTAAAATTGTGTCACGTATGATTACAAATTGACATTTAAAATTCTCCATTTATTTGCTGCCAGTCTATAAAAATACAATTAATTCCTCTATGTTACACTCTGCAACACTGTTAAATTCACTTATTAGTTCTAGTACTTTTGTAGACTGTTTTGAAAATTTTAGGTAAGCATGCATGCCATCTGCAAATGCAGTTTTACGTCTCAAAAAAAGTGTCACAAATATTAGAAGAATCAGTTATGAGGATTTCTGAATAGATAACAATGCATTAATGAGAATGTGGCCATGACCTATGATTTCAATTTCAGGTTATGTGTCTAACATGCATAAACAAGCTCAAAGGCTGAAAAAAAAAACAAAACAAAAATAGAATTCATTATTGTGGTAGGGGGAGTTTTTGTATTTTTTAAAAAATTACTATGAGTACTGTTGAAAACAATTGTGTTGGTTTCACAATTTGTAAAAAGTTACAGCACACACTATTAAAACAACAAAATTGACATTAGGACTGTCTTCTCTTTCTCCTGACTGATGCGTAATTTTTAGCCATGGCAGGAGCTTTTCTCTCTGATTTAGTTTTTGTCCTCGGCTTGTCCTTTGACTCATCTCCCCAGTAAAAGCGGAGCTTTTCCCACCAGATAGATCTAGTTGGTCCTAATTGGGGAAATCAAGGTCTCCATCAAGATTCACTCAAGAACACTTGAACTTCTGTCATGGAATACCACCCACTCTGGTTAATACCGTCCTTGCATAGAGGAGTGATTAGAGTGATATTTGTTTATAAATTGTTTCCTTGAGAGAAAAAAAATGCATGCATGCAAACCTACTTGGAGCTAAGCCTGAACGATTCTACTGCCTAGTCTTACGATACCGTGGCGTATGTACTCCATTACAGCATCCTGCACTTCTGGCCTCTATTCTAGCCCCTCTTTCTGCCATTTATTTTTTTATTCTCGAAAGAGTTATAACCCACAGTAGCTCATAACAAGTGCAATGGCGCTGGGCCTACTGCAAAACTAAAAAAACAAACAAAAAAACAAAACCAACAGAATGGGAACATCGGAGAGAACCTTAAAGATGCAGTTTTAATGAGTCTCTGGGAGCCTCTAAGGAAGTGGCGTGGGAATCAGGGGCATGTCAGCAGGCAATTAGGGGTTGGTGAGAGGCCTTGAAGAGCAGCAAAGTCTCTGCAGCCTGGGAGGCTCGGCTGACAACTGTGGAGAGCACCCAGATGAAATCACAGAGGGGGCCAGGCACGGCTTCAGCTTGTGCACACTGCTAAAGTGTAACGTGTATTCACTGAAAGAGCATGTGCAAAAAATCCCTCTGCCATATCACCAGGATCAATTAGTGACCCGGCATGTGATCCCCAGCAGCTCTAAAGAGGGCCTGTGAGTCACTGTGGGTTAAAGGGATTATACTAACTCTGCCAGGCACTCATAACCCATAGCTTTCCTGGGTTCTAGTCCTTGTTGCTTGGCTCTGGAACCGTTACGTTGCTCTCATTTGGACAAACGGCCTGTGGCATGTTAGAGATGGTGGGGCCGATTCAAATTTTGTTCTTCTGCTGATTTGGGGAAAGGGCAAGCTAGGGTGGAGGTTTGGCTGGGTTTAAGTTGTGTCCCTGCAGAAAGGAGCTACATGTGAAGACGAAATCGTTTTAAAGAGCCAGCTTTTCAGGACTCCTCATTTCAGGGGGTAGTATCCTTTCCAGTTGGTGATTTGCAAATTGCTTTCCATTCAAAATTGGAACACTGATATTTTAAGAATTCATGAACCCCTTGGAAATGACTAATTTGAACACCATCTGAATGTCTAACCATTTTCCTGTGGATGCCACTGGTATCTTTGAACTTGGAGAGCAAGATAAAAGTAACATCGTTTAACGTGCTTTTCCCTCTTTTCTCACTATAGCTCTCTAAGTGAAACCCCGAGGGCTAACCTCACGTAGCCAGCACTCTTTGTGCCCTGGGTCTGATGGCGGGGAAGATTCTGCATGTTCTGAAACATTTAGGTTTTAACTGTCTCTGGAAGAATCAAGTGTCCTGTCACATAATGCAGAGAAATGTGTTGAGTGGAAAGAAATGAGACTGGTAAAGGGAAAACGCAGACAACTAAGACATGATGTGGCAAACACCCAGAGTTTGAAGTGAAAAGCCTGTTTAATATTAGAAGAAAAGGAAAAAAAAAAGTTTAGAGAACTTGTGTAGAATCAATAATGAAAGACAGGAAATAAGAAAACAGATTTGAGAATGGGGTGAGGAATGGAGACTGAGGAATTACAAAAATGGGGTCACTCATTGATCCAGGTGACAACAGCAGTAATTATTTGGAATCAAATGAACAAGAAATAAAAGGAAGATGGGGCGAAAATGGAGAAAACAAAATTCTGCAAACTCATTAGTCAACAGAGGCTCATGAGCCACACGTGGTTTGCGAGCCGCAGTTTGCTGACCACTGCCCTACATTATTAGGTAAACCTGACACTTGACAAGGTGTTTGGGTTCTTAAGTTTTTTCCCCTAAAGTATTCAGATTCCTTCTTAGAAAAACAGGAAGGTTAGAGTTCTCAAACCCCAGAATTTTTATGCGGATCTTGTCACCTTTCTTCTCTTACCATCTCTAATTTAAGCCACTGCTTTCCACTTTCTGTTGCATAATACAAAGAAAATAGGAAGTTAGGAAGTAAGGCAGACCATACATTATCTATCTTTCCAGAAAAGTAGGAATCCTAACCATGTCAGTAGTGCTGAACTGCAGAACAAATAAAAAGGTAAACACCAGAAGTGACGTAAACTGCAAAATGCTACCCTGGTTCCCTGAAAGTAAGACATCCCTCGAAAATAAGACCCAGTGCATCTTTGGGAGCAAAAATTAATATAAGACACTGCCTTATTTTCGGGAAACAGGGTAGAAAGCAGCTTCTCAGGGGACAAATCCCTTTTCTAATAACTTCCCAGGGGGCAGAAGGAACCTTGCCCGTCTCTATTGGCTTGGGAACTTGTTTGATTTCCGGGCTTAAAAATAGCCTGATTCCTATTATTTCTCCTAATAATGTTAACTTTCCCGTAATCTCAATTTAATACTTCTCATTCCCATTTCCATAAATGGAATAATTAGACCAATTACTGAAAGAAACATGAGCATCTCCACAGAAACCTTTTCTAGACTAATATTTTTAGAACAGCATGTTCCACACGGGCTTATCCGTGTGACTCCCACTGATGTTAACAGAAATGAGACAATTAAATCCTCATGTAACTCTTAACTAATTTACCCGCTGCTGTTAGTGACATCCTAATGCAGACACCCAGAGTCCAAACCGCTTCTTCAGGGCCTTCGAGTGGAACAACTTGGGGGTTACTTCCCTGAGTGGTTTCTGGTAACGTATTTTTTTCTCAAAAATATATATTGATGGGTTTTTTAATATTAAAATATAGGAAAAGTATATGCGGAATGCTTACACAAATAAGTCTGCATTAAAATAATCACATTTGGGAATGACTATTTAAGATAAAAGGAGAAAAGCCCACTGTCTGTGTATTGACCTCTCTGATGGGTCACACTGGTATTCTAAATGTTTTCATTAGAAAGTCAAGGTGAGGCATCATATGGACAAAGAAAGAGAAAAGGTTTCTTAACATAAAATCTCTCACAATTCCATTGACAATGACTGCTTAATTCGTCAAGCTACAACTCCAGAATTGGCTGTCTACTATGCACAACTGCTCTGCTTAAACAATTTATAGACTCCGTTTAGGTACATTTTGCCCCATTCCAATTGTGTTTCAGAACACTAAAGAGGTAATAATCTCCCTTCTCACTAGGAGCTGCTAATAGAAACCACATGCTAATACCACAAAAATATTCTACCTCCAGGGAAAAACAACTAAAGCTAAACGTGTTCTTATTTTATTGAACTTGTATGCAGACCTATCGGGAAAGGAACTAGGACTTTGACCTGTTTCAAATAAACACGTTTCATAGCTAATTATACCTTCCTGCCAGAGACACCCCAGAGTCCATCCTTTACTATGCATCTAGAACAGTGGTTTTCAACCTTTCTAATGCCATGACCCTTTAATGCAATTCCACATGTTGTGGTGACCCCCAACCATAAAATTATTTTCGTTGCTACTTTTTAACTGTGATTTTGCTACTGTTATGAATTGTAATGTAAATATTATTTTCATTGCTACAGTTATTTTCATAACTGTAATTTTGCTACTGTTATGAACCTGTCATGACCCACAGGTTGAGACCCGCTAGCAGGGTCGTCTATACTAAGACGATCAGAAAACACAGATATTTACATTACGATTCATAACAGTAGCAAAATTACAGTTATGAAAATAACTGTAGCAATGAAAATAATTTTATGGTTGGGGTCACTACAACATGAGGAACTGTATTAAAGGGTCACAGCATTGGAAAGGTTGAGAACCCCTGCTCTAGAAGGAACGGAACATCAAGAAGGAAAGATCTGCTATGAACCAGGCAGGGAGATAAGAAGGTGGCCAGCGTCTGGTTATTCACTGCCACCTGAACACTTTCAAATTAGTCACCTAAAATGAGTTGTGATAGCAGCCTTATTAGCATTATTACATTTACAGAAAGTCCCACATTGCTAAGCCCATGATACCAAACCTGCTGTACTCCTGAAAGTGGCCCAAAGTTCCTATGACATATTCTCTGGGCATTTGAACTTTGAAAAATGTGCTTATTCATTTATTAATGTGAATTGATTTGTTTGGCTCTCTATCTCCTTGATTTCACAACATTTTAACTACAGTTCTGCTCTAAAATTTATGTTTGAATTGAATGGCTGAGAGGTTTCCAATTAGCCTTTGAAATCCTTACATTCTCTTTCTCTCAGACATTCCCTATGCATGCCAACATGAAAATAAGTACACATATTACTCATTCTTTCAACCCTTATGACTATTTACTGTGTAGTAGAATCATGCTGTGTTTCTTTTCTAACTCGTAATTTGGATTTGTAAACATGAACACATTAATTCTAAGTGTTTACTAGCTGCAATTCATAAAATCATATATGATGACTGAAGTATTAGATTTGTGCCTAAACTACAAATAATGTCAAGTAAAAGAGTAACTTTGGGTGGTGCTTTTCTTTTGCAGTGGCTTATACATACAGGTCAGTCATGGCTGAAAACGTGCTGTCCCATTGTGCTTGTGACGGTGGACTGGCAGCATGAGCATTGCTGGTGAGTGTGCTAGGAATGCACCCCAGAATTACTGCATCAAAATATGCATCCAACACGATCCTGGCAGGCACATTTACACATTAAAGCTTAAGGAGCACTGGCATCCGAAACCCTCCCTCGAAAACCACACACCCCATGAGAGGGTGGGCGTAGCAGTTACAATCTCTGTTAGGATTCTTTAGAGGCCTAGAGTTGAATTGCTCTACCTACCAAGGCAAATGGCGCTTTGGACTTTTGTTCCAGAGAGGAACAGAGAAATCAAGTGTCATATTGTATAGTTTGTATTTTCGACAGGCATCTCTACCCCCCCCCCCCACTCAAACTCTGTATTCCTGGTTTTCAGCATATTAGAATGAAGGTTTGAGTCAATGCAATCTCTATCCTAATGGTCAGAGTGTGTCTCAGAATGACTCTCGGATCATGCTGTTATCCTATCATCAGTTAGCAAAGTAAAACTGAGTGATTAAACTCCTTTTCTGTTTCTACTATTCAGATCTCATGATGGCTTTTGGACAGAGTGTGGGAGCAAGTCCAAGGGAGACTTCTGTTGAAGAGAAAAGAAGCTCAAAAGCTTTTAAAGACCTCACCATTGTCCCCTGCAAGAGATTCAAGTCCACAGGCTTAAAGAAACATGGCAGAAGCCATGTGAGATTTTGCAATTTTATGATGACCTTTTCATGATTTCTTTCTGAACTCGACTTTGAAAAGTAAAACGTTTTCTTGAAAAATGTTCAATAAAACTGGCTTTTACCCTAAATGACTCATTCAGCAGATGGGTGGGAGAAGGGGGGATTTTAAAAAGTAGAGGTTAGAGGCATCTTTACAGTTTTCAGAATCCACATCAGATGATTTACTAGAGATGCAAGTTCATCTAATTGAAATTCACCCAAGGTCTGTGTTTCTTTTTGCCCTTCCTGCTCTGCAGCCATATTCTTGTTTTAGTCTGTTTTCATGACACTTAAGATGATGGTCTATTACAGTGGTCGGCAAACTCATTAGTCAACAGAGCCAAATATCAGTAGTACAACGATTGAAATTTCTTTTGAAATCCCCAAACTGACTTTTGCGCATGGACCACAAAGTTTCAATCGCACATGGTGTTTTGTAGAAGAGCCACACTCAAGGGGCCAGAGAGCCACATTCGGCTTGTGAGCCACAGTTTGCCAACCACTGGTCTATTAGGAAAGCAGAGCTGTTGGGTTGTCTGTTTAAACAATTATCCACATTATTATTCTACCTAAATCTAAAGTAATATTACCTGACATTAAGCAGCAGTATTGAAAGCTTGGCAAGTAAGAGATATAGGCAGCAACTTGTAGGAACTTAATAGATCAGCTATATATATTCAGAGGGCCTTTGCCTTATAGACTATTTCAACGGAATGTTTCTAAATTATTTTAGGGAAAGAAACAAAATAATAGATGCTCTGAATAACTCCCACCCTGAGTCTTTGAGGATATTGGGGACAACCTTTGCCTTGAGATTCATTTTAGGACTTTTTACAAGTCTTATAGTTGGAGTCATGAACATGCACATCTAAGCAACTGATAAAACTAACACTGGTAAATAGAAAATAAGCAAAAGTATATAAGTTCTGAACAACAAAATATGATCAGAATTTCATATATATATATATATATATATAATGTTCCACACATCAATAACAGAATACTCATGAAACATTCACCAAGAAAGATAACACTCAGGGCCATAAAAACAATTTTGTAAGAATTTAAACAATGCAGAATGTGTTCTCTGCCTGTAATAGAAAATATCTAAACACACAATACATCTCTACATAATCCACAGTTCCAAAAGGAAATCTCAAATAATTAAAAATACATAGCATATTTATGTGTGCAGCACATTCATTTTGTGTGGACACAGCTAAAGCAGAGCTGAAAAGGTTTTCAAATAAATAATCTAACGATCTCCACAAACTACACAAAGTGAGCAGACGAAAGAAACGAATAAAGGTAAATGCAGAAGTCAACAAAATTGAAACAGTTAAACAATAGAAACAACCAATGAAACAAATAGCTAGTCCTTTTGATAAAGCTAGCAAGACTGATAAAAATAAAGTGAGAATGTAAAAGTCACCAGTATCAAGAATGAAACACGGTATCACAACATATCCTGCTATTAAAAGGATAATGCATCCTGCTAACTTAGATGAAATGGATACTTCAATTATCACAAACTACCAAAAGTTGACAATGATGAGAGTCTGAGTAGTTCTATAACCATAATTAATTGAATTAGTAATTAAAAAGCTCTGGAAATCATCTTCAAATATAAACAATAATGTTTCTAAAAATCTCTAGGCCCAGATGGTTTCACTGGAATGTTCTATCAGTTTATCACCAAGTTTACACAATTTCTTTCAAAACATAGAAGACTGGTTAACCAAAGAATTTGCATATATAATGCATAACCCATACACACAGACAATAGTGTGGTGGAGGCCTGGGTGTGGGCTAGAAGGGGGTCAATGGCAAGGAGAAAGGACATCAGTAATACTTGCAACAATAAAGATTAAATTTTTTAAAATTAGAGAAACACTTCCCAATTCATCTTATGATTCCAGTTTTTCTGATACCTAAAAGCCCGTTTGTAAATGAGCATGGGACCTTACAAGCACATTTTTATTTCTTTTAGGAAATTTTGGAGAGCCAAGAATGACACTACATATATTTCATTCTAAGTGGAATTGGAGACACTATCTTATAGGAATTCCCCCTGCCCTTTGAAATGTGTGATTTATGTGCAGATGTTTCAGCCACTCTCTCCCATCTGCTGTTGTCCAGCTCTGGGAAGTCATGTGGAAGCACATGGTGCATTGGGAAGTGAAAGACCAGGTTCCTGACAAGTTCTGTTCTTAAGCCAGCTTGTGCATTTGAATAATGAAATTGTCATCTGCTTATGTAACATGGGCCTGGATATTTAATTCCAACATGCATATTTCTGTGTGATCATCCCTCCACCAATAAAGACAGAGCCAGTAGCTGTGCTGAAGTTGTTACCGTGCAGTGGTTAACGAACACCTGGCTGTTCCTTTCAACAAACTCGTCAACCTTGAGACCCAGAGTAAACTAATTCACCTCTCTGAGCAACCTTTACTTGTCTGTGAAACAGCTGTATTTCCCTTGTAAGTTTGGGGTGGGGGGTAAACATTGCAATGTTGATAAACACTAAGTACAGCAACAAGCCCATAAAAGATCCTGATCTCATGTTGTATATAATTATTGCTAACATTTCTGTGGCCTTAAAGATGTTATTGATTAAGAGTAAAAACAGTCAGTAACAGCAGCTCATCCCAGGCTAACCCCGCGACTCGGTTCCCAAACCGAGTCACTTTTCTCTGACTTAGTGAGCCAAAGCAGTCCAATCTGGGCTCAGTTCCCCGTTTAGGCCCTTCCGTGTTTCACCTTCCCCAACTTTAATAAACATCTTGTAAAAAATAAAGCTAAACCACGGTGAGATGGGTGTTAACTGAAAGCAGTATAATAATTGACTACTAAGATGGAGCAGAAGGTTTCTTCCTCATCACCTCATTTCAGTATCTGGCCACTGAGCAAAATCTGCTCTCCAGTAAGACACTCTCACATCCAAATCTTTCAAAGCCAGAATGATTTGAAAGCCATAGTTTTTTTTTTTAAGTTGTAACCTAACTGCCTTTCTATGGAGTCTTGGTTATCAACAATTGCCTCATAAAGAAAACTGCCACCTCTTCCACTGTTGTGGGTACCTGCTAATGCCAACTTGACAATAATCAATTTCTCCATTACAGAGACATAAAGATTTTACTTTTCCCCACTTAGGTAGCTACAAAGTTCAAATGCCATTTTGCGAGCCTGCTACTGAATTTCTCCAAGATTTTTAACATTCATTTATAATCATCACCAACATAAGCTGCTCCTGCCACATGCTTAGCACCTTGATCACCCATTCGCAGAATAAAGGGTTCAAAATCACCCATAGAAGGCTCTTATGACAACCTCAATGGGCCTCAATGTCACTTAAGTGTCCTATTTTTCAATTATGGAACATCCAATTCGCTTTCTAAAATCCCACTATGGATACTGTTCAGGCCTTAGAAAAATGTAGTAACTCAGAGCAATTTCAGGGACACTTTTCTATTGTAATTAAAGATTAAGAATGATTCCAAGAAGCAAATTAGGATTAAAATCTCATTTGGTTTCAGCTGACATAATCTTGTCTCCTTCTAATGCTTAATCACATGTTAGCTGGATTTGCTATGCTACAATCTGATGTCAGTACCAGTAGAAGATGGAAGAGAGTCAGATCTAGCATGCAAAACTGTAGGAGACAGGAGGAA
Source organism: Antrozous pallidus (assembly GCA_027563665.1). NCBI lineage: Eukaryota > Metazoa > Chordata > Mammalia > Chiroptera > Vespertilionidae > Antrozous > Antrozous pallidus. Next base: position 51,836,644 of record CM050524.1, on the reverse strand, counting down.
GAGTGAGGCAGGGCATTGGGGTATGCCATGCCAACACCGGTTCAAGGTCAACTTAAAGATAGAGAGGACCTGTCTTTGAGTTCCTTCAAGAAATAATGTTTTTATAGTTATCTAGAGAGGCTATGTCCTCTATGAGATAGCCCATTGACAAAGAATTGCTCCCCCAAACAACTCTGCTGTCCCTTTTTGAAAGTCTCAGATGGTGTCACTGAATCACCAAACGGGCCACCACCTGTAGGAACAGGAATCTCCATGAATCTCACAAAACATTGCATGAGTGGGGTCCTGGATTTTATTAGCACAGGTGATTCTCAGTGAGGTCAGGCGACATCATCTGCCTTCCCAAACCTTCAGCAAATTCAACATGGCAGTGGGAACGGCATTGGATTTTAGGTCTGCTGTCACCTGCGAATACCACAAGAACTAGTTGCTCAAAGGTCCACGTGTGTGTACTGATATTTCACTTCTGGAGAAAGCACTGTTCATGTATCATTTCTCTTTTTGCTCACCTTCCCAACCACCCACAAGACCACATGCGATGCCACTCCCTTCCTACCTACCTAAAGCACTTGCTTCTATTCCGAGCACGATACTGCTTCCCAAGGCATTCTACTAATGGCAGTGCCATTCTCTCAGAGCCCTGGGGTGGCATTCCCATGGTGAGGTGGAAGAGGGGACCAGTCAAAGCCTTCAGGCTGCCATGGAACATGGTTGAGCTAGTGAGTGCTCTCTGAGATGGGGAGGGTAGCTTCTAAGTCCCTAAATTCTCTATCTTGTAACGAGATCACATGTTCTTTCTTCTGTGGACACTCATGAGGAAACCTGAGGCTTGTTCTTCACCAGAGTCTGCTGCCCAGTTAACACATCCGTCCAACTTTCTCAGCTCCTCACATGGACTCAGAGATTACAGGTGTTCATGGGTTCTAGAACATTTATAACCACATTCCTATACATCAACTACACTTTACCACAAGACCAAAATATGTTTCAGTCACACAATGGCACGAAACAAAATTCAAAAATACTTTTGTATAGTCAGCGATATGCACCTTTCTCCTCCTACAGGCACTAGGAACCAAGAGCAAACCTTCACCATGGCCTTTGGACCAATAGCTAGAAAATGATGAATAAGATAACTCTTTGATACACATTCGCCAAAGAAAATAATAGTGTAGAGTGCGAACAACACATTGCTGTAGCATCTATTGAAACCGATAACACAGTTACCACCAGATGAAAGAGATAGTAACTTTTTCCAACACTCCGAGAAAATTGTACCAAATGTTCTCCTTAAAAACAACTAGTTTTTTTGAAACCTTTCATTTTCTTATCACTGAAATTGACTAATGTCAATTCGGAGGTTATGTTTCCCAAACTAACAGTGTTGAAACAGGACAGCGTCTGGTTGGATACTGCATGTTTCTCTAGTTCCTCTCCCACAGCCTTTAAATGGCCACGAGGTGGACTGAAGACCACATAGCTCTCCCAAACACAGAGGAACGTAATCATTGCTCACATCTGAACAAAATGCTGCCTGTATCAGCATGAGTGTTATTGGGGTGGGGGGTGCTATTCTTGGTATCAATCCTCAGCAAGGACTACTTTTTTGTCATAGCTTATAACAGTGGTACACCTTCTATTTCTCTCACACACATACCTCTGTAGCTTTTATACACACACACTGAGTGCAGAAATCTGGTGACAGACGACGGAGCGGGCATGGCTGAGCAGGCCTGGGGGCGGGGGGCGGCGGGTGGCACTGCTCTAACAGGACCTACTTACGGTAGGAAAGCAGGCAGGCTCCCCAGTCCGGTGGTCTGGTCTTCAGCGTGACAGCGAGCCCTGCGGTGTGGTCAGCAGGAGGGACAGACCCCTCCCCCCAGCACGGGTCCCTCGGCCCTGCCAGGCGGCGGCTGCGGCTGTCTGGGCACCGGCGTCCCGTTAGGAGTGTGACACAGTAGGGAAAGAGACCGGTTCACTGTGAGACCTGCTACTCACTCTCGTACAGTGCATCGGCCCCCCTTCCCACTGCACAGTGGCTGCCGGGCTCCGGCCGGAGGCGGGTGGCCCTCGGGGCAGTGAGCCGTGGAGTCAGAGTCCCCCTGGGGCACGGGCTGTAAGGTCAGTGGCCTCCTTCTAAAGACATGGCTTTGCAGGACGGGGTGGCCACAACCTAACGGGGTCCCCTAGCCTTAGGGACTGGGGAAGAATTCTCTTGAAGTTAAAATCGGAAAAGAATAAAAAGGTCTGCACTAGGAAAACAGGGGTATGGTTGTCTCTCTGCTTCAAAATAGACTAAGAGGATGCCAAACTAGTTGGTGGAGACTGCGCTTAGCATGCATGCCTGGGATGCTGAGTGACGGGGCTTCACCTTCTGGTATCTGTTCCTTTCCCACACAGAGGTAATCCAACGCCCTGTTATTTTCCCCGGGAAAGGGAAATGAGCTGGTTTAAACTGTTCCACTTGAATATTCCTCCGGAGGGGACAGCTGAGATTTACGTGCAAAAGTAAGCGGGTAAGAGGAGGAGATGGGAGACAGATTTCAAGTACCTGCTTGCTGTGCTGCCTGCGGCACCTGCTGGCCTCTCTGGGCGCTGTACTGCACCGAGGCCATGGGCCGGTACTGCTGCGTGCTTGAGGTAGGGTACTGACCGGATGGGTAGTAATATATGGGCATCTGTGGGAGAAAGGGAAAAACAGCAGGGAATGACAACTGGACATTCAGTAGAGTCTTTTTAAACCTAAACTATATTGTCATCTTATGACATACTTGTAGATTACAAACACAGCTGTCACAATCTTCTCCAGGCCTAGGTGTGTGTACATGCTACCACCCCATGGAGAGTGGAGATCGATTTCCTGCGCCCTTGAGTCTGAGCTGCCACATGAGGCAGAAATGATGACTTTGAAGACTCCTTGAGAAGACTGGCAACTTCCACTTTTGTGGGAGGAGAGCCCAGGCACCAGGACGAGAATTCAGGCTACCCAGCTGGAGAAGATCATGGGGCCAGCAGAGGCACCCTCGTAAACAGGCTACACCCATGGTTGGCAAACTGAGGCTCTCGAGCCACATGCGGCTCTTTGGCCCCTTGAGTGTGGCTCTTCCACAAAATACCATGGCCTGGGCGAGTCTATTTTGAAGGAGTGGTGTTAGAAGAAGTTTAAAAAATTTGGCTCTCAAAAGAAATTTCAATCGTTGTACTGTTGATATTTGGCTCTGTTGGCTAATGAGTTTGCCAGCCCCTTGGCTACACCAATGTTCTAGGCATGGTGCTGAGGCCATTTGGATGTTCCAGTCCACATTGCCCCAGCCAATGCCATGTGCAGAGAGAAGAACCATCCCTGCTGAGTCCTATTCAAACTGCTGACCTAGTCATGGTGGTTGTTTTAAGACAATGAATTTTGTGTTTTGTAAAAATGAAACAAGTATGCATGGCAAGTCAGACAAAACTGACCTTCAAGATATTAAATTTTTCATTCTCTACATAAGTTTATCGTGTTTCCATGTCTGCCCATGGACTGCATCTCAAGAGTTCTTTTCATTGTTCATGGTTGAGTAATCTATTTTAAAATGTGTAAAAATCATTTAAAATCACTATGGGTTATATCTTATACTTTCATCTTTATTTCCTCTAAAACAGAAATTCATGGATGTCCAAACTGATCATGAATAATGAACACCTGTTTTGCTTTGTTTTCCCCATTCCTCTTTCTATTTTTAAGTCTATTGAAGGGGGAATAAAATAATTTCTGTTGCAGACATACTAGGGGCTCTGAGCTGTCTTTGCTCTGGATGTCCACTAACAAAAATTCCTTCATGGAGGAAGGACTTTTTTAATCTTTCAAATAAATATTCTTCCATTTCTTCTCTTTGACAGCAGAAATAAATAAGAATACTTGTATGGTATTTTATAATAAAGTATAATTATATGCTACCCAATTTTCCCAATAATTATGCTTAAAGTATTTATTAGCAAAATAATATAATGAAGCCCTCTCTCCTATAACTTAAAATTATTTTTCACATCTCCTTAAATCCTATTAGCAAAATGATATCCCTGAGATGGCAACTGAAGACGAATTATTAATCACTTAAAACAAAACCAAGATCTGAGTGAAAATTGTTTTATGGTGGAGGGTTTTGCATGGCTTGAAAAGAAAATTATTTATTCAAGATATAATGGTGGTGAAACAAATGTTAAGAAGTCGACGCCTTACTTGAAGCAGCTCATCCAATACAATATTTCATAATTAGGGTGGCATTTGCTTGAGATGGGTGTGCCTTGAAAATGGACCAGCAAATGCCTCTCTGCATTTTACATCTTGACAGTAATCACTTGCAATATTCTGCAAGGGACACCCAGGAGAGCCCCCAAGATGTTTGGTGGTGAACAGCGACACATCATCAGTCTTGGCGAAGACAGTGGGAATCAGTGATCTGTGGCATCAGACATGCTCCAGTCAATTAAATATGATTAATGGCTACTTGTGAGAGCAGCAGTGAGCACAACTTCCCCCTGGAGAAAGGGGAGGACGGTGGATGTTGGCTTAGCTCTCTCCTTTATGTTACTGAGGAGCTCTTGCCTAGAGCACCAGGTTTGTTCCAAAAAGCTTCGAATCCACAAGAAGGAAAAGAATGAGCTTGGCCGGCATGGCTCAGTAGTTAGTGTCGACCTATGAATCAGGGGGTCATGGTTCGGTTCCCGGTCAGGGCAAATGTTTGGGTTGTGGGCTCTGTCCCCAGTGCAGCAGGCAGCCAATCAATGATTCTATCTCATTATTGATGTTTCTCTCTATCTCCCTTTCCCTTCCTCTCTGAAATTAAGAAATATATATATATATTTTTTTAAATAAGGGAAAAGGATGAATTTCCAGAGCAGCAGCAAGAGAACACTCAGCACCCCCCTGGAGCAGGCTTCCTTCTTGTCCAAGGCTTTTTCTTCCTGGGCAAGCCAGTGAGCAGGACGCCACAGGGAAGGGACTGCCTTCGTGTGGCCTCTGTACCTGCGGTATCTGGAAAACAGATGTTTCCCCACCATATCATGGACATTTGGGTCAGTTTCATTGACCTTCCTTTCTGAGCCCCAAGGCTTTGTATAAGGACAGACCAAGCCCTGCAGGTGGGGAATACATGACTGGACCAGAAGGAACTGGTGATACTCCACATGGAAAGATAGGGCTCCAAGGGCACTACAGATCAACTATATACAGGTCACAGGTGTGAGATAAAGCACACTCACCTGTGCAGGTGGAGGCTGTTGCACAAATCCCTGTGGGGATGGAGGAGCCTGGAGGACTTGTTGAGAGAGGGAAGGTCCAGAGCCTGAGAACCCGCCTGTGGGGAGCTGTTGGCCCGTGGAGGCAATGACATAGCTGGGCTGTTGGTTAGACTGTGGCATGAGGGATGGCGGGTAGACAGGGCCAGACGGGGGCTCAGGGGTCTCTCCTGAGGATTGCCTGCTCAGGTTCATCTGACTGAACTGTGTTGCCACGTCTTCTCTCTGCAGGACACAGAGGTTAAGGAGGAAATCAGCAAGATTAGCTTAGTACTGGGAGAGGCAGACACAGGCCACATGCTTGTCACTGTGAGAGAAGCAAACAGTACACATCGAAAAATAAAAATAAAAGAAAGCAATTTTGGGTCCAGAACAAGAGAATATAACAAGAGAAATCATATGTAATCATCCCAAGGAACAAGATGGCAAACAGTTTGACCCAAATCTCCCTCTTTCAGTGGAAGCTATTTTTTTTTTCATTAAGGGCCTGGGCTCCTCAGAATGGTGCTGAAATAAGGAGGGCTTGGTGTTCTGGCCTAAGGGTCAGCTGGTCTTCCCAGTAGTAACCACAGGATCTGTCTCTGGAGAGAAAGAAGGACCCATGGTCATGGTTGCCCATGGCTGCTGCAAAGATGGAACCAGGACTGGTACCACCGACAGGCTGGGAAGGACCCCATTTGTTTATTGGAGAGTCTTCGCTCACTGGCCTGGCCTGAATTTAGTGGCAATATTCACTGTAATAGTCCGGAAGGACCTAGTTCGTGGAGGGAAAGTGAAATGAAAATTGGGAGATGGGGATGTGCGAGGTACAACTGTATCGAGGTCTTAGGGTGATGACGGTTACCATCTCGACACTGACTTTTAGGTATTTCCAAACCCTCATACCAAGTTGATATGTTTCTGACTTCTGATTCTGAAGGCAATTTCTGTTAGCTGGTAAACTCTTTAAAAGGTACCAGATTACAGAAGCACTCAACGTGGAACAGATGACAGAAAGGAAAACCAGGATTTTGAAGATAAGTTGCAAAGATGGAATGAGACATTCACACACACACACACACACACACACACACACACACACACTGACATAATAAGTCCAGGGCACCCACCCAGCATCAGCCAGCTCTACCCATGAACATGGTGAAACCAAGAGAACGTAAGTGGAGAAGTCCTACCATGGGGAACTGCTGCGTTGGAGACACAGGCAGGAGATGCTGGGGAGGAAAAGAAACTGCTGGATATTGCACTGACTGGGAGGAAGCCTGCAGCCCCTGGACAGATTGCGGAAAGAAAACGTTGATCAGGTAACAGGGAAGCATGGAGGGTTGAAGTCCCACTGAAGGCTGTCATATGGAGCTTACCACTCTCCCCACCCCCTACAAGTCCTGTTGGCTCCATGCACTCTGGGGAGGAGAGCCGGCCACCAGGGAAAGTGAGATCCATGTAGGCCAGTGGCAGCCAGCCTTGCGGGAGGCTCATCTGCTCAGAGTGAACATTAGTGGCAGAAGGTGCTGCTGCCTTTTCATGCCGTTGCTTAGATCCTCTGGGTCTAAAAATACTGCCCAGAACCTTCCCCCATGCAAAGATTTGGCCGTTTTTGAGCCATCCGGTTAAGCCAGATAATAACGTAAGCAGAGCAATTTAAGGCACAGTAAAGAAATCTACCACCTTCAGGGAGATTTTCCAAATAAATCTACCACCTTCAGGGACTAAGAAGGAAAAAAAATACTTAAAAGGAGGTTCACTCCCGCAAGCTCCCTGGAACACCTCAGGTTTCACATGTCACCCTAGGCAATGGAGGGCAGCTCTGCATCTCTAAGGCTTGTGTGAACAGCCGGGCTACCTTGGAGTTAACTGGTTTCTATTTCTCCCATTGATTTAAAATTGTAATACTGACTCTGCAGACATGAACACTTATTCTGTGTTGGATACAGGTGAGCCAGATGATACCAATGCCTGGGTGGGAATGTAGGTTCAATTCCCAAGAAAGGCTCCGTGATACATAAAAGTAGCATCTAAACCTCAGAAAAAAAAACTCATCGTGCATTCTCCCTAGTTCCACGTCCTCCTAGGTAAGTCATGGGATGAGGCATCGTTTCTATCTAAACTTAAGGATCCAGGTGAGATCCTGTCGCCCTGTAACCAAGGACCCCAGGCTGCCAGGTTTGACTTAGAAGAGGATGGAGGAGGATACTGAAGACCGCAGCCTCTGTTAGACCACACGCCCCTGCCTTCCAGCCAGCTCCTCACCTGAGTGACCAGCGGGCCTGCCATCGGCGGCTGCGGCGGCTGCACCTGCTGCTGCGGCTGAGGAGAGGGCTGCTGTCGGGGCTGCTGCTGGGCCGGCCCCACCACGGCGCCTCGCAGGGGCTGCTGGCTGGCAGGGGGGTTGTAGATGGCAGGGCTTCCATCGGGATTCACGAAGGGCTGGCCTGCAATGGAGTTAGAGCTCGGTCCAGGGTGGGGCCTCTCAGCTCTCCTTTGTCAGAAAGAACCACCCGGATACATAGGAAAACGGCCACCTGCCCAGGTGGCATGACTCAGTGGCTGAACATCAACCTATGAACCAGGAGGGCGTGATCTGATTCCCGGTTGGGGCGCATACCCGGGTTGTGGGCTCGACTCCCAGTGTGGGGAGTGCAGGAGGCAGCCAATCAACAATTCTCTCTCATTATTTATGTTTCTACCTTTCTCTCCCTCCTTCCCTGAAAAAACAAAACAAACAAAAAAAGCAACCTCAGGTAAAGAGGAGAGGCGGTGGGCATCCAGGACACCCCATCTTCCCCCTGGGAAGATTGGATGTTTCTGAGCCATGCGCTTAACCTGGAGAATATTGTAAGACCAGAGCAATGGAAGCAGCAGCACAGAAGCCCACCACCTTTGGGGAGATCTGCCAAAGCTGGTGCGGCTGTGTGCAGAGCCCCAGTGGAGAAGCGATCTTCAGGAAACTGTGTGTTTGCTGCCCTGACCTCACAGCCCTCAGCGGGAAACACACGCGGAGGGGCTGCCTTCCTTTTGCACAGCTCCAGTGGTGTTTGTTACATGACAGTTACCAATACGTTTGTTTAGCTGCCCCTGGCCTTGTCACCCATATGGTGTCATTGTCATTTCCACACACACGGAGGGGCTGCCTTCCTTTTGCACAGCTCCAGTGGTGTTTGTTACATGATAGTTACCAATACGTTTGTTTAGCTGCCCCTGGCCTTGTCACCCATATGGTATCATTGTCATTTCCACAAACACATGTTCAACAGAACATACCACACCCATCCAACTGCTTCCCTGAATAGGCACACGGGGGAGTGCATGAGTTGAGATTTTAAAGGTCATGCATAATAAACTTATCACAGAATCATCTTATAATGGCAAAGGGAAATGTGGTACTTTGCCTTTTTTATTCCGAGTATTTGGGGGGAGTGTTTTAGAGCAGCGGTCGCCATCCGGTGCTCCGTGGACCACTGGTGGTCCGTCCGCGAGGTCTGAGAGGTTGGCACCCACTGTTCTAGAGTTTACAGAATAGTAGTATGGGAGCCTCATCTTGACTCTGTGAGGAAGGAAATGAAAGCCCTGAAGAAAGATGATAGGAGTTAGGAGCTGAAGGGAAGGAAGAGAGTCAAGGGCAGCACATGAAAGAGAAATGGGAGGAGGGTAAAAGGGAGGACCAATAGGTTTCCAATATGGCAGGTATAGTGACAGGCACCTGCCATGCATGACCTCAGCTCTTGCAACAACTCACAGATATGCAATCTCACCTGCCTGGAGAAAGGGAATAAGGGCTCAGAGGGAGCAAGCAACTTACTGAGAAGCAAACAACAACAACAACAACAAACAGTGAGTGAGAGGACCGGGAAAGGACCCTAGTCAGGGTGACTCCAAAGTCCATTCACTTCGTATCACACCCAATAGCTGAAGCCCATCACCCAAGTCTACATAGAGAGTAGTTGAGACACTGAGGTACCATGAGAAAGATCCACTCATCACTGGAAAGTAACAAGCCATGCACGAGAGGGGGGAGCCATATTTCAAGATGAAATCACACCCAGGACTGGTAGATAAAGAATGAGGAGGATCAGAATATGGGGCAAGGAACTGGCAAATGGTGTGAGTCCTTCCTTCCCTTTTCCATAACCCCCACTACCCTATGGGAAAAGGAGCAGTAGGTATGTTTGTGCCCAAGCTAAAGCCACACAAATATTCTCTAGGAATCTGAGCGAGCGAAATGCCTTGGAGGAGGAGGAGGATTCCCAGAATGAGGCTGGTGTCTCCGAGGAGGGTACCCCCACTCCTGGCATTGGGCTGAGGCAGCTTGCTGAGTCCTTCCCAAGCACATGTCTGCAGCCTCTCCTTGCATTGTTCAGTGCGCAGGGCTTGCATGAGCATCCAATCCAGGGAAGGGGCACGTGATAGCCGAGGACACAGGCTTTGTGCTTTTATAGCGCATATGAAGAAAAACCAAAGATCACCAGCAACGTGAGGAAAATTAGCAACGCAACCACCAAAAAAAGGAACAGAGAGGGAAATATAGAAGCTGACCCAAAGAAAATGATAGTCTAGTGAAAAAAGGTTGTATGCTACTGAACAACAAAGAACAAACTGTTCTCAAATGAGCGCTAAGTGAAGTAGAAAATGTTCGGTAAGTGAAGGAAACCAGTCCCCCAAAGGGCAGCTACAGTACAACTCCATTTCCATTTCTTTCAACATCAGGCATCACTTGCCAACGCAATGGAACTCTGAAGAGTGGTGTCTCTAAGGGACCATGAGGGACACTCCTGGTTGACTAGACATGCTCTATATCTTACTCTGGGTGATGCTTACACAGGTGTTCACATATGTAAATATTTAATAAGGCCACACACATCAGATGTGTGCAGATCATACCCATCACCTGTGCACTTTGTCAGTGACATTAAGAAAGGAAGCTGGGATAGGTTGGCGAGGAAAATGTTGGTGTAATAGTGAAATCAAACCAAGTTCTCACAGGCAAAGAGCAATGGATTTGACTTCAGCTCAGTTAGGAACCGTATGGGATTTTAGCATTCCCTATCATTACCAGGAAATTTCAGCCCAGGGGTGTGTGTGTGTGTGTGTGTGTATGTGTGTGTGTGTGTGTGTACCAAGCAACTTTAAATGCTGCATTTCCATGAATATACCTGCCAGAACTGATAAGAGTTTCATAACCAATCACACATGCTGTCATAGTAGCAACTGTGCCAGAATTATCTCCATGGAACAATCACTCAGTTGAGTGGCATTTCTTTCCTAATGTTCTTTATGGACACTTGTTTTCCTGTCACTGTCATTTAATTTTATCTCTTTTAAAAAATAGCTTTCTTCTGGATTTTAAATCTGCAACCTCACAAAAAAGGGAAGGAAGGACTCACACCATTTTTTCCCTCACAAACCAGCAGTTTAGGAAAATATGAAAAATAGCTTAATTTCCAGAGAAAAAAAATCTATTAGCCAATTTAGTGTTCAGATTTTTAGTGCCCCCCACCTCTACCCCATTTTTTGTAACTTTAAAAGATGACAAATTTAGGTGCCTAATATTTAAAAAAAATCTTCACAGCAACTTTATATGAAGTCATTTTAAAATTAGTCTATGTGCTTACATAAATACACAAACATACAAATATGTACACAATAATGGCAAACAAGAAGAATCTATTCTATCTGAATTTCAACATCCTCAGTAAGTGTGAAAAGCTGAGCATAATTAGGGTTAAACACATAACTGCAGATAGTTAGATGTTCTTTTTGATACAGTTCAGACTCCCTGTTTGAAATACTGTCAATATGCTGTCGGCCAGAAGAAAGAAGTGTTTCTAAATGATTATATATGAAAAGTACTGAGCATCTACTTGTGTAGAGAGTGATGGGAGGTTCTTCTGGAAGTAGAAAGTATGAAAGATTGATTTGAGGAGAGGTAAAAATGGATAAAAATGAAAGAGGCAAGGCGGATGACAGGAAAGAGAACAAACAATAACCTAAGAGAGCAAGGATGGGTGACTCTTGGTTTTCAGGTTGGATAATGGTCACCTCTCTGTGTCTCTGTGTTCTACCATTTCTACCATCCGGATGCAATGACCATGAATACAAGCGGTTAGTTTGAATGACAGCTGAAGTTCAAAGGGGATAGAAAAACTCTCTGACCCTGAAACTATCCAGTTTAGAGGAGGTCTTCATGTCAGGACCTACACTGGCATGCCCAGCAGGCCCTGGCACCTGTGTTGGCACAAGTACAGGGAGTGCAGCTACAGAGGTGAGCCTGGGCTAAGCCATGGCCCAGGAAAAGTTCCGTGCAGAGTGCTCATCCTCTCAGATACATGGCATTAGGCGAATCATGTCTCCCCTCTCCTCACAACATGGATGATGTTATTATTTTACTAATATATACTTATCGAGCCCTGCACAGTGACTAAGACTTTGTTACCCATTCCAGGATGCAAAACCAAAAATAAAAACACAACAAAGTATGACCCTACGTCCCCCGCAAGAGCTTATAAATATACCGGTAACAAGAAAGTGAACCCATTGGGCAACTGACACAAGAAGCAAAGTAGTCACGTGCTCTTGGTTCTTAACACCAAGGCACGGCTGCCATGTGCTTGGCAGAAGGGTGTTTATTTTTAAAGGAAGAAAGGGGCTGAGTTAAAGAGATTTTCCTTTCCTAGGGTTTAAAAGGTGATCAATCTATAATAGTAAAATCATAATGTGCTAATTAGACCAGACGTCCTTCCAGATGAGCTTCCAGACAAAGCTGAGGCTGCAAGGGCCAAGGCAGCCACTGCAGCTGCGAGGGCTGAGCCCCTTGCATGAATTTTGTGCATTGGGCCTCTAGTCAGATTATAAGGGAGCTGGTGATTATGGATAGGCAAGGATTCATCCAGATCTTGCAAAGATATATTTCTAGGTAGCACATGGAAACTTCACAGGGCATTTAGGATAAAGATGGGAGCAGTTGGGGTGAATAGCTGTTAGAAGTCTTGTGAAATAGAAAAATGGAGGGTGTCATGGAGGCCCATTGGGATGGGGCTGTTCAAAGTGAAGTCCCTGGGGGCAGCCCTCACATCACACAGTCATGCTCCTGCACAGATGAAGGCAAAGTGGAATGACAACCTATCCCGACACTGACAAGAACTTGAGGAATGATGCCAAAGGCGATTGGCATCTGTGGACAGCACTGAGTTGAAAGAAAAAAGCCAAACAAAGTTGGGTTTCTGCTAGAAATTTCCGAAAGGAGGCCGAGTCTAAGAAAGATCCAAGTCAAAGCTCAGAACAGGCTTGCCTTGCAAAGACATGACTTAGGAGAGGGGTAACTTTGAAAGAGAGGACCTAGATGCTTGAAAAGGAAAGGAAGAACAGGTCCAAGGTCCTGAGGGCTGAGTCTAGGGCTAGACAAAATGAAACCTTGTGACTGTATTTGGGGAACTGCAAGAATATTTGCCCAAATATTTGGTGCTTAGCAAGAGCCAAGTCAATTGTGCTGACAAAGGAAGTTTCATTTCTGTTTCATTTAGAAGACATGACTAGAAGGCACTTTGTATCTTCAAATCATTGATTGTCTTACTACTACCAACAGGTATTTTATCAATCCTAATTTCATACCTGAGCCACATTCTCAAATATGAGACATTAGATGAAAAACTGCTCCCTATACAGACACAGACACACACACACACACACACACACACACACACACACACACACACACACACAATTTTAATTAAAAGTGATTATTGAGCACCCATGCCTAACCATGGTGCATAAGACTAATTTCTTCTCCAATCTAGGGAAGTAAAAAATATCCAAATATGATCCCTTCCCACTGGAGCATATAAACGTGCTGGTAACAAGGAAATGAACATCACAAAAATGGACATAAGAAGCACAGTAGTTATATCCTGCTGGTTCCTAACAGCCAGGAATTTCTATTTTGTATCTGGCAGAGGATCAGTATAGCTTTCATTCACAGAAATAACAGAGAAAGAGGAGTTCCACCCCAAAGCAGGCAGATTTCCAGTTTCAGTAGCAGAGTTCTATAAGAGATACACAGTCATGATCATATACACACCACATACATACACACATATACATACAATTATGCGCATAGTTTCAATTTACAAAAACATTCTGTAAAGAAGGAAACATCATAATCCACCTTACATCTCAACACTCAGCCACAGTATACAATGTATGCATACATTATCCTTCTCGCCCAGGGATAGTTTAAGGTCTAGCATTTGTCAGATGGGAGAAGTGTGTACGGCAAAGCTTTCAACAGCCTTATTAGATCCCGTTCCTTAGTTAGGGTGCATTCTGAAAGGAGAGATTTTGACAACAGCTCTAAATGACTCCATCCGATGAATAAGAATTAGGACTTGGCACCAGAAAGCGTTTGCTTTCTTTTTCTGTAAACAAGATTACAGATGATAATATACACATACACATGCACAGCCACACTGTCATTACAAGTAATATTCTTGCATTATACCCGAAAAATACTCTGTTGTGCTTTTTTGAAACACTCCACAATTTGGCTGAAAATGAAACAACTCAAAAACTAATGTTTAGTTTTCGTGCTCTTGTCTGCAAGCCCACCATCTCAATTAAAAGAGAAAGAATTTAAGCCAACGGAGTCCGATTGTACTTCAATCAGCACCCAGCGTAATGAATAGGATGCTGGTTTTCTTTTAATTTATTTTACAGTGCTTTTCAATGATCCAAATAAGATAAAGGCAATCCAATATTCTCCTTAGAAGTATCTAATCAGAAAGCTTTCAAATGGTTTTCAATAAAATGATTATGCCTTCTTTTTCTCTAAAGCTGATGGCATTTTCAAAACGTCTCAAACACCATGCCTTGAGAATGTGCCATATGTTTTCATGAAACTGTGGCAATTATCCAAGTAGCTATTTTACTATCATTCTCATGTTTCTCTGAATTTCCTACTTGCTGATAACACTGTATATGTGAGAAGAAGGAGTCGGACCATTTTTATGAGAGTCACACATTCAGTGTTGCATTTTCCAGTTTAGCACATCAAAGAAGTACATTGCAATAACCTAAACCAAACCTCAGATATATTTTGAGATGATTCAATTACTACAAAGGCTTCTGAGGAAGTGACAAGTCAAGGTCAAACCTTCCAACCCAGGCTCTCTCAACTACTGCACTGCTGACATTTTGGGGCTGCGTACTCCTGTGTTGTAAGGACCTGACCTGTGCATTGTAGGATGTTTAGTAGCACCTCTGGCCAGTAGCAGCTCCCTCTTCCTCGGGGTCATGATAATCAGAATGTCTGCAGATATTGCCAAATGGCCTTGGAGGCATGGGCAGCATTGCCCAGCATGGGAAGTCTCCCTCATAAAGCAAATGCTCATCCGTCTGTTGGCTCAATGCTCTGGGTCTACTATGGAAGTTAACCAAACACTAGAGAAACTAAAAAAACAAAACAAAAAACAACAAAACAAAACTAAGAGCCAATAGCCTTTTACCTTTGAAGAAACTATAATTAGGAAGTTCAAGCCACTTTTCCAAACTCTACCAAAACCAGTGTAGGCCTAAAGTCTCTAAAATACACAAGAATTTGCTCTCTGTACCCTCTTCACCACTGATGTTCCCTATTTTCCAGTAGGAACTGGGTGAAGTGGCAAGATTGAGAATATCCGCTATAGTTAAGAATCTGTTGCTTTCCAATTAATGTCTCAAGTTCATGAGATATTTTGGATGCAGAGACACTTTTAATATCATAACAGGCTATGTATTGATTTATTCTGAGAAACACCAAGTTTCAATTAGGGTATCCCAGTTCATCACTCACTGATCCCAGATCTCAGTTCCTGGGAATACACGGGAAACACTGTGGTTAGCGAAGAGTGGACAGAGAACAGTGGGCATTTCTGGGAAGCATCTATATCTCCATACCTATATCAATACTGATATCGGTATGGAGATATAGGTTATAGCAACAGATCCTAAATCCAGACCCTCCATGGAAACACATGCACCAAGCTCTCCTGCTCAAACATTTTCAAACAACTTGCTAGTAAACTCCTAAGACTGAGCACAGGAACAAACTTCTGGTCTGGAGTCCCTGGCAAAGCAGAGGAAATGACACACCCACCTGTGTGCGGATTCAGAAGGATGCTTCCGGGCGGGATGCCTGTTGCTGCTTCCAGTGGAAGGAGGATGTAGCTGGTGCTGCCTGGACCGACCTGGCCCCCCATCCCACTCTCCGCATAGGGCACGCAGCCAGGAGAAGTGGCCCCCACGCCGGAGACCAGGGGTGTGCTCTGGAGAGGCGGGTGGGTGCGTGACAGCGATCCTGAGGAACCAGCACTGCTGGACGACTCAGAACCTACAGAGAGATACAAATTGACATGTCGTTCACCGAAAAGAGGACAAAAACCACAGCTCTGGGTCTACATGCTACTTTAATCCATCATGAAGGAGTTTGAGGTGAGTGCTGCAGGGCAGGAATAGTGAATGCCCCTCCCACATTTTGGGCTCATATTGTATTGAAATATCTGCTACACAGTTTTCAGATGTGTCAATTTCCTTTAAAAAATGAGATTAAGAGTGAGCACTCTCCTAGGTTTCTCATATGCCCTTAGGGTTATTAACTGGTAAATGATAACCTAAAGCTCTGAGCTCAGTTCCTGAAAACTCCCATCACTCTGAGTAATTAAAGCCATGGGAATGTTTTACTTAACTAAAGTTATGAGAATAAAATGACTGAAATAGAGCTTCAAGAGATCAGTTCAAGGAGGAGCCCTGTAATATGCTAATCATACAGATGGTTCTTAAATACTGGTTCTTCAACATCTTTAAAGTTAAAAGATGTGAGTAGAAGAAGTAAGTCATTCCTATTGGGAGTGCTTAAGCTCCACACCGTAGTTCACACATTTGCAGAAATCTTATTAATACAGCCAACTGAACCAAGGAGGGTTTGATCTTCATGACATTAATAAAGCATCCTTTAAATGGCACAGAATAGGTAAGTCACAGGACTGTGGCTTTCTCGCATGTAGGTGACTAGGTCAGTGTGCACGAGTTCCCAAGGTGGAATCTAGCCATAATCATCTCCTTCTCCTTTCTCTGGGACAAAGAAACAGTTACCACATCCATGTCCTTTAGGCAACAGCAGCCCTTCCCTGCAACCAGAGTCAAGTAGCTGCGGAGACCTTGACCATGGCCGTTCTGGGCATCAACCAGATTATTAACCAGAGTATCCGAGAGAAAACACACCAAGCAAAATTTAAATATCTGTGAATTTAAGCCAATGATTGATTTGGTTGCTACCACAGATTGCAAGAATGCAGTACAATAAAATTTTTAAATTATTAACACACACTATTGACTTTGGACATTTAAAAAGTGCATTCTTCTATGGCATTAAAGATTAACATATATAACACATATATTAACTTTGTTTTCAAGATTCTAAAACATACCCTTAAACTAAACTGGGGTTCTTTGAAAATTAGGGGTAGGAATAGTGGAGAGTGCTGGTGTTTGAGGAGGACGAGGATAGTGATTTTTCTTGAGCATTCAGTATGTGTGAGCACTGGATAAATCCTGATAATAAGTCCTATTACTGCCTATGTGGATAGGGAAATTGAAGCAGAGAGAAGTTAGGTAACTCAAGTTGACTAACAGAGCTAGGAAATGACAGAGCTAGTATTTGTTCTTGGCAGGCTAATATAGATTTAACCAGGACCCAACTGTCTCCTAAAAGCATGCATATGAATATACCATGGATGATCACAGATGGTCTCTGTTGGGAATTTTCTCTTTTTCCATGACTTGGTTCTTAGCATTAGTAAACTTTCAGGTTAATTCAGGATGCTTCAACTAGCCAGTTTAAAATACTAATGTGGTTCTGAATAACATATGGGGGCAAGGGATAAAGGATCTACACAGAATTTTGAAAGTGTGAGGAGTAATTCATAGACCACATCACTGATATTCTGACCCAGAAATCACAGCCCCAGTGCAAACTGTAGAGTTTGTTTGAGGACTTGCCGTGCATGATCTGATGTTACAGTCCAAGTCTGACACTACTAGAGACTCAAAACAACTACAGAGAGAGTAATCATACAATAAATCTTCTGACCCACAACCTGTAAAGTCATATAAAAATGATCATGCCTATGTCTGGGTGGAGGGGCTAGACAGGGAGAAAGAGCTGGAGCCAATGAGGCATGTAAGAACTCGGATCTGAGGTGTGAGCTAGTGAGAACTTGGGAGCCATCCCTTTGAAATGAGATCAAGAAGAATAATGCCCTAATGCTCTCCAACTCCATCCATGCTGTTGCAAATGGTAAGAATTCCTTCTTTTTTACCACAGCATAGTATTCCATTGGGTAGATGTACCACAGTTTTTAATCCACTCATCTGCTCATGGGCACTTAGCGTGTTTCCAAATCTTAGCTATGCATATATGCCTAACCAATAGACACAGACAACAGGGGGGTGAGGGAATGATTAGGAAGGTTGGGGAGCAACGAGGGGATAAGGATATATATGTAATACCTTAATCAATAAACAAATTTATAAAAAAGAAGAATAGTGCCCTTGTTTGTCAGTTTCTGTGAGAGGGTAAGAACCTGACTCTGATAAACATCAATTAGCAAACGCAGATGGTGCAATCACATTGACCAATCACCTCTCTAAAGTCATCCAGCACTTTTCCACCAGCTCACTAACGCTCTCCTGCCTTTTGTTTAGCAAGGTTGAGTTTAATCTCCCTCCCCTATTGTTATAGTCTTAACTCCTATTGCAATAAATATGACACAAAATCTTCTTTGCCTGTTTAACTCATCTGATGCAATTTTTCTTTTTTAAGGACTCTGACACATAAGTATTCTTTTTCTGAATTCAAGAAAACTCCAGATCCAGTGGTCATAATTCAGTATTACAAGGCAGGAGAAAATATCTAGGCTACATTAGTGTAATGATGAAAATAAGCATGCAGAAGAGGAGTGGCTGCAAGATGAGGTGTCTTGCATTGGCTTCAAAAATACTATAACTTTCAACAATTAAAAAAAAATACTCTAGGGTGTAGACTAGGACGGGGGCAACAAGAATGGCCTTGCATCCAGAAAACAAAATGCCGGACCATGTGCAATAATTAAAACAAAAGAGAAAGCTATCTATTTCTCTAGAACAGTTGTTCTCCAGGCATGGTTTCTGAACAAGCAATCTATGCTTAAGAAATCCTTCATGTGATACCGATGCAGCTAAAGGTGAGAATCCCTACTGTGGAGGTCAAGAGGGAGAGATGATAGAGAAACAATGGAGAGAAACAGGGGTCATACTCCTATTTTCCAACCACATTGCCACTGCCAAGAAACTGCTGGGGTGGTAGCACAAGCACCATTCAAATTCTCACCTCATGGAGGATATAATGACATGATGATGTCACCCACTACCAAGGGCATGTGCTGGACATCTGTTCAGTGGCCATGGGCTCAATGTGGGGGATGCAACAGGGAAAAGACAGCCCAGGCCCCAGAGACTGTGCTTGTATGTTCAGACTTCAGTAATATGCTTTCTCCAAAATGTAGCAAAACATGTTTCGCACTTGGAAAAAGTCCTGTTATTGTCTATACAACCTACGGCGCTCCAACCGATGTGATTAGAGAAGAAGAGCACCCGCCATGTCACAGCTGCAGACTCGGTTTCTGAGACGTAAAAGAACTGTTTGCAAGCTCACTGCAGAATGAGGTCAGAAACTGAAAACTTGGGCTGCTCTGAAGTTTCCCGACAGCAGAACTGACAGCTCTGCTTCATAAAAAGCAGCTTGGGAAATGGCGAGTTTGTTCTGACAGCCTATCTTGATCCCCTTTATTATTATCAGTTTACTTTGTTTTCTTTCCATTCCTGCACCTAGGCAAGCTTTCAAATGGAAACACTTAGATTAAAAAAAAAATGTCTGAAGCACTTACAATTTCTGACCATTCTTCAAAGAACGTGGCATTTTAGCATTCTTGAGGTGTTTTAAATGTTTCCAAAATGCTTTGCTTTGGAGGGGGTTGGGGGGTGGTGCATGGAGAATGACGATTAATTTAAAAATCATAAGAGCTCTTTAGGTGTACTGGAATTTTCAAGTGTGCCATTTAAGGCACTTGGTTTCTGCCTTTTAAGAAGATGTAAAACTATTGAACCTTTCTTAGTTTACAAGTGCTTAAGTGCACCACAGTGGATTTTCTTGACTTCAGTTGCTGCAACACTGGGCTATACCAAGAGCAATTAATTAGAGTTATAAATCAAGAATTCTCCAATTGGTGAATAAAAATGACAGGAGGCAGTGTGAGCTCACCTGAATCATTCCAAGAAGCAAGATATGTACATTTAAAGGAGTGACTATGGCTAAATGCTATTAATTTTCTGCCTATGTAGGAAAACATGAGATAATTTCTCTGGAGGCAACTGTCAACAACATAATTATGTTAAACTATTAGCATAACAAGCCTAGATTTCATAGAACATTCCTAACACGAGTGTGATGCTTGATAGGGGAAGTACTCACAGCCTGGGCGGCCCATGTCTAACCTCTGGCTGGTGTTGCCCACTCACTATTCTCTTCTTGTCTCTGGCCTGCCACTCACCTGCGACCCCAGGCCCTGAATGCACCCACAGTGTATCCTGAGGCCCAGAGCCTGTCAGGGAATATCAGTACTCACCCCCACCCTAGCGGAGAGTCAGGGCCTCCCCACTTCTGAAGTAAGACCCAAACCAAACCAAAACAACAGCACATTATAAACTAAAATGGTGATGGAAAGGGTGATGAATACACAATACAATACACAGGTGATGTGGTATAGAATTGTACACCTGAAACCTGTACAATTTTACTCACCAAGGTCATGCCAGTAAATTCAATACAAATAATAAACAAGTACATCAATAAATACAGATAAAAACTTGAGTCCATGGAGTGCTGTTACTTTCCTGCGATTTTATGAGGTATTTTAATCATAAACATTTGAAAGTGATTTGTAAACGATGGTGAGAGAGTCTTGGGAAAAAGAAGAGTTAAAAATGGAAGAGCAGCCGAAACCAGTTTGGCTCAATGAATAGAGAGTCAGCCTGTGGACTGAAAGGTCTCAGGTTCTATTCCAGTCAAGGGCATGTGCCTTGATTGCGGGCACGTCCCCAGTGAGGGGTGTGCAGGAGGCAGCTGATCAATGATTCTCTCTCATGGATGTTTCTAGCTTTCTTTTTTTTAAATATATTTTTAATTTATTTTTTACAGAGATGAAGGGAGAGGGATAGAAAGTCAGAAACATCAACGAGAGAGAAACATCAATCAGCTGCCTCTTGCACACCCCCTACTGGGAATGTGTCTACAACCAAGGCACATGCCCTTGACTGGAATCAAACCTGGGACCTTTCAGTCCACAGGCTGATGCTCTATCCACTGAGCCAAACCAGTTTCGGCATGTTTCTAGCTTTCTATCCCTCTCCCCTTCTCTCTGTAAAAAAAATCAATAAAGTATATATTTTTAAAAATGGAAGAGCATTTGGGGTATTTTGAAGACTGGTGAAGCCCATGGTGTTGATGCTTCTATCAGTTTAAATTTGTTTCAAGTTAATGATTTGAGCTCTCTCATTATTATGAACTCCCAAAGCCTGCCCATGCAAACTTGAACTATCCAACTCAAAAGATCACTACTCACTTAGAAGGAAAAAACACCACCAAAAGCAAACAAACAAACAAACAAACAAAAAAACACAATAAAACCCAGACGCATGGACCTGCCTCCTGGGAAACTCTAAACCTTTGGAGGACCACTCTCCTTATCTGATGGAAACATTGTATGGCAGTCATCAAAAACAAACCGGAACTGGTGCTTACTGAGGGCTAACAACCTGCCGGGTATTGCTTTGAGTCTATTCACTCTTGGTTTTCGCAATAACTGTGACATACTGGTGCCATTATTATTATTCCCACTTCCCAGATGAGAAAACTGAGGTTCACCTAGGTTAACTCAGTTGTCCAGGATCACACTAACATTATGATACCAAAACAGGAATGGAAACTACTAATACCAAAGTCACTATCAAGTAATTTTATGGACTAACTCATAGGGTTGGATTTTTAAAAAGCTAACCTTCATAGGACAGTTGCCCCGTGCATGCGCCTTGGTAACCATTTTTGCATCCATTATTGAAATATGCGCTAAGATAGTCTATGGAGAGGGGTTAGAGTACTATTCTATTATAACCTACATTTCATAGATAAGGAAACTAGAGATTAGAGAGGTTAATAATTGGACTTCCACACACAGTTTGCCAGAGGAGGTGCTGGTAGGTAAACTGTATCCCAGAAGAATATCATCATCCTTCGTTTACTCAGAACCACAGGGAAGGGTGCCTTTCCAGCTCGGGAAGACTTCAGAAACCACGGCAGAACTTAACCCCCTCCAGTACTAACTACCTGCTTTGGACAGCTTCCCGGTACTCCTGCTGCTGGACGTGCTGTCCCCCCTGGTCAGCACCGTGATGCCCCCAAAACTGGCCGTCTTGGTCATGGCGGGCCTGAGATTGCGGTGGGAGCTCTCGGAGTCCGTGCTGCTCCAGGCCCTCTGGTGGTCGCACCATTTGAGTTCGTTCTCGGAGCTGCTCTGCCGACTCCCCGACGTTCTCCCGGAGCCATCTCGGTTGCCCCTGCAGCACGGCCGGCAGAAAGAGGCACGGGGACAGGGTTACATTCCGGGAGCGGACTTGGACACACACGGTGGGACCTCTCTCCAAAGGGTCGTCTAAACAAGACCCTTCCCGTCAACCCTCTGCAGCAAGCCCCGCTGCACCCCCCCCCCCAAGCAGTGCCATGAAGGCCTCCCTGATGGGCAGACACGCCACACATAACGGGTGACAGACAGAGCAACGTCCAACTGAAATGCCGCACGACCCCTCTCTGCCCGTGAAGGAGAAACGACCAGCAAAACAGGGTGGAACACATAATGGGAGACTCCTGTGGTGGAGAGGAAGTTAACAAGAAATCAATGTTTGGAAACACCTGGGATCTTGGCTGATCCTCAAAGCAACGCCCACCCAAGAGGAGGCCTGTCTCTCCCGTTGGCATTAAGTAATTGGACTATGGGAAATGCATGTGGTTTTCAAAGGGCCACTTATTAGTGTATTTCCTGACGTCATGAGCTGTGTGTCTGCACTCATGACAGCTTTGAGGGTCAGCCCAGAAACCACAGACACTGCCGGTCGGCTGATGGTGAGACTGTTTACCCTTCCCAGGCAGAGGAAGGAGCCTTTGAATCCCTCTCACATGGAAAAGCCGGTGCCAACAACAAATGAGACATTCCAGGGGGGACCCATGGAAGTAACAAACAAACAAAAGCTCCAGAGGTGGAATAGCACACTAGTTCAAAATTCAAACAGAAAGAGTGAATGTGTTGGAAGAGAGCCAGTAGTCACAATGAATTTGGAGGACTCCAGAGAACCTGTAAGCAGAGCACCAAATGGCATGTCTCTTCTAGAGAAAGTGGGTGAAATTTGCATTTTCATTGGTTTCCAATCCGCTTAAAGAGTAACTTAATATTTTCAAAGCCTTTTCTGCAGTTGGGAATAATGGATTCTTAACATATCCTTAGATTGCCATGGATTATAAGTAAATGGGGACATAAATCACAGGTAGTCGTTATAACTCCTATTTTCATATGACTGTGATGTGACATGCTCCAGCTTGATCCGAATCTCACCGACGGGATCATCAGCTTTGCTGATCAATATTCTTCTAAAGATAATAATGGACTTTGGGAAGATAGAGATATGCATATCTGATTGAAACATGCGCCAAATTGTACAGAAGGTACGGAGAAAATTTTAGGTTTTACTTCAACTTTATTTACTAAGTTTTTTTTTTTCCTTTTATTTCATGAAAATGGAAGGAGGTAAATGGACTCAGAGATAATAAAAATGAGGTAGCTCATCTGTGAAAGGAACTTTGTAAAGCGAGAGGGGGAAGCGGAACAGAAAACTCACAAAACAAAATTCACTTCCTGCCCTGCTGTCCTTGGTTAATGTTTCCTTACAAACATTTTCTCTGTTCTCGGGGCCTGAGGACAAGATTTAGAAACAAGGACCATCTTTAAAAACGACAAGGTTGTGAGGAGGAAGTCTCAAACACTCACTGGTGGCCAGCTGCCTGATGTTAGTTCTTAAAGTCCTAGTTGGCCAATCAGGGGCTAGGACCCAGAGGAGGTAGCCTGGGGGGGGGGGGGGGGAAAGTACCCTTTTCTGCTAGAAAGGGGAGCTTTTCCATCCCTGACTGTCTCCCTCTCCATTTCCAAATTCAAAGTCCTTCCTTTCCCATTGACTCCTGATTAATTGCACCCATCTTTGACAAAGCCTGCCTAAATGGTATCTAGCAACTGTAAATGTACAAAGAATGTGTCAGTAATTTCAGGTGTAGCTAATGTGGAATGCTTATTATC
This sequence comes from Antrozous pallidus, assembly GCA_027563665.1. Classification (NCBI taxonomy): domain Eukaryota; kingdom Metazoa; phylum Chordata; class Mammalia; order Chiroptera; family Vespertilionidae; genus Antrozous; species Antrozous pallidus. The sequence continues at coordinate 51,812,909 of CM050524.1, read as the reverse complement.
AGAAACACTTGAGTGTTTCTTAGCTCAGCATACAGGGTGCGTCAGAAGGAAGTTCTCCACGTGGGGGTGATTGTAACTAATTCTGCTTCAGTGGTCCCTCTCCCATCCCTATCCCCCCCTCCTTAACTCTGCACCTCCCTGGAGGGGAATCCAGACTTCCCCTAAACGCCAGAGTGAGTGGACCTTTCTCTGCAAAGGATGTGTCCGCCACTATTCCTGGGTGCAAGCTAGGGTGCTGTAATTTACACCCATCCCTCTGGCATACTGTTTTTAGAACACTGTGTAGTTCCTCTAGACTTGTGCCACATCCCTTGGCTAATACAGGCACCCTAAGATTTTCTTAAGTTCTTCTTTACTCCTCCACCAGCACAAATCATCATCCTAAATCAAGATCTGAGCATGTTAAACGAGGGAATTTAAGCCCTGGCAAGTGAGGTTCAGTTAGTTGAGAGTTGTTTGGTGCATCAAAAGGTCATGGGTTCGAGTCCCAGTCAGGGCACATGCTCAGGATTGTGGGCAGGATCCCTAGTAGAGGGTGTGCAGGAGGCAGCTGACTGTTTCGCTATCACATGGCTGTTTCTAACAGTCTCCCTTCTTCTGTCTCTAAAAAATCAATACAAAATCTTTTTTTTTTAAGATAGAATTTCAGTTGACGCTTTACAGACAGCATTAATGAAATTCAGAACAGTGCAGCTAAGTCTAATTTATGACCTCTAGATATTTACATATTGAAATCACATTTTATAATGCTCTATCTATTGATTATTCTCCTTAACACTGGCAAGGTGAGGTCCAGAATTGAATTTCATATCTATTTGGTGGCATCATAAGCATCATTAAAAAACAACATACCCTCCAGAGGCTTTCTAGTCCTGGCTTCTGTCTACTGGCAACCAGAAAGACAGGGTGATGAGATGTCTGGCTATCAGGAGGAGCTAGCCCTCCGTACACAACTATGATTTCATCCTAGAGTAGTTATAAAGCATATATCTATTTCTGTGCTGATTAACATAACTGATAACATTTATTTTCCTTTTTGTCTGAAAGTGATTCTCCCCTCACCCACCACCTCCGAGACAGTTCAGGTACGTGCAAGCTTTGAATTATTTCTACCATTGTAGGGATGGCTTTGCGCTCAATCATCTTCCTTGAGTTTCTGTGCGTGGAGATTTTGGTGGGCAATGGTGTCCATATTCAGGATGGCTGATCTGAGTAGATGGTAGCTCTGGATAGGGACCAGATTTGGGGCTAAGTAAAACTAGTTAGCCAATCAGGGGGTAGGACCCACATTTTATCTATGTTGCCTAACCAAACCAGGTCAGTGTAGGAGTACTGGTACATTCTAGTCCTACCTTGGGCTTTCGAGAGAAAAATGAAAGGTTATTTTCTTAATCTTCAAGTGTGAAAAGTATGTAATTATATAAGTGGAAAGCAGTTCAACCTAGAAATATGAAGGAGGTTAAAAAAAAAAAAGAAAGAACCTGCCGAAGCTGGTTTGGCTTTGTGGATAGAGTGTCGGCCTGCGGACTGAAGGGTCCCAGGTTTGATTCTGGTCAAGGGCATGTACCTTGGTTGCGGGCACATCTCCAGTAGGGGGTGTGCAGGAGGCAGCTGATCAATGTCACTCTCTCATCGATGTTTCTAGCTTTCTGTCCCTCTCCCTTCCTCTCTATAAAATATCAATAAAATATATTAAAAATAAAAAAACCTATGTCTTGTTGCTGCCAAAGTGTAAAGGAAACAATTACTCTCCCTTTTCTAACGATGAGATCCTAAGTTCAGATTTACTGCAGGGAGATACTAAGCACACAATCCATTTATTTTCTTGGTTTTTTTTTTCTTTTTTCTTCTAAATTAGCAAGAGTTTTCTTTCTTTGTTTTGCCTGTCCTACAACAGAGATGAACCATAATATTCACAAAAGCACTAACATATTAATATATGTATTAGGTATTAAGTGTATAAAGAGCACTGTGTATATCCTTAGTTTCATAATGAATGCTAGAAGTACATTTAATAGAGTAGTGATATAGGTATGATCCCTCTGTTTTAATGGAGCTTCTAGCCTTGCTCACAACTTAAAAATATATAATTTATCTTATAGTTAATAATATAATTTAATGTTATAGCTAATTATATATGTATATATATATATATATATATATATATATATATATACACACACACATATATAATCCAATATCCATAGTCCATAAAAAGATCTTGACTTAAGAAGTTCATTATAATTGGAAGCAATCTCTTATTTTTCTTTAGAAATAAAATCTGTTCTTGAAAAAAATACTGTTTGAAATAGCATGAAGGATAGTAATAGCTAAAAAAAACAAGAACTCAAATAGAGTTATCAATGATTTGTTTCCAGTGTTGGGAATGTATACACAATTGCAATGTGCCAGAGAAATTTTAACTCTGTAATTCACCAAAGTTGATTTGGGAATGTTAAATCAGTGTGCTTCTCAAGTTAGCCCTTGAGAGAAAAAAAAACACCAGAAAATCGAAGGAATACCACTGAAGGGCTGTATCAAAGTAATGGTCTCCCAGTCCTGGATCTTACATTATCCAATATGGCTTCCACACTAGCTCTGTATCAAGCGTTACAAAGAGATAACTGAACATATTTTATTTCATGAACAGAGATATTTTACACCAATACACTTATATTTAACATTGATTCTGCCACATAATCTGAAAACACAGTTTTAGAAAAGTAAACCATACCAACCGAAAGAGCTGTCTTTTCTTATAGGTCTCATTGCATATGTTACTGTCTTCCAAGAGCCTACTGGAAACGAAAAACATGATTTTTTATGATATAAAACCTAAACGTAATAAATGGAAGTGTACTCTAGTACAACACACTGTCTTTCAAATCAATCCCATCTACTGTCTTATTTGTATGACATTTAATTTTGCCATAATAAATTAATGTCAGCATGATTTTTCCCTACCCTAGGATGCAAGCACTGATGTTAGTAAGTGAAAAGGAAGAGGTGAGGACAAAGAAGGAATAGAAGAGGAGAAGAAAAGTAATTTATATAGATATAACGGATATTGAATTAAAAATATTAGTTGTGACTATTTTTTCTTGAGTGATATTTAAGGTATTACTTGAGCATAATGAAATATTGACATTCCAAAGGCAGGTATCCAAGATATATTCATTTTTGTAAGAAATCCATTCAATTCAATTTTTGCTTTATGGGAACATCAAAACATATTCATATATGCAATGTGTGTATGTCACCAATTATTATATTGAGGAATACAACCTAATTTGAATAAAAGGGACACAGTATACTAGCAGTGTGTTTGTACAAAACCCAAATAAATGAATAAAATTGTAGAATAAAGTAGGATAAAATGATTGGCTAGAAGGCTAGGGAATAAGATCTCCCACTAAACTCTAATTATAAATGCTCACTTACTCTTTTTGGTAAGGATATAAAATTTTAGAATTATTCAGAACTATCCCTAAGATATTAATGCTTGTGGATTCTTAACTGTAGTGTAAATAAGAAATATCAGTCTGAATCTGCAGGAATTTTAAAGTTGTTTTTGAAGGCTCACATAGACTTGTTTTCTAAGCTCATCTTTTCTTCCAAAATAAGACTATTCAATTGAGGGGCTTAGTTACTTGAAGATTTCTAATTGTTAATATAAATGATGGCATTTTCCCACCACCAATCATTTCTAATGTCCAGTTCAAACTTTCTGTAAGTCTTGGAATTTAATCAGTCTGCATCTTAATCAATTTGATAGGGGGCCACCTGTTAAGCTGACACCTGAATTAAAATTAACCGCTACTTTTAAAATAAAAGTAACTGCCACTTTAAAAATAACCATATTTCCATTCCAAGATACCCATTAATACAGCAAATGTGGAATTCTTAATTCCTCCTAAAAACCTGCAATTAAATTAATGGAGCATTTCAATACCTATGTCAGTTTAAGACTATTTTAAAAAGGCATAAGCTAAATTTGAAAAATTTCTGCTCTTATGCTCAAGATTTTGTATAAATTTTGTAACCTACTCATTTCATAGCAACCACCTCCTCCTACTAACTCGCAAGAAAGTGTACTGCTAAATCCAAACTAGTTTAGATAAGATCCCCAAGTTAGGCCTTTTATAAAGACTGGTAGGTTATTTAGATTGAGATACATAAAACAATAGTGTTCTAATTATTATTTGTATAGCTACATATAATTATGGAGCACAGAAGTTGTTATTAATACCAAATATTATAAGTGCTTTTAGCAGCCTCGTTAATAAGCCAATGAAACTGCAAGTTCCTGTGGGGTCTCAACATTTACACTTTTTCATGCCTGGCGAGAACAGTAGCAATTACAACTGTTGGAAGCACCAGAAATTGAGACTTTAAATAACAAAAACATTTAAAAGGACTGAATTTTTTTTGGAAGGGACTGAATTTTTTTCTCAATGAAATAATGTTCAGACATGCTAAGTAACACATATGTGTACATATATAGGGGTGTACGCAGAGATATATGTATTTGTTGATACATATATTTAAGCACACACTTATATATGAAATGTATATTTCTATGGATATACAAGACACACAGGACGCACTTTGTTCCTCTAAAGACACGAAAAAGCAAATTCCATTTTACCTGTTTTCCACAAAAAGGCTTTCCTGGGAGCAAACTGACTGAAAAATAAAGAAAGGATTGTATCAGAGGTTCTGGATATGCTGAAGGGATCCCAAATCCTTGCCTGATTTTAAAACTCATTTTTCCCTTCCAAGGAGGAAATTTTTAAGAAAATACATGTACCATTTTTAGGAAAAAAAAAGGAACTATAAAAAGGAAAAAAAAAATAGGTTAGCGTCAGAGTGGAAACCATTCTCATGCAGCACACAGTACTTTTCCACCAGAGCACCTCCAGGTTTCAAACAGATGGAGCCAGTTATCACCAAGGTCAGAAGAAGAGAGGCGAGGATGGAACTGCCTGCTGGGGAAACCTGTGACCCTGGGATCCTGAGCTAGCGGTCCCTTCCGAGGCTGGGGAGATGCAGCCGCTGCCAGGAGCCCCGATGGCAGGTTCAAACCAGGGCAGAGCATGCAAGCTTGGCACGATCCACCCCAGGAGGGGCGAGCGCAAAGCCATGATCCTGCAGTTAGCACCCGGCAATGAGAAACTCTCACGATGGAAACAGACTGACAGCAAGATTCTTAACAGCTGAAGAGATGTCTTAAGGGGGAGGGGGGAGCAGAAGACAAATGAAAATGAAATGAAGCTAAGTTTTCCTCAAAAGTCACCCTCCATGTAAGATTTCTCAGTTTTTCATAGAGAAAACCAAATGACTTTCGTCTTAGCTTCCATCCCCCCCTAGTACTTATTTCTCTGTTTCCTTGTGTTCATACACAATGCAGGGAAAGTAAAAGTCCATGATCAGCGCATGAGAGGGAAAGGCAGATCAAATTAAATTTTAGCAATAGAAAAAAAAAGAGAAGTCACAACAAAATCTGGTGCCCTGGTCCTATAATAGAGTGACTGTGTTTAGGAATTAAAACCATTTTCAAACGGTTGAGTTTCCAAACATAAACATATGCACCCTCCTACAGTGTCCGTTTTTTAAATGATGGACAAGTGACCTGCTAAAGGAATAAGCAGAAGTTGAACAGGTCCATTGTAAGAGAGAATAAAACTAAAAAACAAAAACAAAAACAAAAAACAATAATAGTGATCTTTCAATAGAAAATGCTTGAATTCGAGGATGTCGTTAATGGAACCACCAGCCAGAGCAGCGAGCAGGACATTGGTTCCTTGGTCCTTTTTAGTGGAGAAATCATTTCCTTCCACTAACACCAAAGGGCTAGATTTGGGCATAAGGTTTTTCTCAGTGGTCTGAGCATCCTGGTGAGGGCATCGTTAGAGCCACCCCTGTTTTAACCTCTGTGCGTTTCACATGCATGCCTGAAGTCAAGTGGGCCCCAGCCTTGTTTAACAACAGGCAAAGACTTCAGTCAATTTCCGAAAAAAAAAAAAAGCTTTTCATAAAAGATCTGTAAGTGCAGGAAATATCTTGGTGTCTTTACTTCCTTTAGTTTGGGTTTTTCTACTGGCTAGAGTCAAGTGCTGGTAAGGGAAAGAAAGTGGGGTTGTCTCAGAGACACATTATGAATCCGGTTCTCTACGACAGCTCAGCTCTGGCTAGGAAGAGGTCAGTTACGTGTACAATGTTCTGGCTGGGTTTCGGAATTACTGAAACTCTACCACCACTTTGAAGGAGTTGATCAAAGACATTCTGACCTCTTCGTACGCCTGAATCTAATGGCGTTTTGGGAAGAGTTCAGTAGTCTGAACTCTTTGAATTAAAAAAATAATAATAGTAAAGCACCTATAGGTTAATAATACCTTTCCTTAAAACATATCCCAAGAGTACTTTTTCTGATTTTTGTGGAAAGGTCATAAAAATCATCTCTTCCCTCCACCAGATTTTCATAAATAACTCAGAAATGGCTAGGGGCCGTCATTCAGTAGCTGATGCATATAAACTTTCAAAAAGAAGTAGTATTAATAACTTGTACATTTTAATAGCAGGGGAAGGTAAAATTGTAACCAGGATGAATGTAGCGTTCCAAGCTGTTACGCACTCTCAGATATAAAGGGCTCGATTTTTTTTTAAGGAGAAAACGATTTTGTCTAATGGGTTGCAGATTTCTCTCCCACGTCCCATCCCCAATCCAGGCGGCACCAAGTGCCCCCATCAGTCCTCACAGAGGAGGAATCCGGAACTTGAAAGCAAACCAGGATGCGCTCCTCCTTGAGGCCCTGTTTACACATCAATGTCCTTCAGAAATCACTCTCCAGACAAAACATGTCTTTTTTTTTCACATATATTGCTTTCTCAAATGAACCCTCCCCAAACTAGCAGCATTGCACAGGCTTCATTATGATGCAAGCTGAGGAAAATACAAGTGATGCTTCAGACATGTCTGACTACCAAAATTCACTTATTTATTATTTGAGAGCTAAATTGTTCTGTGTTCTGACTTCCAACAATTTAGTTCTCAAATAATGAACACATTTGTCTCAAGGTGCCAAAGTTCTTCAGCCGAATTTGAAGATCATTTTCCTGAAAATCCCAGAGTAACCTGGATGTTCTGATTGTGCGCCTATGTACAAAAAGCACACACATACAAGGTACATACACACCTTAGACGTCACAATACATCTCATCTATAAACTACCAAGAATGCATCAGATTTTAAAATCAATTTAAATTTTGCTGAAGTGCAAATACCAGGAAATGATTCCCTAGAATTTTCCATTGCAACTTCAAGTAGAAGAAAAAAAAAAAGCTGCTTAAGTATAATAAATATATCAACTTGTTTGAATGACTCTATTTAATAATTAGCAAGGAAAACTCTTTATTACCTGTTTTTTAAATTATGAGAGCACTATAATAAAGACCAGCTAAGCAAGAGATTAGATGTCTATAACTCAGTTTCCTTATGCTGGATTCTTTGCATTTGTTTTATAATTGATTTCACAGAGTTTAGTTATTATCTGTGAACCTCAACAGTCTGGGCAGCAGCAATGATCCCTTGGGAACCTGGAGTTGCAGAGATGAAGGTTATTAAAGTGTCCTGTCTTTGTATAAGTGATAGGAAGATGTGTTACTATATGTAGGGTGCCCCCCCCCCAAAATGTATACACTCGTAACAGCTGATAGCTCAATTCATATTTATTTCTTTTCAGATTTACCCCATTAGAATGAATAATTATTCAAAGTATGTATACATTTTTGGGGGACACCTATATATTCAAGAAAGTTCATGTCACTGTTATGTTCTTGAATTTGTGTTCACAGACGAGGAACAGTAATATCCTGTCAATGTAGAGTGACCCCCAAGGATCCCACTCTTGGTATTCACTATCTTGTGTTGTATGCCTCTCTCATGGGACCAGGGCCAGAGTATGGGTTCAGCAGAATACAGCAGAAGGGGAGGCATGTCACTTCTAGGATTAGGTCATAAAAGAGGGTGTCTTCCATTTCAGGCCATCTTTTTCCTCTTGGGTCACTTGCGCTCGGGGAGCTAGTTGCCATGTCTTACAAACACTCAAGAGCCAATGAGAAGACTACATCATAAACACTGAAATCTTTAGCTTATAACCTGCAAGGAGCTGAAACCTTGCAGCATGGGTGTGGGTCTGGAAGCACCTACCCACTCCCTGTGCCTTCAGATGACTGCAGCCCAGCTGACAGCCTGACCTTCACCTCATGAAAGACCTTGAGCCTTGAGCTAGAATCACTCAGCCAAAGCACTTCCAGATTCCCGACACCAGGGAGACCGTGAGATAAGAAATACTGTTTTGTTTTAAGCTGAAAAACGTGGGGGATATTTTTTCGGGCAGCAATAAATAGCTAACCCAAGGAACATCGGTGGTATGACTGCATTGTCTCCGTAGAGCTGGCAGACGAGGGAGGAAGAGTGGCCCTTAGCTTTTACAGGATGGCGAAAGTTATAAGAATCAAATAAACACTAGAGGCCTTTTCCTTAGAAAAATGCACATCTGCTCATTAACATAGCATTTTGCAGATGATTTATGGGAGTTTATCTAATCTCCGAAGCCCGTCTATGAACCTATTCAGGATGCCACCTGAAAAACCCCTGTCCTAAGAGATTGGGGGGAGAGTAGAATCAGAACAAAGGCTGAATTAGGAAAGCCAGACGTGCTGGCCGCCAGAGCGCCTGTCAGAGGAGCTCACACGCTCCTCTCGCAGAGAGAAGAAGCCATGGCCTTTCCAGGAGGATGTCGAATGATCGCATGGAGTGGCTTGGCTACGGCAATAGCTTGGCATTGAAGCTCTCTCCCATGTAAGTCTGCTTTTATTTTATTTTTTAAATGTCAATGCAGCACATGGCCATAGAGGCCTTAACCAGTTAACTGCCATGGTGTTTTGAATTTAATTTTAAAAGGTCCACTCCTTGCGTCTATAGATGCTTTATGGTATACAAATGGTTAAACAGCAACCCTTGCCTCCAAACTTGAATCAGGGACTCAGGTCCTTCAGAATTAATCTGCTTAACAGGGTCATAGGAAAGTCATGCTGACCCCTTGGCCCCATAATGACCTCTTACTGGATATGAAGGGCAGGCAGGCATCAGCGTTGCTCTTTGCTGTCACCTGGCTCTTGAGTGTCTGGCTATGTGGCGCGACTTTGGGGAGAAAACAAGCATAATGTTGCTTGTACATTGGGTGATTTCTATTTGCTTTTGAATTAGTATTTCCTTTTGAGTAGAAGTGCAGAGTAAAGATGGGAAATGTTTAAGAGTGTGTGTGTGTATGTGTGTGTGAGTGTGTGTGTGTGTGCATGCGTGTGTGTGTGTGTGTGTGTGTGTGTGTGTGAGTGAGAGAGAGAGAGAGAGAGAGAGAGAGAGAGAGAGAGAGAATGAACTGGCTTTCAGAAAAGTGTCTCTCCATGAAGGTCACCAGACAAGAGCATGCCCTCCAGGCCACAGAACTAGCACAGCAGGACTGCCACAGATACTCTCGCTAAGTCATTCTGGTGGGTACCCAGCAAACACAACTGAAGGCCTTCTATGTGTCAGGCTGCACCATCAATAACTGGCCATAATAAAAATCCAGGTCACACGTGTACAGAATCTTCTAGTGTTGCACCCAAACATCATCCAGCTATGGCTACCTCCATCTCCATCTCTCCCACTCTCCTCATTCTAGAGATCCAAGCCAGAGTATTGGATCATCACAATTTGATTGTAATAGATCCAAGAAAGGCAGAGGGGACCTGGAAGAGATGCTAGAAACCTGTATAAAGTTGAAGGGAATGGACAGCTCGTGTTGCTTCCTCTGCAGCTTCATGCTAAAGGACCCAGGACCAGCTGGAGATCCCGGAAATGGCTTGGGCTAGAATCCACTGAGGACAGCAGTCTTCCTCCAGGCTGAGCTCGGAAGCCTAGGTCACTAGGCTGGCTTTGCAAGAGCCTCCAGGAGCAAATGCCAACATGATGTTAGATGCCCCACCTGACTCAGATCTGGAAGTGTTGGTCTAGTCAGTCTACACAAAGCAGCTCATGCCTCTGCTTCTGCAGACAGCAGACCCAATGGGATAGGAGGCTGCAGATGATTTCATGGGATGGAGTGGCTATGGCAACTGCTTGCTCTTCTCATTTTCTTACATTTAAATACAGTCCTTTTTTTTTTGGTACCTATTAATTTTTACCTAATTTAATTGCATTTTATTTTGACCAGAGTGAGTAAAAGAGTTTTAAAAAAATCCTCACCACATCTTATTTGTGGAAATTTGAACGAAAGAGGTTGTTTTGTCATTATTCCCTTGAAAACTGTTTACAAAACTAATCTGATCTGAAATTGGGGGGGGGGGGAGTATCATTATTTAACTTTGCCATAATAAAAGGCCCATGCTTGCTAAGAATGCAGAAAAAAGAAAGATAGAAAAAGGAAAGTTCTGTGCGTGTGTGTGATCAGCATACTCTTCTTTTGATTCTCTTGCACAGTGTTAACAGGAAAAAGACAGCAATGTGACACCTGTCTCTTGGCCGATAATGGCGTCAAGGCATCTATTCAAACCTGGCACTCTGTCTCTGTGGCCTATTGAGCTGACCAAAATGATATCGTACTTCCCACACAGGAACATGCGCGAGCCCCTGGCTCCTCTTCCATCACTTCCCTGAACCCGGGCCTCTTCCAGAAACACCTGGAGTTTGCTGCAGTTCGATGTGTTCCCTGGCTCCAGCTGCCTTCGTCCTTGCCAGCTCACTATCTGGGGAATGAGGCTGCCTTGCTGCTGATGGAAGGACCGCACTAAAGAGGCAATTAAAACAACTACTCACATCGTGTGCAAATATTCTGTCCCTCACTCTCTGATACTCCTCTTCTCTCTCTTCAATTGATTTACTTCGTCTGTCATCTCTAAATGGATGCATTCTGTTTTGCTGAACAGAAAAAAGAAATCAGGAGGGTTATCCAAGTCGAGTTGTCAGAAGTCTGCGGTTTAGCAACTGTCAGCTGAGGAAAATAAATGTTCACTTAAACAAAGGGAGCATGAAAAGTCTCACTCTTTCTGGTCCCTGAAGAAGCTGTGGGGGGTGAGGGGGGTGGGCGGGGCATATGTGCTGTGTGTGCATGACAAGCGATTCCTGGGCATGCTCGCTGGTGGCCTCCTTGCTGGATGCAAGTAGCACAGGTGTTTGTGAAACGGAAGTACCTGGATGTGCCTCAGGTGTTCAGCCAGTTCACTATGCGACAGCTCACCAGTGATGAACTCTGTCTCCTTTGCTAACCTGTGTGGCTTTGACTTCTCGCAGTGTTGGTAAAAATGGAAGTGAATGCTAGATCAAAGGAGCTAAGGGGAGAAATGGCTTTGAAAACTTGGGGACTGGAGAAACCCAGCACTGGGGTCAAGAAATAATGGGTGGGAAGGAAGATGTGGGCACTATTCCTCTATATCCTATTTTTTTATTCACTCAGTGACTGATTCTGAGAATTGCATCTGGCATAGGAAGCAGGAATTAAATTTGAAATGTGCTTGCTGATCAGGGTCAATATCAAGCCATCTAAGGTAACATTCAAAGAACCCAGCATAAAGACTGCTCTTCATCTGAACCACATCCTGTGTCTCCTCTACCCTCCCATCTTCATTTTGCCATCCCTCACGAAATGCCCTGCCCTAACCACGTCCATCCATCCATTCAGCAAACACCCACTCGGTACACGACGCAGGCACATGTCTCAGAGTCAACTCGAGCCGCGGTGGAGCTCGGAGGTGGGTGCTGGTGTCGGTGGTGGTGGGAGGAAATGAGATACAAATGATGAACAGCTTTCTTTCTTTATTTTTTAAGTGCATCGAGACGCACATACTGCCTTCAGTGACTCACTGAGGGCAATTAAAATAATAACTTGAGTGAGATGCTTATTATCTTGCCCTTAAGGATTTTAAAGCAAAGTCACTTTCAAAAAAAATCTATTTCGATTGTCAGAGACACAAAGTGCAATGGCATTTACATGACTTTCTACTGTTCTTCTTTGCATGGGAAACTTGTTTTCTCTCGCCATTTACTTAGTTGTTCTCCCTAACAGCTCTGGATCCCACACCATCTGGAGAAGAGATTGAGTAAAGCATCTCCCTACTTAGAGAGGTACCCCGAGTCAGGTCAGGCTACCTACAACAACACAACATTTTATCACAAACGAGATACACACACACACACACACACACACACACACACACACACAGAATTGTGCTACAGTTCATGCAAAACAAGCAGACAAATTACACAAGACAATAAAACATGGGCAGGAGGAGGGTTGGGAGACTAAAACATGAACTTGGTTCTTTGCTGTGAAGACCGATTGTAGGGTAGTTGCAAAATCCACCTGTCCTCACCATAACAAGGTTTGTTCTTTACAGCTACAGCGGGTGATCGGCGGTCCGTTTTGACAATCCAGCTCAATTTGTGCACAACTGAAGGACAAAGCTGTAGGGAGTGGAAGGACTGCCATAGTTACACAGACATCTGCAAACGCGACTGACAGAGCTTTCCCCGACGGCCTGGAGCCTGTGGCGTCCCAACCCCCAACGCATGCAGCAGGGACTGCGCCAAGCACCACCCATGCAGCCCAACACAGAGCCATCGCTAAAGCAACCAGCAAGTGGGGTCCTGGCTCCCCAATGAATGCCAAACGGGGAGGCGAGGCGGGCAAGGAGGTTGGAGAGAGGGTGGTAGTATCAGAGGCGGGGAGGGTGGTGGGAAGGTTGGGAGAGGGAAAAAGGGGCCACAGAGGGACGACAAGAATATCAGTCAGCCCACCTTCAAAAACAACGTCAGCCACTCTCAAACTTGAGAACCAACCTGATTGTCTTCTTTATCAATACTAGAGTTATCTCGCTTCAAGATAAACCGCTTCTGGGATTCTTCACCTTTTTCATCTTTTAAATGTTCACAAAACCTTTGCTCTGGTCTGCCAGCAAAGTAAAACATATCAATAAAAAAGTTTTGCCTCCTGTTTGAAGTTATTTCTCAGTGTTCTTTTTTTTTTTTAACCCCCACACCGTGGCATTCAACTTTAAAAGAAAAAGTTAACGCGCGGTTTTGATACTGGGATCTCTGGCAATATACAGGTAGGTAATGATATGTCCCTTCACAGGTGCGGTGAGAATACCTTTGGTTGGTTTTGACTGTGGAGTCTTTTTGGCAGCACGCTCCTCACCATGGCTGAAGTTTAAAAGCTATCGTAAGGGCCTGCACATCTATAGTGCGTAGATGTCCCTCTAGTGACCTGGGTCGCTGTGACTTGGGAATTACATCAAGTCCCCGCCCATGTTCTAGAACAGATTTACATGTTTAGAACGTGGGAGTTAACACATTAATTGCCCAACGTTCGGAAACTAGGAGAGGCAATTCCCCACATAGCCTCCTGTTAAAGAATGTCCTTAATCTGAACTGAGAGAGGATCATTTATAAATGATTGCCTCCTTTCTCCACTGATAACTGTCCTAGAATCCGGCTCTAGGAGGCTCTGGCATCCTTGAGCAAGTCTTGTAAATGCGCTCAGTAATTGGAGAAACTGGAAATATTTAAACAGCTTAATGACTGATTAGCAAAGGGAAAATGCTCCAAGCAGTTAAACCTTATTGATCAGTCAATCGATTTTTTTCCCCCGGTCCTCTTAATCATTTTGTGTTATTACAGGAAAGGGCTCCACTTCCTTGTAATTTCCCACACTCGTCACTGCACTTTAAAGGGCTCAACGAATGACTTGGGCTTGAGTTCCTCCCCAGAGGAAGTCCTAAAATATTTGTCCTGGGCTTAGAAACAGTTGTTATTTATGACTCTCATTAAAGTGTCCCTGTCATATCTGATGGATTACTTCTGAAACGCAGTGTTTTCTATCCCTACTGGGTTCATTACGCCTTCCGTCATTAGGAAGCCACTTCAAAGTGTCTGCTGCTTAATCTGGGTGACCAGTCAGTAAGGGCATGTCACCGTTTCTTTATAGATCCCAAAACAAGTCAACAGCACTTCGAAAACAAGGAGTTCATTGAAGCGTATAATTCAAATACTGTGGCCCTCATCCTTTCCTAAATGCATACACATAAATTATACTGATAGTGGTGAACAGATACTGACAGAAAACTGGAATAATACCAGTTATAGCTTCTAGAACTTTGTACAATGTTTGCAAGGTTTTATCATTCTCATTTTCAACCCTACAACTTTAATGAATGAGATGCAAATGCATTTTGCCTCTTTTACAGATGAATAAATCACCCCTCAGGGACATTTCGGCTCCCAAGTTTAAAGACTTGTCCACTAAGCCGCAGGCATCAGCCTATTCACATCCTTGCAGAATTATGAGGCAGCCCTCTCTGTTAATGAAGCACACAGTGGGCCAGGATCCTTGCAGAAATATAAGGTGGCCCCTCTCTGTTAATGAAGCACACAGTGGGCCAGGGGTCTTCAATCTCACAATGAAAACAAAAACCCTGCATCACATCACCTTGAAGATCAATGTAAACATTTCCCACCACAATGAGAATGTAGAGAAGCATAACAAACAATCTGGACGGGCAAATGTGACCATGCTCTAACCAACTGAGCTACCTGGCCAGGGCTAAACCTTCTTGTTTACATACTTAATCCGTAGTGCCTGGCCTAGGGGAGGCATTTGGTTAAATAACTAAATGAATAGGTGTATGAATGAATAAAAACTTAGTACAGCTGTATATAAATCAATGCAATTAAAGGAAAAGATCAACGGGTCGCTGAATAAGATATGCAGCCATGCATTGTAAAATTATAAAACAAAACAGAAGAGAGTCTGGTTAGTAGAAGTTCAATAGCAGGGGAAGGGAGTCACATTTTAACCTTGTTCCTCATCATTCTGAATACCCCATACCTATTTCTATAGCAAGCAAAATCTTAAATTATAAGATCATTATAAGAAGATCTTTATAAGATCATTATAGGGAGATCCTTAAAAATCAAACCCATGTTTCCCTTTAAAGGGACCCGAAATAATCATGTTATTAAAGTTTTTAAAAATTTGAGTGTATCTTCGCGAGAGAGGTGGAAATAAGAATCTTAGCTTTTCTAGTTTTGGAATTCCTCAGTTTAGAGTGTCATAACCAGGAGGGAGCTACTCAGACGCTATTTTTGAAATTTCATTTGTGTTTCTTCGTAAGGCTGGTTTATTTGTTTTTCACAGCAGGAGATATTTAGGTAAAATTCTCCATCGCATAAGTAAAGGGTAGTCAAAGGAGTTTGTTCTAATCAACAAGGTAAGTAATAGTTAGAGCAAGAATATTTCTTACTCTGATATAAATTATGCAAAGCACATTTTCCATAACAGCTTATTTAAATTTTTTCAACATTAGAGGCTAACATCCCAAATTATTAACCCACTTCATGATTTTCTAAAAGTATTTTCAGAGATTAAGAAGTAACCATATGAAGTATGCGTAAAGGAAATAAAATAAACCTAATAAGATTTTTTCAGGTCGGTTTTATAGAAAATGATCCATGACTAAAAGCAAAAGAGCAATTTGCAGATGAAACTCATGAAAACTATAATATATAGCTGAAGTATTGCATGTGATTAAACTAGAAATTACTGACAATGTACCATTATATTATACCTTTTAAAAATCCTTTTCATCACTTATTTAACATCAGAGCAATATTATTTCTTAGCCATAAAATGAATGAAGCCAAAGTAATATATGTATTTTTTAAAAAAAATGGGAATATATTATTTTGAATGTATCAATATAAGGATATAATGCTAAGAAAAACTCAAGGTTGCGAAATGTCATGGTCTTTATGAAGGTACTGATAACTAGACTTTACTACTTATCTCAGGGGCATGCATCACAGGTGCTTAAATTTCTTTATTTCAAGTGGATTTTAGTCCATGAGTTATTATTTTTAGCTTTCTCTGTATCATCAAAAAGCAGAAGATATGAATTTAATATTTCTCCTTGATGAAAAAAATATCTTCCCTTTTAATGTAAAACAAGGTTTTCCCACAATTCATAGTAGGCATCCACTGTGAAACTCCTTGTTCATGCATGGTGGATAGCACTGGCATCCCAAACCAAACCTTTCAAAAATTAGAATGAACTCGCCCTAGCTGGTTTGCTCAGTGGTTAGAGTACTGGCCTGAGGCCTGAAGGGTCCTGGGTCTGATTCCAGTCAAGGGCATGTACCTCAATCGCAGGCTTGATCCCTAATCCTGATCTGGTCACGTGTAGGAGTCAACCAATCTATGTGTCTCTCTCATATCTCTCTTCATCTCTCCCCCCCCTTCCACTTTTTCAAATGAAAAAATATCCTCGAATGAGGAATAACCAAAAAAAAAAAATTAGAATTAACTACACATTGTTCCTTATTAGACAGTTCATGAATTGAGAGGAAGTGTGGCTGAGTGAAATACTATGTAAGTCAATCAATTAATTCTTCTAGTCAATTAATTCCAATTACAGTTAGAGTTTTTGACTTTGAGCTTAAAATAGATGAACAGTTCTCATAATGATTTTTAAAATCTTTTGTTCTAGAACTATTTTCAATGGTTTCCTCTCACTACCAGTTTCTTGAGGCCAAATTTATTACTTAAAAAAATAGCTTAGTCCTTCCCTGTCTTCTCCCTCCCTCTACACACAAATGAAGAATTCAATTCTATGAAATATGGAGGTGTACAAAGACTTTGAATTTCATGCTGAATAAGGAAAAGATGGTCATCAATGTGCATAAATAGCTTAATTTAAAAAGGTTGCTGTGCACAATAGGATAAATATTTTGATGGTGCAAGACATCTATCAAAAATACTTAAAGCCAAATGTATTAGAGGAATCTAAGTTTCCCTTAATGCTTTAAAATTTTCAATTAAAGTATTTACAACTTATTTTTTTCTTTAAAAAAAAACAAAACAAAGCCCCGCCATTCTTCTTTAAGTATTTCACAACCTCCACTATTATTTTGTCATTCTGTACCATTTTAGTCTTGTTAACTGAGTCTATACCTTATAAATCCAATATAGCCAGTGCTTCCTCTGTTAGCATCTTTCAAAAGGATGTTCTCGATTCTCAACACCTTTGCTAAGTTCATTTGATTCTTCTCTATTTTGATTGTATACTGTGTGTATAAACAGAGACATGCACACTAGCATAGGATACGCCCTGACCCTCCTCTAATATAAAGCTATTCATGAGCAACCACAAAATTAAGCAGAATAGTCAAAGGCCACAAGGGCCAGTAAGACATCTTCTCTTAAATTGGTACCACTGCTTGGGCACACTGGCCATGGGCATTAAGAGGCTTGAAAGTGTCAATCCTCCTTGACACAGGGATTCTAATTCTGAGACTGAAATCATAGAAAAAAAATAGTAATGAATTAATACACAGTTCCATTGATCAAGACAGCAAAACAGTGGAAATCCATGGTGGATTGATTAAGTAACTTAAAATATCTCCATATGTAACATGAAACTTTATAAAATGATATTTAATGCTTTACTCACATAGAAAAGCAACTTGTAAAAGATGTTCCATGATCAGATTTGTTGAAACTACAATAGCTATACCAATAAAAGGGTAACATGCTAATTAAGATGGATGTCTTCCAGCTATCCATCTGGATGTCCATGTGGCTCACGGCAACTGTGGGCTCACAGCAGCCATGGGCTTGGGCAGCTGTGAGCCCCGGTGGCTGCCAGGCATGGGGCTCAGGCCTTGCAGCCATCATGGCCAGCAGTGACAGCAGCAGTGGGGTGATAGGGGTGGCAGTTTCCCTTGATCAGCTCACGGAGGGAGGCTCCCCGGGGGGAGCGGGCCTAAGCTGCCAGAAGGACATCCCCTGAGGGCTCTGAGACTGTGAGGTAGGGCAAGCTGGGCTAAGGAACACCCCGACCCTGTGCACAAATTTTTGTGCACCAGGCCTCTTGTATAATTATAACAACACTGGTAGCAGTGATTGTCTCTGGATGGTAAGATAATGGGTAACTTTTACTGCTAGCCTTTGATATATTTGTGATTATTATAGTAAACATGTAGTATTTCAGAACAACAAATTAACAAAAACTATTAGTTTGGAAAGATAGGAAGCAAATTCAACAATTTAAAAGTGGTTTGTATTTAATCACTGGATTATGAACAGTGGAAATATTCTTACTTTCTAAACAGTTTCTAAATTTTCATTCCTGGCCTACATTATTTTATAATCAGCTAAAAATGTTTTTTATTTTGTCAAAGCAATTCTTAGTCTTTCTGGTGGTCTGCTACTTAAAAAAAATACCAGGTTTAATGATGATTCCTGCTTGGGGACTTGGCTTATTACATTAAGGCCTTCCAATATATATAATCCAGTTAGCAAACAAACCAATTTTATTGCTCTGTCTCTGTTGATCTATATGCATAAAAACATGCATTTACTAATGATAATAACTAAGTGATAGTGTCTCATCTCAACCTTATTCTTCCTTTTAAAGGGGAAATCTAAATTATAATGATATAAAAATAAGAGGGACAAGGAATAAAGGAGAAAATGTGTAATTTGAAAAAGAGAAATAAATCACATGCCAACAAGACCTGGAATATTATATGTTCTATTTGTGAGTTTGGCCATTTCTGAATTGTATGGAGCCCAGTATCAGCAACAATACCAACGAGGCTTACAAACCAGCTGGATCTACTTAGCTTCACCAAACAGACATACTGCTACAAGTGTGCCTGTACATTGAGAATTTCCACAAAGGAAACATTTCAGAGGAAAGAAGGCTACCCAGCCAGCCTGGCTCAGTGGTTGAGCATCAACCTATGAACCATGAGGTCACAGTTGGATTTGTGGTCAGGGCACGTGCCCAGGTGGTGGGGCATGCAGGAGGCAGCTCATCAATAAGTCTCTCTCTTCATTAATATTTCTGTCTTTCTCCCTCTCCCTTCCTCTAAGCAATCAATACAAATTTTTTTTTTAAAAAAAGAGGGCTAATACTGATACTGTCTTCTCTTTCAGCTCTCCCTCCTTTCATTTCAATATTACAGGAACATCACTGAAAATATGACGTGAACATTCAAAGGAAGTAGCATGACTATATCCGATGACTCAAAGTTCTACTCCCCACAAAACACCATGCATAGTAGCACAAATGGACTTGAATTAGCATACTAAATGGAACATAGCAACAGTTTTAAAATGAAGCTGAGTTTTAAACAATTCACACATAAATTGCTGGTTGGCAAGCCTAACAGAATGTGGCTTTCTGACTGTGCAAATTCTCGCAAGCTACTGAACATCCTTCTGACAGAAGTGTTGTTTCGTTGTAAAAAAAAAAAAAAAAGAAAAGAAAAGAAAAGAAAAGAAAAGGAAGTAATAACATTTATTTCAAAAGACTTAGGGGGATTAAATGAAATACAGGCAGGGCAAGTAAAGGGCCAAGCCCAATGCCAGGCACTAGCAAAGCACTCAGGAAAAGTTACAGGCTACTCTTAGCACTTTTTCCATTTTCTGAGGAGCCTACATCTAGGAGTCCACCAGTGGATAGCGAACTGACGTTTACATTCGTGTTAACCTTAATTAGGAGAGATCCAATCTAAAAGAATCAAATAATGGTTTGATTCATCAGTGCCAAATAAACAAGTGACAATTTTCTTAAAGTAACGTGGTCATTGAAAGCTGCTGAATATGACTATTGTTTCTTGGCATGCAAGGCTTTTTTGCTTGTATACATATTGTAATGGTGTGTAAACAAGTATTCCATTTAAGCTTATATGCAAATATTGTATTTTTACTTGCTGAGAAGGTGCAGGATGATTAGTATATTTTAATTGACACTGAATTAACCGATAATTTATTGTTTGAAGATTTGTATTAATAATTACAGTCTAGCCCTAACTGGTTTGGCTCAGTGGATAGAGTGTTGGCCTGTGGACTGAAAGGTCCCAGGTTCGATTTTGGTCAAGGGCATGTACCTTGGCTACGGGCACATTCCCACTGGGGGTGTGCAAGAGGCAGCTGATCAATGTTTCTCTCTCATCGGTGTTTCTGACTTTCTATCCTTCTTCCTTCCTCTCTGTAAAAAAATCAATAAAATATATTAAAAAATAATTACAGTCTAGAATTTAAGTATACAACTGAGTGGAAACCAAATACCTTCGACTATTAAACTACATTTTTTTTTAAAAAAACTACTCTATGCCCTAATTATCTCATTTCTACAGCCAGGGTAATATGCTAATGGCCTTTTCCCACTAACAGAAATCTTAAGATTAGTAAGACACAAGACCAGTTATTCATTATATACAACTAGGTTTTCACCTACAAGTTTGTCCTAAAACCTTTCCCCAGTGCTGGAATGACTGCCAATTCCCATGACTTCGAAGCCATGAAGGAAGCTCTCAGGATCTGAGGCTCATTCTGCTGCCTACACAAGCACAGCTGTAGATGAGGAACCAAACCAAAGCAATCTCCCTCCCTCCTCTACTCTTGTATGTTTAGGGCAATACTATATGTAGCATGGACATGCACAGTGGACCTTTTTTCTAAACACAGATAATGTTTTTACATACTTACATACACAGAGTCCTGACCAAATTTATATTGGTTCCTCAAATAGCATATCAGCAGAAGATGGGCATGTTCCACAGTCTATGCTTCTTTTGTTGGTAGCCCCGTATAGAACACCTGAGAAGCACTTTCTGCTTTACAAGGTTTAAGAACATGGGCTTTGCCAAAACTGGTTTGGCTTAGTGGATACAGAGTCGGCCTGTGGACTGAAAGGTCCCAGGTTCAATTACGGTCAAGGGCATGTACCTTGGTTGCGGGCACATCCCCGGAAGGGGGTGTGCAGGAGGCAGCCTATCGATGTTTCTTTCTCATAGATGTTTCTGACTTTCTAGCCCTCTCCCTTCCTCTCTGTAAGAAAAAAAAATCAATAAAATATATTTTAAAAAGTAAAGAAAAAGAATATGGGCTTTGTCTCACTTCCAAGTTTGCCAAGACAACTTTTAATCCTGTGGGTACGGTGGTCTCAAAGTTTTGTTGGTGTCATAGTTTTGACATTCACCATAGTATAAATAAACATTGTTGAATTGAGTCCTCTGTTCAGTTTTTAAAAGTAATTAAATGCAAATGAGGATGTTGTTAGGAAATAAATGGCTACTAGTTTTGGGGGATCTTATCATCATTCTAGAGTACTTATTCTATTAAGATTTGTTGTTGTTTTTCTAATCTTAAGAGAAGAGTCTTGGCTGAGGGCCAGGAGCAGTAGTTTTAGTCTTGGTCTTCTGTGAATTGAGAAGGTAAGAAAGATCAAGACATGAACCTCAATTTTCGCTCCTGTAAAATGGTTCAGATTTATCTACCTAGAATGTTGTAAGATGAAAAAAGTAAAAAATTTAAAAGTATCATTATTCCATGGGAAAACTTTGTCTAAAAATGTTATAGTAAGAATACTAACGTTACAGAAGGCACATGCATATTTCATTTCCAAAATTAAGTGGGAAATTACACACCTAACACTCAAAGGCACGTAAATTATTTCAAGTTGGGAAAGGAACACAGCAAACATATTTTCTCTCCTCACAATATATATATCCATGCTTTACCTATCTCATCTATACAACCTTATGGTCTCTAAGATATTTGAGAATGATAATATGAGAAAACATAATATTTGAGAGAAATGATATGTAGTTGGACCAATGTTAACATATGTCTTATTTTCAGCCTGAGTATTGATTAAAATACGAGGTTGTTCAGTAAATTAAACTTCATTGTTTTTCTTGAGAGCAATACCATTCTTAGTTAGGTTTCTAATCTTTGAGTTCAAGTCAGATGACTTTCAATGTTCTTCCTATCTAAAGCTTCCTGTATAAAGTTACCATGCTTAGAAACAAAAAGATGCCAGCCAGCCACTCCTGGAGGTCCAAGAGGTAGCTGGTCTTCTTCAGAGGACTGTCAAGCAAGCATCCATATGAGGATGCCACTCTGTTTATTCACAGCCAAAGGTGAAGAAATATAATAAATGTTGGAGGAAAGTATGGTGTTTTTTTTCTGTTTGTTTTGATAAAAATGCAATTAATCATTTTCAGGGAATGAAATGCCTAAGGGTCAAACACTAAAGATTTTACGCCTTTGCCTCTTCAGATATTAAGCAGAACTGATGTCCATAGATTCTGATGTACTGCTGTCCACCCCTCTTTGGGTCAGCCCACTGAGAGGGTGGGAGGTCCCACAATCCTACCTCCCAATTATCCTTCACTTCAAGATTCTTAACTATGTCAACTGGGCTCAAAAGCTTCACCTAGAGAGAAGCTTTACTTAGTGCTAGAACAAGTTGCGTGGTTCTTGTGCTTCACCCCATAGCCAGCTCAGCTAACCACCTGTTCTGGAACAAGCAAGCAAGCAAAGTACTAAATATCACTCATCAAACACCTAGGTCCTTGGGAATCAGGGCATGGAGCTCTTGAGCACTAGACTCTTTTAGTGTCCCCCCCAAACCTCTGCCTTTAGACCACTATTCTTGTTTCAGGGTGTCTGGGACCCCTCACCACTCTCCTTCAGTGGATTTGTTCTTTCCTTTCTTGCTGTGTCCTTTTAGAGTAGGGGATTTAAGGCAATGACAGTGGGTGAGTGTGAAAGACAAAAGAAAAAAAATTCAATAGATGATAAACTTTTAACATACAAATGATCTGGGGCTAGTTAAACAGTTGTTACTCTGACATATGCAGAAACATTCTGATGCGTGTGGGGATTTGGCCTTGACTGATGTTGGCCCTTTGGAAAACACTAGTGCAAGTAGATGGTGTTTAGTCTCCAAAAGATATACCCTGTACATGAATCCTTTCTCTAGATTGAAGAAAAGGAAAGGGCATAAAAATATTTAATAAGTGAGCAATGAGCTGTTCTGGGCTTAAAAACAAAAATAAATAAGCCCAAGAAAGTGTAGTTCAAGGAAGAGAGACAAAGAGAAGGGTATAATTTCTCACATAAAAACACTCTTCTATTTGTGGCGTTTAAGTAGTATTTATAAAATCACTGTTCACACTTTTTAGCCTCAATCTGGAATGTTAAAAAAGCAACATTATAGAGAGTATATGTGTTAATAAACACTGTTTGTGGTACCAAAATAGCACAGAGCCTAATACCTCTGCCCCAGATTTCCAAGAGGCTCATTTGGTGTTGACACTTAATCTGACAGTCAACAAAGAATTCCAATCGAACACATTTCAAAGTGCTAGAGATTGACACCTATTTCTGGCAATATACTGGAAAAAGAGGTAGAACGAAACACAATATGGTGAATGTCAACTCAAAATCTCCATTCATGGTCAACCAGAAAGCAATCAATTCAAAAGAAAAAGGGTCTCAAACATGGCTAAGATTCCTGACCGTGTGATTTGCAAAATGAGTGTGCATGAAAAAGTAAACGCACTCTCTGTATTGGTTGAAACTATATCAAACTGTCTAGTTGACCTAGGGGCTTTTCTGTTATGGGCTTTTAGAGAAAGAGGAGAAAAACAAATTAAAGAAAATAGTTCCTTGGTTGGCTATTTTGCAATCAGTGTGACCCTCCCTGCCTTGTGGCATCTGAAAGTCACTACTTTCAACAACAACAACACAGAATGGAGAGTTAAAAGCAACAATCGCAAGAACTTGAAGTATCTGATGGAGAGGGAAGATAAGAAGGATTAAAGGTCAGCGACCTTTCCATTTCTAGCCTGTTCCAAATAGGAGGCAGGTATGCCAACAATCCAAGGGGAGAGCTGGGAAATGCTAAAATGTATTTTGCCAGCAAAGTAGAATGCATCCTCAAGACCCGATAATTCTGAAGCTTCAAGGGCTCAGAAACGGTCTCCACTTCAAACTCTCCTGCAGGTAACTTAAGGCCAGAGAAGTGCTCAGGGTCCCTGAGGCAACAGCCAAGCTCAGTCTCTGATCTCCCAGTTTGTGTTTCTCCACTCAGACCTTCACTCTAAGTTCTGCTGAGCACAGACTAGGCCTTGAGTCCAGAAAGAGCCTTATCTCTGTCCCTTCCTGTCCCGACATCTGGGGATCAGAAAAGAAAATGTTTTAACCGTGTTTCTCTGCTTGACACAAGAGTTCACTTCAGTGACATAGCGTTCCTAAAAACTATGTAAGGCACACAATTTACCAAGCACAGTGAAAAAAAAAATTATAACACGCACATGTTTTAAGAGAATGCTTTACGTAGGACAGCTTTTCCATTTAATGTGTATTTGGCTTATGAAAGTGACTTGCTCTGCACTCAAAAGAGACCCGAGTTCAAGAAAAAGACAGCTCCAAATTCCCAAAGCAAATAACTACACATCGTATGCTTCTGGTGGGACCATGGAAAGATAGTAAGATAAAAACAAACAGTTTTTAAGGACAAAAGACATAAAATGAACAAAAAAGACAAAACCAAAAAAACAAACCAAAAACCATCCTCTTTTTATAGCTAGAACAAAGGTATCATCTAGCTCAAAACCGTCATTTTGCAAGGGACAGACACTGAGAAGGCGGATTTTCAATGGCGCGGTTCAGGCCCCACAGCCAGTAAGTAAAGAACTGGGTCTCAGAGGCAGCGTTTCTACCTCCAGGTTTGCTGCTTTTTTCGACTTCAAAAGCAGCAAAAAGAAATAAAAGGCCGATTACCCTGCACATGTCATTGTTGTTTTAAAATATCTGTGATTTTTTAACTTATGTTTTGCCATAAAACGTTTCACAGTTTTGTTTATCATCGCAAGGGGCACGGATGGAAGGAAAGGAAAGATGTTTCAGGAGCTCCGTTGGCGATCAGGGAATAAATCCGCTTCCTCGCCTGAATTTTATAAATTTCCCTGGTCCTCCGATCACCCTCTCTACAGATGAATGCCACACGGCTGCCGATAAGAGCGCGCGATCAAGGACACGGTGCATTTTCAAGGTCACGTACTCTGCATTGTACACTGCGCTCTCATCACATGAGCGCGGCAGAGACAGGGGGACTGCTAACCAAAGGCAGCGGGGGGGCTTACATTCGCGTACTGCTGGTCTTGTTGATGATCACGGATTTCCCCGTTTGGTCCACATTGTGGTCCAGGCCGAAGTAAGCTGCCACGCGGTGGACAAGCATCCTCTGATAGGAGGACATCTGAGGGAACTTTTTATAATGGTTACTGAAAGAGAGGACCGCAAAAAAAAGTGGGGTGAGCATTTTTGTCTCTGGCCCCACAGGCGCACACACACACACAGAACCATTCCTCTCCCATCCAAACCGCTCCATCTCTGGCACCACTTCATGTTCCCCTGGTAAGACAAACTGTCCCCTTATTCCAGATGCATCGATTAGGCTACAATAAATATCTTTGTTTCCTGGTGGCACATTTCTCCCGCCAGGGAGAATGCAGTGCCCGTTTGGAAAGTGTGCTGTTTTCAGTCCCTGATACCTTATCGCCCGAGCCAGGCGCAGGACAAACGATGCGACATCATATGGGAGCGCAGACGCCTAGCTGGAGATGTGTCATTACATGGTTTACAGTGACAGCGGCACAATTATTTCCAGGCATAACTGACTGCAGCCAGCTGGAGCCCATTAAAAGACTATCATAAAAATGAAAAGGGTCGCTTCTTGTTACAGCTACTCTATGCTAATCAGTGGGCCCCGGTTCATAGCCATTTTGTCAGGAATTTAACAAGCAGGAGCAAACATGGTCCAAGCAACAATTCCCATTAGCATGGAGCTCCAATAGAATCGCCACTTAACAAATCAGCAAACGTTTGAAATGTTTTATCCATCCCTGAATCTTTCTAGAGTGAATAATTCAACCCAAATGCCAAATTGCACAAATTAACCATTTAACATACTTGTTGTCACTGATGAAATCAATAATTTCCTGCTCCATTTTCAAGAGGATCATCCTATCCCTGGAAAATAAATGCGAAAATGTAGTTTTTAATGTATTTTTTCCACTGCCAAAGAAAGACTCAAAAAGTTCATTTGGATACATGAAAAAGATTGTGGCTCCAAACCCTTATCTAACTCTTCTCTTGAATATGCTATGTGATACATATGGTTTCATTCCTCTTAAGATTATTTCTAAACTCACTAATTATTATACATTTTTAATAATCGACACATTTGCAGTTTCCATGTTAATTAGAATATGCAAGGTATTAGGCCCATAAAGCACATCAAATAAATTGTATGTTTTAAATTAATTGGAAACTAGAACAAAGCAAAGCTCAAGCAGGTGGTTATATAACTTCATTGAAGCATAATTGGTTTATTTGATATTGGTTCCCCTTCCCTCTATTTTCCCCCATGACCTGGATCTCTTTGTGGCCAGGAAAGCAGAATTTGTAAACACTAACTTATTCATTCAGGAATTAAGACTCTCTATCAATAGTCAACATAAAAACTCAGGAGAGGGTTTAAGACATCAGAGAAGGTGTCTGTCTATACTTTACAACTCCCCTCTTAGAAGTATTTGGATGAATGAGTTCAACAATAATATTCCACTTGAGTCTTCTCAAAATAAGAGGTTTAAGAATTTACCTGGAATTATTCTTTAGCGTGTTAATCAGAAACTCATGTAAGTCTATGCCTGTAGAATCCGTGTATTCTTGGCTGCAATCTGAAACAAACAGCATGAGGAGTTGTCAGGAATGAGGAGGGTGGTGGTTGGAGTGAGGGATAGGGGTGGGGGTAGTCAAAAGGTTTTCCCAACCTTTCCTGTTTCCCTCCTGCTCAGGTAAACTTTAGGTGAAGCTACTGCTATGAAAGATATCTATTTCAAAACGAGCAGTCTGACAGTCTAACATCAGAATAAAAATTAGATTCAGGGATTGAGAACACCCAATAGATCCCGAGTGTGGCAGACTCAACCATCATGGGAGGCACAATCTGAGTGGGTGGTGGGCGGAGTCAATTATCATGGGTTCCTTCTGAGTTTAAAGTCAGCAAGGGCATGACCTCCACGTGATAGGTACTCTCAACCCACAGAGAGAGCTCTGGAGTTGGAGATCTCATGGAACCCTTTTCCTCTTAAAACCCAGAAGGCAGGATAGTAACTATTTCTAGGTCTTACAAATCTACTGATTCTAGTTAAAGCTTAATTTCTGAAACCATTTTAGGATGCTGTTTTTCTTTACTCTGGTATACACCTGGAATGTTAGATATTCAGCAGTGAATTTAAGCAGATGATGGTTATGGAGCATAATGTTAGAAGCAGTTGCCGTTCCTCAGCTGATCGAAAGCCCTATACTTTCTCAGTTACTAACAAAAGTCTACTGTGAAGCTACTTGTGGCACTGCTCATTTCAACTTAATTTAAATTTGTTTTTACCTTTTTACATTTAGTTTTGTACAGTTCTATGGATGGCAACAATTTGGAAAGTCTGGTTTGTAGGATTGCAGATTAAGAAGGAATGACTTTTTTTGGGGAAAGACTTTATTGAAGTAGAAATGGGTATATTTTAAGAGAGATATTATGAAGCAGTTTATGGGTTGCACAAACAAAATTCATCTGTGGCAGGTAAAATATTAGGTGTGTATTTCACTGACATGGATACATACATCTGTGCTTTGGAGAGGATATCCGATGTGGATTGAACATTGCTAATCTACTATCCGTCCTTAAAGATAAACATGAAAGTTAAGATATAAAACAGGGTATCATTGCTATTCATCCATCTGAATTAATGGGACTAATAAACCCGAAACAAGAACAAATTTATAGTCACTGCTCCTAAACTTATCTTTGAAAATAGGAGGTCCCAATGAAAACTCCCCAAAAAAGTGATCCTAAAAATAACCTTTTAGGCAACACAAATAATGACACCATGAACAGGGGGAAAAAATCAAGTTCACATCTTTTACACACACACACACATATACAGGCATGCACACACACACACACACACACACACACACACACACACATACACACATAAAATTAAACACAAAGTTTGGTGGGAGGTGAATATGTAGGAAAAATCTAGAATTATTCTGTGATTCTTCATTTTTCTCATTTGAGTAAGTTAAGAAAACTTTCACATTCACCTTTTGATAACATTCTGATCTTGGGTTTTTCAGAGGATTTATCTTTGTTTTTATCCTTTTCTTTTTCTCTTTCAGGGTCATCTTTCCTAGATTTATCCTCCTCTTGCAGGCTGGGGAAACTGGAAAGCTGTAAATGAATTGATTCCTGTTGGGGGAAAAATATAATAATTTAGGGCCAGATTTAAAATTTTCTGTCTGGCTTCTAGTTTGCATAGAGCTTATCACGTACAGGCAAATGAAAGCCAGGTGCAGTTTTTTTCTTTCTTTTTTAAATAGCAAAAAATTCAACCTGTCAGAAAAATAATTGCCCTTGCAGTTGAATTAAAGTTCAGGAGTCAGTGGCAGGTCAGGAGAAACAGCTAGCACTAAAACTTTGCCTCACGATGGTTAACTTCAAGCAAGTTATGTTCCTGTAAACCGCAACTCCTGTTTCCTCTACAGGTTTACCTGTAAGCACCTAGGACACAGTTATCAGTGAGCTTGCATCTCAGCCACTGCCATGTCTCAAACATGGAGTGGCTTCCATAGTTCTTTGCCATGAGCTCTTATAAAGGAGCCACTGGCACAAATACAAACAGATGTTACAAATCATCATTACATACAGAACAGACATAAATAAAGATCCTACTAGCCAATTTACAAGAGAAAGTCTACTTAACCACAGTATCAACAATGATTTTTTTTTACTACTAAGAAAAACCAAGCTATATAATTGCAGGAATATTAGGTATGCATTATTGTCATACATGCATGGTTTACAAATGCCCCTAATAAATCATCATAATATATAGTTACAATCAGCATCGCCTTTTAGAAAAGGGTAGAAACTAGTATTATATTTTCTATCAATTATCTATGAATATCTAATATGAGTTCAATTTCAGCGTCAGTTAATCCTTTCTGAAATGTAAGAATCTCTTGGACTATTGCTTGGTATAAGATTGACCATGTATAGTATTTGTGGCTGAATCTGCTTTTGAATTTATTTATTTTGCACTGAAAATGAAGCATTTTCTATTAACTTGTACATCGGCCATTTGGTTGATGGTATGTTCACTGTTTTGAAGAAGAATGAGCCAAATTATGTTTTTAGTTTTATGACAATCCTATGCTATGATTGAAATGATGACAAATTAGTCAACATTAAGCCCACATGCTCTTATGTAAGAGATCATTTGATGGGAAAGCTTTCTTTCACTAGTGACATTAAAATTTATGATGTAGGGGGAAAAATATTCCCAGTGACTAATAGTGTTTTTCACGAGAAACTAAACTAGTGCTCATCTACATGTGACTAAATGGATGCTGTACATCCTCAAATTATGGCTAATATGGGATTCTTTGGTTCACTTGTCTGATCGAACAAGCATGCAATCAAAGCCCTCCAAAGCCAACTTTCTTTTTGGGGGAGGGGCTCCATTGGAAACTCATAGCTAGAATAAAACGTCACCAAAGGCTGGAAAGACATGTGCTACAGAAGATGAAACAGACTATATTCTCACGATACATATTTATCTGAGCTGATGTCCTGACAGTCACATATTTATTCTGGAGATGAACATGTAAGAAATATGTAAAACTGGGTGTTTTTATCACTTGATTTGGGACCGAACCGTCTTAGTCCACAACGCTTCAGGCAGATTTTAGGATTATGATTTGTTTCTACTTGCTAAGAAAGTAGCTGGAACATGGCTGCTTCAGAAGACAGGAAGGGGGTGGGGAAAAATCAATTTGACAGCTGATCAGGTGGGAAACTGAGGGTACCAGGCCATGAAAGTGGTCTCATTGCTTCTTCAAAACCAACTGAACCTTCCAGCCTCCATAAGTTTAAGTCTTAAATCAAAGAGGCTTAGAAATACTCATGTTAAGAGCAGAGGCTAATTGACATTCACCAAATAGGGACAAACTCCTGCCATGTGTGGAATAGTACTATACTCAGAAAAACACCTATCTGTTCTATACAAACATATACATCATGGTGTTGAAAGAACACACAAAAGTGCTATAGAGTTGGTAAAAAACAATTTGTTATTTTTTAATATTTTTATTGATATGCTCAATAATAAAATACAAGTGTTAATAAATACATCAGTACAGGATAAGTTTATGTCCAACAACAGGAGAAGAATGATTCAAGTTGCAGTAATACACTGATAAAGAGTATAACATTAGAAAAGCAAAACTCCTTTAACTTAAGGACAGACTGAACCATCAACTATGGGTCTGAGATCAAGTAATACAGGTAGCAAGAGTTTTTCCCACACAGGAAAATGAAGGCAGTTTTCCAAATACTGTGAAATATACACACAGGGGAAGCAATACAATCCGTACGCTGTATACGTCTGCCAGTGTTCTCTGGGATTCAGATCCCATACTTTGTAAGTGCCGGTGGTAGCTAATGAAGGCATTGCATATCAAGTTCAAAGGTCTGCTTCTTTATTCTCTAAAAAGTCTAGCACGGCCACTTGCTTACATGTGTGCCTGGCTACTGTCTGGCACCCCGCCCCCCTGCTCCCACCACCCCTCAGCCAGTCCAAAGAGAAGCTCGCAAGCTGTACTTCTCTCCTAGTCTTGGTCACTGAGCTTGGAACCAGTAGGAACAAAGCACCATTTGCATCTTATTTCTCTGCACCGATTTGTATAGAGAAACTAGACTTAGGTCCAGGATGGGCACTAGGATACAGATGCTCTCTTAAAACATTTCCTCCTGCCCGGCCAGTGTAGCTCCGTGGTTGACCATCAACCTATAAACCGGGAGATCACGGATTGATTCCCGGTCAGGGCACATGCCCGGGTTGTGGGCTCAAACCCCAGTGTGGGGTGTGCAGGAGGCAGCTGGTCAACGATTCTCCCTCATCACTGATGTTTCTATTTCTTTCTCTCTCTCCTTTCCTCTGTGAAATCAACAAAAATATTTTTAAAAAAATTTTTCCTCCTGGTACCTTGCCAAATGGGATAAAAATCAGAGTATGTCTTTAAAGGCTGTCCTCCTCTGCCCTGCATTGGACTAGGGGACAACGGGGGCAGGCCTCCTCCCAGAGTCTGTCATTCTGCAGAGTTAACACGTGGCGTGTGCAGTACATTACAAGCCGTCAATCAACATTGAATAATACAAGCCGGGATAGTCACGTGATTCCCCCGTTTTCAATCTCCAGTAAAAAATAGAAGCACAAATAAAATGCGGAAGGAAAGCCACACGTTTCTCAGAACCCAAGGAAAAGAAAGCTTGTGGATGAAACAGCTTGATGGCTACTGAAAGGTAGCCTGTTCATGCCCACGACAGGAGTGGCATGTCCAGAAAATGCGGCCGGGGAACAAAAAGTACTCTCAGGACAAAATCGAGAAGGGTTTTATTTTTGGTCCTTTTAAAGAAAGTGCTCTCAGTGCTCTCTGGAACCATGAGGAGAATTTAGAGGATTTCAATTAAAGTACAAAGAGAAAAGCAAAACAAGACCAAACACAAAATAATGGTATCTTCAGTCAATTTGCCCTCCCCCTGGGCTCAGATAAATCATTGCGCTGTTGTCTTGACCGCTCTCCGCCTCTGATACAGTAAGGGAAATAGCAGCAGCAAGACTATTTTAATAAAAGCTAATATGATTGCCTACAAGGCAAACACAAATAAAAGATGATGTGACGTTTCCCGTTTTTGTCTCTAAAGGGTTTTGCTGGAAGTTGAATGTTTTTAGAGCCTTGCTGTAAAGTTAGCAACAACCACCGTGCCCATATGCAGCAATGCGTGAATAACATGAACTTAAATTCACCATCAGCTCAGATGCCTCTAATCATTTTTCCAGTAGTGAGACATCTCCACTAACAGCCAGCAAAGGACTTCTCCCCAGTTCAATGCACCTTTTTTTTCCCTCTATTCCTAACATTTGATTATAGCCAAGGGTTGTGTTTCTTATAGGCAAATGGATTTGGGGGAGGCGAGAGGTAAGACTATCCCGTGAGGAAGGAGATGGGTCTCTTAGGTCTGCATTTGGTTCAGTGTTATCAAGAGAGAGCCTTTGAGGAAACCCAGCCCTACCGGGCTTACTTTTTAAGTTTTAATCTAAATTCTTTTGCATTCCTTTCCATTTGCCGTTTTCAGAGGGTCTGGAAAAAAAACAAACGTAATACTCTGTGACAAACCGTGACACTAGTTGAAAAGGTCTCAGACACAGGGGGTGAAGTCAGAGAAACACTTTCTTCCAATGATGTTCCTTCGCCCCCAAAACACTGTCTAATGCCAGACTCATACCCATGCACACAAAGGTGGGTCCCGTTCGTGCAAGTAACCACAGTAACGGGGTGTATACCTGATCTTGGAGACTTTCCCCTCCGGGTCTGGCTGAGGATTCTTCACAGACAGCGAGACTGCGCGTCAGTTTGCCTTTCCCTGCTCCTGACTGGGGAGGGGAGAGAAGAGGGGTGGAGGAGAAAATAAAGGAAACACACACAAAATTTTCTCAAGCCGCCAAATCATCTCCACCTCCATGTGACAACCCCAAATTGGAGCTCAATACTGAGCTTCTGGTCAGTCGCTCAGTGCTGTCCACATTAGTCAAAGCATCAGGCCCTGTTGGTGATGGGCACAGAGGTGAGGGGAGACGTGAATGGATGGATTTAAGGGACACCTTCAGCCAACTGTGCCCACCACATTGGAAACGCATGAGGGATGAATCGCTGCCATTTCAGGGAAATGCCAGAAGAGAAAGGTGAGACAAGAGAATGTCTACTGAAACGAAGCTGGGAAGCGGCTTAACTGAGAAGATGCCTGACAAAGATGACAAACGTAACCCTTCTACTTCCAGACAGAAAGCAATTGGGAGGCTGAAACAGTCACCCCGAATTTTACTTACAGTGAAAACAAAACAAGCACCTGTTGGCGTTGCAAAGCATGAAAACTCTGCAGGTGTGAACTAGGGTTCAAATAGGTCTATTTGCAGCTTTGGGAACCCTAAATGCTCTCATGGAAAAGCACCCCGAGCAAGAAAGGAAGGCAGACGTGAACATGACCCCTTTGAAAGCAGACAGCACCAGCACAGCGCAAAGCCACCAGTATCTCCACACGACCCTCCGGGTGGGTGGCAAACCCATCAACTCAGGCGTCAAATATGCAACTGCTACCCACGCCACCAGGTCTACGTAGAATCCCCAGGTCCCTACCTTTGATTTTCTTCTTTCTTGGTTCTGAGCTGCCAGCCGCCTCTGTGTTTTAGAAATAAAGCAAAACAAAACAAACAGACCGTAAATGGACAATGAGAGAATGAGAGAGAGGAGAGAGCAAAGAGGAGAGAGAAGAAATGGTATAGGAAAGAAGAGAGGAGAGAGAGAGAGGTAGAGAGAGGGAGAGAGAGGGAGTGGGAGAGAGGAAAGGAGAGATGGAGGGAAGGAGGGAGGGAGGGAGGGAGGGAGGGAGGGAGGGGAGAGAGAGAAGCAAAATAAAGGTGTCACTATAGTGGAGAAATCAACAGTGAGAGCCACAAAGGCATTCTAGGCACTGGGAGGACCCCTCC
This sequence comes from Antrozous pallidus, assembly GCA_027563665.1. Lineage (NCBI taxonomy): Eukaryota > Metazoa > Chordata > Mammalia > Chiroptera > Vespertilionidae > Antrozous > Antrozous pallidus. The sequence goes on along the minus strand of CM050524.1, from coordinate 51,779,341 downwards.
CCAAACTTCTGACCATTGAACTTTTCCTCTCTGGTTTAGTAGCTATTAGAGAGGAGAAAAGCCGACCTTGAAGCTTTGGGCCATTATGTGGTTACCTGCCTTTGCTAGCTGGTAAATAAAAAGAGTTAACACTTGTAGGTATGTTCAAAGAAAATCCATACAAGCTGTTTGCAAGAACAGTTTATTTTTTCTCTATGAAATCTTTTCCTCCCTCATAACTCATGATGTATTTAATCATGCCACTTTTTCAGTATTTCAATCACCCCCATTTCCATTTCTACCCCTTTTATAGTTCTCTATCTCTCCCTCTCTCTCTCTCCCCCCACCTCTGGCTGGGAATTGTAGGATTAGGTTTGTTTGTTAATAAGAATCTAACCCTGGCCTGCCTATGTCGGTCAGCAGAACTCACATCTTTGATTTTTTTCCTAGTCTTTCGTGAGCTGAGTCCTCAGCTTTCCACAGAGTAGCAAATCCATTTTCATTTTTAAACTCAGCTCACATAATGCTGCCTTGGGAGAAACCCTCCCCAAACTCCTTGAGGTGGTCTGGTAATAAGTACGGTGATGCCGTGTGCAAATTCAGCCATTGGACGTTTTTCATGTCAAAGGGCCATTTCAAGCACAATGCAGTAAAAAAAAAAAAATGAATGACCAATACTTGGGGAGGGAGAGGATAGTATGATGGATTTCCTACTCATTCTCCTAGTCAAATGCTTCTTTTTTTTTTTAAAGAAGAAAACAAACTTTCAAGATAGTCTCAAAAGGAAAAGCAGGAGCTGTACACAACGGTCTGAGAAACAGTCTTCCCCAGGCTTACCTGCAGTTCCAGCTTCTCCTCTTCATCCATGCTCTCCTCCTTAACGATGCCATTCTCCGGAGTGGTCCTCTCCTGCTCCGTCCCGCCCTCCTCTGGGATGGCCTGACTCAGGTCCCCTGGCTCCGACATTCTCTCAGACGCAAGTTAAAATAGCAAGGTTTGATGCCCTGCAAGGTTAGGATGTCAGACAATCGGGTGAGCGCCGGAGGCAGCATTCACCATTATTTTGGAAACATTTCATTCCTCCCTTCATATCCTCATTCAAATGAGCAGTTCAGGCACCCCTGCCAGTTTTTATACAAAAGGAGATGGAAGCAAGATCCCACCAGGTACCCAAGGCGAACACCGGAGGCAGAACTGGCTGCCCTAGCCACACCCCCACAAACACATGCCCTGGTGCAGACACTTGCCATCAAAATGGGCAAACAAATAAACAGATACTTGCACACAACTGACAGCCCCCGGTACCCACTCCAAAGCAGAAGAACAAGAGTAAGAGTATTTCTCCAACTGTTGCACAGATACCGCCCTGCGCTTCTGAGCCAGGAGGTGGGACTGGCGTTTGGCAGCGCCTTAAGGATGACTCAGAAATGATTTGCAAGTTGTCACTCCAGACATGCTTTTCTAGGGATAAGGAACACTGCACTCAAGGGGCAAACATCAACTTAAGAGGCAACCATTCAGTATAAAAATAGGACCTATGCTGGACAATAGCCCTTCCAGGGCCAGAAACCAAAACCGGCTGCAAAGTGACAGTGACTTGATTCAAAGCATGAGCCCTCTGCCCAGCTGATGCATGAGCCCTCTGTACAGACCTGGGGCGGGGGAGGGGGTGGAGAGAAGGGGGAGGAAGGTGCCTCTGGCAGCAGCTCAGGAAGCTATAGCTCTGAACGCCGCTCCAGGCTCACAGTGGACCACCGTGCTGGACCAGGCCCTGGAGGTGGCTTGTCCAAGTTCAAGCCTGCGTGCTATTTATTTCTTTTTCTCTGCCCCCTGCCTGACACTTCCCTTTCTGATGGGCTGCGGTCAGGGGAGGATCATGAATAATTTAGCACTGACTTTCTTCTCAGATGTGAGCAAAATAAAGGAGGGGAGAGAGACGAGAGACGGGGGGGGGGGGGGGGGGGAGAGAGAGAGAGAGAGAGAGAGAGAGAGAGAGAGAGGGGGGGGGGAAGGTGAAAGGAAAAAGAAAAAAAAGAAAAGAGAAAAAGACAGTTGGGACAACGATAATTAGTACTGGACAAATCCATCTTTTGGTACGTTTCCTGAGGAGTGTTTAACTACCATTTGCTAATTCAGTATCTTGATTTCCGGCAGGCTAAAGGAAATATGAGTAAAAGCAAAACCATGGCAATTTCTGTGGCAAATTTGCTCAGAGCCACCATGACTGGCCAGATGGCAGCTAATGACATCCGGAACCAGCTCGGGCTCCTTAGGCAGAGGGCTGTGGGAATGGAAAGGGGCCCGGATTCCTAATGGGAGGCAGTTTGGGTCAGTGACTGATTCGTGGCCACGCTTTGGGGTTCGGGGAGGCTGTGGGCTGTCCCGTCCAGGGCCCTGTGGCCGATTTCTCTTCTTCCCGTGAAACTAGGTGTGTGTGGCTTTGACAAAATAAAAAAATAAAAATAAAAAAAAAGTTCTGTTTCCCAGCGGCAGACAGCTTGCTTCTCAATGTACTGGGGAGGGGGAGCAGACGGGACTTCTGTCGCCCTAACTTTCATCCAGAGCATTCCAATAAAAATCAGATCGTGATCAGATTTCACCCGGATAATGGGATGAGCACGTTGAGTTCAATGTCACCCACGAGAAGCCAGCTAGGTCCCTGGGACAGCTCGCTCCCGGTCAGTTCTGTTTCCCTCCTGTGCACTGCTTCCACGCAGACAGGCGCCTTTATGTCACAATAATAAACAAGCAGCAGCAGCAACAACAACAACAACAGCCCACAGCGGAGATGACTGCCAAACCACAAGACGTTTTACCTTTGGCGCAGAATTCCTGCTGCAGGTCTGGGCGTCTTCGCTGGCGGCTCGGGTCGCTGGGCCCCGGGAAAATGCACGCAGGTCACAGGCAGCCGGCGTCCCATGTCCCCATTAAGAGTTCGGAGCGCCCATGTCCCCGCGACCCCCTCACGCCGCGTGCCGCATCGTCAACCTGCAAAGAGAGGAGAAGTCAGCGGCCAGAGCGGCAGCCAGCATGGCAGGGTGAGGGGACCGGAGGGGGACAAGACCGGATTCCCAGCACGGATGGGGCCGGCTCCCCTCGCCACCCCGTCCCCGGGTCCCCAGCCTGCTCCGCTCCACCTGGCGCCGCTGCCGGCTTCTCAGCTAATGAAGGCTCCCGCCGGCTGTTCAAGGCAGCGCGGCACCCACGCAAGGAGCTAAAATTAACAGTTGCATTATGCACTGAAGATTACTCACTTCGATTTTAACCTTTTTTAGTGAAATCTCTCACTTTCTATTACCAAAAGAAAAAAGAAAAAGAAAAAAAGAGCCGCACAAGCTTGTGCGTTCGCCTCAATGAGAATCCAGAGAGATCACCTGTGAGCAAAAGTCTGGCTTTTTTATTTTATTTTACTTCATTTTAAAGCAAAGCCTTTGTCTTCCATTGCAGATTCTTAGCCTTTACCTGCCCGTTGTTTCTGGGACTTCTTCCTTGATGAAAGGTCTCCCAGTGAAGCGCGTGCAAAGGTTGCGATTGGGACGGAGGCATTCTCTGTCCCGTAAAGCACCGGACAGCGCCGGACAGCACCTTCCCCGGGGCACAGCTCAGAGAGCTCTTCCCGCCTGCAGTTTGGGCAGAAGCATCCCTGATTTCCCAGAGAGGACTCAGCCTCTCTGGACCCCTCCCTCCCCAGCAGGCCGGCCACCGCCAGCTGGTCTGACAGCAAAGACACGCCGTCAGAGGGATTCAACAGATTTGCAGACTTTGAGCCTGTTGAAAACAACCCGTGCTCTATCGTGCACTCTGTTTTTTTTTTTCCTCACCACTCCTACAGGAGCCCAGGCAAAGACAGCGTGCATGCAAACAAGAGACGGAGCCCTAATGACACTTGCCAAAAACTGGGCTGTATCTGCAGCCTTTCGCGGCAGTCCCACTCTGTTGCACACCTGCTAGTTCCAACAGCATGCACCGGCTAGCCATCTTCGAGAACAAGAACTGCATCTCCACTAGTTTGTCTGAAGTTCAGAAACCCTCCTGCCTCCCTCCCTCGTGCCCCCCCCCCCCCCCCCCGCCCCAAGTTCAAAGGAGCACAGGTGGTTCCTCACTGGCTTTCACTGCAGCCATGTTAGCAACATATTGGGTTACAGCGCCATTTGTTGTGCAAGAGAAAAACAACTTTTGGAAATGCAATCGCTTCTACCAGCAATCATCTCTAACTTTATTCATGTTTCACTAAAATGGATAATTTGGCTTTGAAATATGTTTCTCTTTTTTGTTGTTGTTAGAAATTATACAGCTTCTTGAGAGATCAGCAAACGTTCACTTAGGACAAAAGTGATTCGTTAATCGACAGTCATTTTCATTTTTCAATTTGATCAGCTTCACCATGGCTACCTTGACTAACACTCAAATTCAACGTGGCTTAAAATCAGAATCTATTTAAGTAACCAGCCACTGCCGATTGCCTCAGAATAGACACCAAATGCTTTTTGAATTCTGTTTCCATTTCCCAAAGAAAATGAAGTGATCCACAATCACCGTAACCTTTCTGCCTCCTTTCTCTGATGTTCATATTTGTACAGTGGCCTTTAATCCAACAGGTGAATGGCAGTACATCTTTCAAATCTAAACCTAGGCGCATTATTCCAGTCCCAGTAGGTGGATGCAAGATATACTTCTTCCCATGAAGAAACAGAAAGAACAAACTGATATCCACTTAACCAACTCAAGGCGCGAACAGCCTGGATATCTGTGTGTGCGTAATTACCAGGACACGTTTTGAAATAGCACTGGGCTCTGAAGCCAGCGAGGTATTATTCTTGCATGCCTGAATCATAGAGTCATCATCTACCAAGATAAAAGTGAATACGGGCATATGGGAATGAGCGCAGAGTAACATATGGATCACAAATATTTTTGTAACTGATTAAAATTGTTCTCTTTGCTAAGAAAGCAGTGCCAGGAATGCAACTCTACTCACAGCTTTCTGTTCACCAAGCTAACCTAACTCTTCTAATGCCATTTAATCTTAAAACTGTTCCAATTTCTCCCATTTTCACAAAGAAGCAAAACTATTTTTAACAAATACCTTTAATCCAACATTCAGTTCATAGATATCCTGGTCAAATTTCAATTGTTATAGTTGGAAGGGTGGAGGAAGGAAGACTCTATCCATGAAATAATAGTTTCTGCAGTTCTTTCAATGAAGGTAATATTTTAACCATTATTTAGAGCAGTGATTTTTCAACCTTTTTCATTTCATGGCACACATAAACTGATTACTGAAATTCTGGGACACACCAAAAAATATATTTTTTGCTGATCTGACAAAAAAAGGTGTAATTTTGATTCATTCACACCAGATGGCTATTATTGTGTTGACTGTTGTCATTTTTTATTAGATAGTCTAAGCTAAGAGAAAATAGGTCAATGCCCCTTACGAAACAGTCAGGTACTGAATGTTTAAAAAATTCTTGTGACACATCCATTGAAAGTCTCGGATTTAGAGGATGGTATTTAGTAGAGACAGTTACTCACTTGCAAAACAATTGATCAGAAGTGCTTGCAGCTCTTTACAATGAGGAAACTCAGTTAAATCATTAGCATTTCATCTTATATTTTTGCTGCTTCTTTTTTTTAAATATATTTTATTGATTTTTTTTTACAGAGCAGAAGGGAGAGTGATAGAAAGTCAGAAACATCGATGAGAGAGACATCGATCAGCTGCCTCTTGCACGCCCCCCACTGGGGATGTGCCCGCAGCCAAGGTACATGCCCTTGCCAGAATCGAACCCGGGACCCTTCAGTCCGCAGTCCGACGCTCTATCCACTGAGCCAAACCGGTCTCGGCTATTTTTGCTGTTTCTTATATCTTCATCTTAGTTTAGAGTTGAAAATAGTAACATTTATGGGGTTGTGCGGATGAGAAAGAGAGGGAGAGAGGAGAGAAATACAATGCAACATACCAAATATTCTGTCTTCCATCACCACCAACAAAATAGATGTGTGTCCTCTCTCTCTCTCTCTCTCTCTCTCTCTCTCTCTCTCTCTTCCTCCCTCCCTCCTTCCCTCCCTCCCTCCCTCTGGCATATATTAATCTCTGGGCTGTCATGTGGAGAATGAAAGATCAAACTTGATTCAGATTCTAACAGTAATTTAGTTCTCAGGGGATAGCTGAAATGGGAAATTAAAGGTGAATTCTATTAGCATGTTGGAAGGGTCACCTTCCTAGTCATTTTTCTCACTTTTTTTTTGACTAAAAGTTAATACAGGATGACTAATCTTATCCCAAGGCAGTATTGATATTTTGTGAAGAAATAGCATAACGAACATTTGAATGATTGAAATGTTCCCCGCTGTTCATTCTTGTTCCAACCGGTCACAGTTCTTCAAATGTAAACCACTTGCAAATTGTGGTGATATTAGTGATACGTCAATTTGCCACATGTGATAATATTTAAGAGCTGTACGACTCTGTAAACCTAAAGATATCTTGTTCTCAAAACAGTTATTCTGCTAAAGTTTTAAAAAAATATTAGGGATGTGTAAGGTAAAATTAAAAGAATCAAAGTAATTGGAAATGCAATTCTTTCAGAAATAAAACAACCATACTATGAACAATGTACAAACTAATATGTCCAGCATGTTTGAGAAAATTTCCCCAGGTGACAAAAAAAATCAATAAGAAATTTTCACATAGATTTAATTTCCCAAAGAAACTGTTCTTCAGTACAGGTACAAGTAACACTAAGAAGGAGCTCTACCCTTTAATTACACACATTTTGGTCAACCCAACACACAGGCATTCTCTCACATTATTAAGCCTTACTTGGTGTTGCTACAAGTTAGACCTAAGGGGGAAAACCTACTTTTAAAAACACAGAACCCTGTAATTCCACTTCTAAATATATACCCAAAATAATGAAAAACACTCAAACAGATGTTTGCATATTAGTGTTTATAGCAGCATTATTCATAATGACCAAAAAACGAAAACAACCCAAATGTTCATCAGCAGATGAATGGATAAGCAATATATGGTATGTGCATACAATGGAATAGTATTAAACCTTAAAAAAGGAATGAAATTCAGATACATGCTACAATATGGATGCACTTTGAAAACATTATGCTTAGTAAAATATTCCAGAAATAGAAGAACAAATATTATATGAGTCCACTTATAAGAGGAACCTAGAATAGGCAAATTCATAAAGACAAAGTAAAATAGAAATTCCTGGGGGCTGGAGGTAGGAAAGAAAAGAGTTATTGTTTAATTGGTATGAAGTTTTTGTTGGGGATGATAACAAAAAGTTGTGGGTGTAGATGTGGTAACAGTTACACAACATTATGAAAATATTTAATGCCACTGAATTGTACATTTCTGAATGCTAAGGCAATAAATATATTAATGTAAATTTGATCACAATGAAAAAAACTAAAAACCACACTTTTATCTTCCTGAATATGATATAAATTAGGGATAAGAAAATCAACATACATGCAAATAGATCAAAGGCAGAAATAATGGGACTACTGTACAAAATTTCCCGACTTACTGACAACACATACTTGTAAAGACAAGTTTTATGCACATAACCTGCCCAGGTTTGTCTCTGGCTCTAACAGACACACAATAAATGGGACCCTGAGCAATCTCATCCTCATTTTATCTGTCTCATCTTTTATGATTCAGTAAGCTTTGCCGGTTAATCATCCAATGTGGACATTGCAAGAATAAAAAGGTAGCTGTTCAGAACACTCTCCACTGTATCTCTCCCAGAGCCAGTGTGTGTATGACTAACGTGTTCTCATCCACACAAAAAAACACCATTTCTAACTAAAACACACAAAACATGAGCAAATTTGATGCCTGGAGCTTACTCTAGGCAGGGTGTTGCTGCCTTACAATCATCAGGGTGCCAATAACCCGGCAGAGAGAACTGGATGTAACAGAGCAGCTGATCAGCAGCTTTGTGCCATTAATGCCCCCCCTTTTATTTGCAGTTTTTTTTTATTACAGATAAGGAGAATCTGCAATAGAATTCAATAGAATCCATGCTACAGAGAACAGGGCCAATGGTCCTGTTGCCATGTTAGAATATAAATCAAATAATCTGAGAGAGCATTGAGGATTTTTTAAAAATATATTTTATTGATTTTTAAAGAGGAATGGAGGAGAGGGAGAGATAGATACATCAATGATGAGAGAGAATCCTTGATCAGCTGCCTCCTGCATGCCCCCCCTCCCCCCCACTGGGGATTGAGACAGCAACTCTGGCATGTGTCCTTGACCGGAATCAAACCCAGGACCCTTCAGTCTGCAGGCCAATACTCTAGCCATTGGGCCAAACTGGCTATGGCTGAGAATGGTTTTAGTTCAACTATGTGACCACTGGGACTAGCCCCAGGATTTTTAAATAGCCTCAACTTTCACAACCCCCGCAGGCTGGCCACTACCTCATAGTTCCTACCTCATTCTGCTAAGAATCTAGGAATGACTTGTCCATACACAGGGTAGGCTCATCAACCTCCAGATTGGTGCAAACTTAAAATGACAACAAAAAACACAGTGCAAGCACACACAGAACCATAGCTTGGCAAAGAACCTTGAAACCAGCTAGTGCAGCTAACATTAAATCCAGTGACTTGGACAAGATTAAAACCAGATAGTGACAAAGCTGCCCCAAACCTTTTCATTCTGATTAGGGGTCAGAGCTCACTTTAATACACTGCAGTCCTCCACTGATGGCTCTATTAGAAATTGATCAGGCTCATCTAATCTATGCAAGTAATTCCCAGAGAGCCCCACATGGGGATTTTCACTGGACCACCATCTTCCTTCTTCTCTCACAGTCAGCAAACACTGCACAGAGGTTGCACACACACACACACACACACACACACACACACACACACACACACACATCTTCTGGTGTAAGTTTCTTCTCTGAGAATATCTTTAAAATCATACGGACCCATTTGGGTTTCTAGACATTATATTCGGTCTTTCTCTGTGAAAAAGCCAGAAAGCCCATAAACCATAAATAACTATCAGAATGACCTAAAGTCATCTGCTGGCTACTACCCATGTTCCTTCTTCCACATCTAGACCTCGCAGGGCCCATCTTTCCAGAGCCCAAACAGGAATTCCCAATCCTGCGTGATTTCCAGGCGCAGGGTACCTGGGGTTGCAGAAAGGCATTTGGATTTGTTAGTGTGGAATTATTAGGGCCTCTCCTGGAGCCAGAATATATGTAGCATTTAGAAATGGTTGTCCCCTAATCCTCAGGCGAAATGCCAGGATTTCAGACATGCGCAGTAGCCTCCTCAATTCCAATTGTAACCAAAACAAAATTTTCCAGGAACTTAAATAACACAGCAGGCATCTTGTGGATAATAATTCCATATGACTTTGTCGAAACAGAAGTGTTCCTAGTTATCTCTTCCAAGGCATCTCACGGAGTTATGTATTTATTGTAAATACCCCCTCAATATCCCTGTGCTGTGACCTCCTGTCATCAGCAACACCATTTTAAGCATGGGAGGGACCATCAACTGAAATGATACTTTTGCTCGAACCCTATTAATCTCACTGATTAATTCGGTTCATTTCTGTTCAAACAATATTTTAAAAATTTCCTCTTGACCTGGACACCAAAAATAGAATCCATTATTTATCTTAAGTTACTTATATTGACAACACATTGTAATGGAATGAGGATTTATCACAAAACCCACATTTGCAACTCTGGCTTAAAGGATTAAAAAGGATCATGAAGAGAAAAGGTAATTCTAAAAGTGGGGGGGTGGTATTAATTATATTCATCACATTTGACGTGAACTCCTTCTTCCTTCCTTCTTACAAGAAGTGAAAGAGGCATCTGTCATTTCAAAAACAATGAAACCTCACAAGCGCCATGCTGTTAGAGTTGCGAGAGTGGGAGCGAAATGTTTGAATTATTCAAACCCTTTCCTGCAGAAAAGAGGAACGGCAGAGACATCCAGGTGAAATGAATAAAAGTGACGATAAATTGGTAAATTATTACTCTGTCAGATTTTTGAAATGTGATAAAATTTATGTTTTTCCCCCATATCTAAATTGGGGAAATAAGAGGTTCCCCTGCTATAATGTCTTGTTTGCTCTCATGCCAGTGCTTGGTATTTGGCCCAATAGCATACAAATATTTCATGCCTTCATACTGCCTTTGTGGGATTATTGTTAGAGATCATTACTGACCCCAATCAAAAGGAATCAATGCAGGAAGTTAAATTACCCATCATGACTTCAGCTCTTCTTCCCACTCCCCCTCCCAACAGCAGGCAAATGAAAGGTTTTCTAGAGAAGCAAACAAATCAAAGGAAGCAAAGGCACTTCCCCAAAATGAAAAGCCAAATGTGGATCTATGACCATAGGAGGTGTGCTCCCCAAAGGCAGAGAGAGAGAGTCAGGAGAGAGAAATTTAGCAGACATGGATGTATGCTGCCATCCCACGTACAGCATGTGGAATGTCAAGGGCCACAGAAACAAAGGGAGTTTCTAGTTAAGGAGGGTAGCTCTGAGCTATCACTGTGTGTTAACATGCTGATATTGCTATTACTTCAGGATTCAACAACCACACTAATCAATGTTTTTATTGAGTATTGACTATGACGTGGGTAATTGACTATGACGTGGGTAAATCTCTTGCGTTGATTTTTACATTTTATCCTCAAATCCACCGCACCAGGCATTACTGGCCTACAGTGGGGAAGACGACAAGCCAGCTTCTTGGTTGTCCTGTCTCTTTAGTGTTGAGTCAGCTGGCTGCTGGCTCCTTCAATCACTGGATCTCAGGTCTTAGAATCATTCTTTCACAAGGCTTAAAAATTGAACCAAGTAATAAAATTCGCTCTCCTCCCACTATTTTATAAGCTACACCGTGATAGAGATTGTTTCTGTGTCTACCTGGGTGTTATCCCTAGTGTAGAGAACAGTTTCTGGCACCTAGGAGGATCTGATGGCTCCCTAAACAAAAGGAGGCTCAAACCCCAACTGGGATACCAATCTGGGAAGGTTGGGTGACTTTACTGCCTTTCTTCCACCCAAAAAAGCAAGGCATCTAATGACTCAGAGACTTATCTACCAATGGCAAGGGTTAAGGGAAAACACCCTACCTGACAGCCATTAAAAGGGAAAACCCATGACATGCTTCTGGATGGACGGACCTCAAGAAGGTTTTGGCCTGGCTGAGCTCTGTGGGAGGGGGCCTCTCCGTTGGGAGATAGAGAGCTGAAGCTTACCTGTTGAGTACCTACTGTGTGGAATACTGTGTGGTCTTCTGGGGTAGGATATGAGAGGAAGAGATGGTGCTTGCCCTGAAGGAGCTGCCAATCTAACTAGAGAATTTAACAGACAAAGAATTTGAGAAAAAAAGAGACCAGAGCAAACAATACACACCACTTCCACTTAGGTTTTCTTAAAGTCCTGCGCTCTCAAAGGCTAATTTTGAAAGTCATCTTAAGGGATATAATTAACAGGAAATGAACAATGGGAAAGACATTTTCACTAAAGGCAGAAGGAGAGTTCTGACCCCTTGAACTAAAGACACACATGCAAGTGAGTTTCTTCAGGCTGTTGGGAGTTTCTGAGTTTTTCTGAGTAGGTGATCCCATGAATCAGATACATGGCATACGGATAAGCTAATAAAACTGACCAGACATCTAGGTCTTGCTCACACTTCCATACATATATATATATATGGTATTATATATATATATATATATATATATATATATATATATATATTCTCTCATTCATCCCCAACTCCACTCCTTACAGTTATTGCATGAAGCTTCTTCCGAGTGCTCACTCTATCTGGGTTCCCATCTAAGGGTCCTCTTCCCTCTGGATGAAGTGCCACCCATTTCAGGTACCAGGGTGCTCCAATATGCCCGCTCTGTATTTCCTCATTATCTACATGGCTTAGTGTAGTGTGACACAAAGTTACAGATGGACACCCTGCAAATGCAGTCATGTACCTGCAACAGCCACTGAACTAGATCCCCACTTTTTTAAGACATATTTTATTGATTTTTTTACAGAGAGGAAGGGAAAGGGACAGAGAGTTAGAAACATCGATGAGAGAGAAACATTGATCAGCTGCCTCCTGCACACTCCCTTCTGGTGATGTGCCCGCAACCAAGGTACATGCCCTTGACTGGAATCAAACCTGGGACCCTTGAGTCCACAGGCCAATGCTCTATCTACTGAGCCCAACCAGTTAGATCCCCACTTTTGCTGAAGAACAGAAGTGCTCAATAAATAATTCCTGCTATCCTCAGACTTCCTGAAAGGAGATGCACTTGATATATAGGAGAGATGAATTCATTTGACGTCGGTGTGGTTTTTGTTCTAATGGGTAGCAACATTGCGTTGGAATTATTCCTCACCACAATGAAATCTCTACACAGCTTCCTTAAAGGGGTGAAAGAGTTTGTCAAAGTGCTGCCAAGATGCCTCCTTTCCTCAGACGGGGCCAAGGGGGTAGGGGGTAGCAACGAGGCAGGAAAAGAGAGCTATGTATCTACAGAGAGAGAACTTAAAGAGACTCACGTAGAACCAGGGTGTTGTATAGTAAATAAAACCTAATATACAAAACAAAATCTCTAAGCCTTTTCTGCTAAGCCATCAAGGGTTTTGCTTGTGTTTGGATCTTGCTTTAATTTTCAATGTTCTAAGGACATGTTCCTGATGACCAAGGTGGGCACTAGTCTAAATTCTCTGGACAGAGGGCCCTTGAGCCAATCTATCTTGGACTGCTGATAGTACTCATCACACAGTAGGAACAAATCCAAATCAGCTTGCTGAAAGGAGAAATGGATACATGCTTGGAAAAGAGATATTTTCAGGAACCTTACAACAACATATTGAGGGTGTGGAGCCTGTGTTTTGCAGTGTCCAGGGCTCAACCAGAAAGTAATTTCCTACTTAAGATACAGGAATTGGTGTGTGCCTCGTTGTGTTGGGCACTGTTCCAGGTCCGGGCCATCTGTGGCCATGCTCATTGGATCCCAGATGCCCTGCTTGGAAAGTAACCTAAAACGAGCATGTGGTTGGCCATTTGAAAGAGAGAATCTGTAGTTTAAAGTTGTCTGGCCTGCCGCCATTCAATGTCAGAATTGGAATCACACAATGTTAGAATTGGAATCACATACCAAAGCCAGGCCAGGCATGATGATGTACACCCCATGTTCCTGACCCCCTGAAAAGCTCTATTAAAACAAACATTCTTGCTGGAAGGGACAGCTAAAGAATTCATTTCATTCAAGACCACAAGCAATTCCATACATTTTTTAAAATAATAAATAAAGACATGTAATGGGGGGAAAACCCAAGATGGCAATAATAAGTCCTTAGTTTCCATAATTACTTTAAATGTAAATGGATTAAATTTTCTAATTAAAAAACTCACTGAATTGCTGAATGGATAAAATAAAAACATGATTTAACTATTAAAAACCAAAGACTACAAGCATGAGGCAGGTGCATGTCTTCTGCTTGGATGGATTTTCCTGCTTGGGTGCTCCTTGTTCTAAGACCCTTTAATCCTGAAAAACCTGGGTCAAGGAAAAGGGGTCTATGTTTTTAATAATTCTCTATATTTTTAAATATTGACCCATCTAGCTAGTCTTATACTAGTATGTGCTGGTGTAAGCTCTGTGAGTTGTTAGTATCTGTGAAAGTTAGCAGGAGCTGAAGAAAGGAATAAAAGAGGTCATCAAACCATTCTATATGAAGAGACCAAAAGAAACTATTGATAAAATTCAGGAGATCCTTATCCAGTCTTGATTTAGATGAAGGGAAATGTTGGCCTGAATGGTGTGACTGCTGTTGAAGGAAAGCTCCATTAAAACAAACATTCTTGCTTGAAGGGACAGCTAAAGAATTCATTTCATTCAAGACTACAAGCAATTCCATACATTTTTTAAAAATAATAAAGACATGTAACATTGTGTGCAATAATTCCTTGGGGTTCCTGATGGTAAAGTTGAAGAGTTGGTGTCGTTTTATTCACTGATTCTATAATGAATACCTAAGCTAAGGGAATGGAGGTGATATTAGCTTAGCACATGTTTGGTGTGATTAGAACAAAACAGTCGTGAAGCATACTTGCTTCTCAGAGATTTCAAAAAAAGAAAACTACGTCTGGACCTGGTGCAAACTGACACTGTCAGAAGGAAGACACGAAGCTAACGCGCCTACTTTTGTGTCAAATGTGCAAACTTGCACTTAAAAATTAAATGGTATGTAGTAACCCTGCAACAAAGTAGGACAACCTAATCCCTGGATGGGGACTGGGAATTTGGTATTGCACCAAAGAATGGAAACGTGGATGCAGTTATTAAAGTTGCTAGAGTGTAACCTAGGCTACAGATATGGAAATGGCCAGGCTGAAAATATCTGGAGAAAGAATCAAATCTATGTTTTGATGTATCACGGAAATGAAATATCTGTCAATCTTACATAATATGCAATTGTCAGCTTTTGAGCTGCTAGCTTATTCATGATACTTTCAAAATTTTAAACATAGATAAGAAAGGAGAATCAGTAGTTACATTCATAACATACAGCAATACACGCTCAGAGGTGAACTCTTTTGTTGAATATGGCTTCCTTAATAAAAATGTTAAGGTGTAAACATGGGGAAAATTGTACAGTGAGAAAAATTCATACTCATAATGATAATTAAGGAAGAAAGAAAGGAAGAAATGGAGGAAGGGAGGGAGGGAAGCAGGCTGATCAGCTAGCTCAATTGTCAACAAAACTCATAAAACCTGGCAAAGTTAATATGTGAAAGTAGAACATGATATATTTGTAGAATTTCATGATGAAGCCTGCAACAAAATTTAATTTTCACAAATAGTTTTAAAACTAGGAAGATGAATAAAAAAAGCCACTCACTCATTACTATTAGCATCTAAGCAGAGACAGGATTATTCATCATTACAGATAAATAGTATATTAGGAATAGCATTTCCCTGCATTTATTAAAGTACCGTGTGCAGGAAAATGTGTTCTATACTTCGAATGAGTACACATTTTTCCTGAAAAATTTTTTAAAAGAATATAAGGGAAGTAAAGAACATGACAGGATCTGTTGCCTCTCCAAAGTCATGTACATGAACGTAAGAAAAGTAATCTGAATCTCTAATACCAAAGAATACTAAGCATGTTAGCATGAATTACTACTTTTAGCCTCACAAAGCAATGCTAGAACTGTGAGTTAAATATCAAAAATTAAGATAGATATAGAGATATACATCTACAGAGTAAGACAACGTGTGTAGTGTGTATAATTTGTGCAATCTCAGGTCTTTGAAACCCTCTGTGGTCCAAGATTAAGCTTATCATCTAGCAGGTGTTGTTCAATCCTGGACAAGCCGGCTCCCTGCTGACACCTCTGTGGCCTGACCACCCCTATGAGGGGTCTAGGCATGGCCACAAGTGCCTATTCCAGGTCGGCTCACAGTTTTTCTAAACTTCAGGGGCTCTGGCAGGAGTGTGGGGAGAATAACAATGGAGCAGAAAACAAGGCTCCTTCCTCCCTCTGCTGGGGATCCACGGGGCTCACCAGCATGCCAAACTTAAGGGGACTCTGAAAAAAACAAAACAAATGCTGCCTATACACATTGTCCCCATCTGCTGTATCATTTCTGCAGGAATTCAGTCAGCCAATTTTGGAAGATTTCTCTTAAAAAAACAACAACAACACTGCTCTGGTGATAAGCCAAACCTACTTTATGACCTGCCTTTTCTGGGCACCCACCACCCGGAGGAGTGGTCCGGCTTTTGGTGCAGATTTTGCATCCTGGCAACATTAAAAACTGGTTAGAAACTTTGGGTAGCTTCCTCTCAGAGGGAAGGATGATGCAGCATTTTCACCTATTTTATTTTTTTAAGTTATACATGCAAATCAGGAGTAAATTTATTCTGCTTGTTGATTTTCTCTTCTCCTTAAAACTTACAACTGAATTTTGGGGGCAGATCATTTTGAAAGGCAATTGCAGCCTTTTCTTGAAATGAATGCTGGAGCAAAAAAATTGTTTTCTGACCCACAATAATAAGCTATTGATGCTACGTTCACCATGGCCAATACAAAGTGTAGTCTCTAACCACCTTACATAACCTCTCTATAGATACACATTCTCCTCTCTCTCTCTCTCTCTCTCTCTCTCTCTCTCTCTCTCTCTCTCTCTCGCTCTCTCTCTCTCTCTCTCCTGCAGTATATCTTAATTATGCAATTAATACAATGTTTATTAGAAATAATACATACAGCTTTCCCTCTTTAGGCTCCCCCACTGTTTCCTTTTCTTTGTTTAGTAGAGATGATGCTTCTGCAAAAATGAGCATTTCTATATCTAGGCCTACCCCTTGCCTAAAACGGGAAAACAAAGCAAAAAAATGATACAGAGGTGCCCCAGTCACCATTAGCAAGTCCTCCCCTGCCATAATCCCAGCCTATAAAGGTCTGCCTCTTAAAAACCAGGGTCTATTCCCAAATGGGGATGCTGTTAAAAATGCCTGCTCCACTGCTAGCTTCGAGCATGTGTAATTCTGGAGGGGAGAGGGGAATGGGGGGGAGAAGGGGGAGGTGGTGGTGACTGTATCCCTGCCATTCAAAATTTCATTATGAATTATGTTTTTGTGCATTGCAATTTCCCACTTCAGACTAAATTGCATTTTTTTCTTTAATTAACTACAAAGAATCTGACCTTGTTATTGTCGCCTCTTGCAATCCAGCACCTCTCCAGAACACACCGGAAGTCCATGGAGCTGCCCACGAAGCCCAGCTTCCAACAGCCATTGCAACAAAGACTGTCACTTCTTCATGGAGAATCTGTAAATTGTGCTTCTCTTTCCCCATAAGTTCTTTAAAAACAGGGCCATCCTCATTTTTGTTTTATGAAAACACATGGCATTTGTTAATGTTTGATGAAGCAATGATTTAGTGAATTAATATATAAATTTAACAAGTCATGAGGTTATGGTGCCTATTCATAAGGCAAAACCGCCGAGGTCTCGCTTCCAAACTAGCAATTACTTTCTCATTAGCATTATCACTGCCACAAATCACATTGCTAAATAAAACTGCTTTTACTATAAATGCAATCTGAGATGTTACATAAAGTGAAACGCTAATGTAAACAGAGCCAGTTTAAAGCAATTGCAGTACACTTAGAGGCTAGTCATTCTGTGCCTGGCTTTATTTTGATTTAAAAAAAAATAGAGGATAAAAGGATCGACCATAAAATGTCCTACTTTTTGGAGTAGAGGAAACTGAGTCACAGAGACATGAAACTGCATAGCCAACTTTTCACTCTAGGAAAGGCTGGGGCCAGAGTTCAAATTCTGAGAGACTGGTCCCAGGACTTGAACTTGAACCACTACACTTTGGAACGAGCCAGGATAACAGTCATTGCATGCCTGGCAATAAATAACAAAGGCATACCAACGTGATGCCAGGGGCAATTCATGGCATGGAACCACAGGGGACATCTGAGGGTTCATGCCTACTCCAGGGTTCCTAGATCTTCTCAAACTAGTTTTACTTTCACAATCAGAAAAAGTAAACATAGAGAAGAGACCAAAAAATAAATAAATTCAAATTAGCTTTTGCAGTGCTAATTGCCCTGTGAAACATGTTTGTGATTTCAATGCGATTATCCATTTAATCAGAAAACATGAAGATAAAGAGAAGGCCAAGAACTGTTAATAAACCAGGAGTAAAGAATAAGCACATGGAATCAAATGTGCAATAAAAGGAAGTAAGTCTATGAAACCACATGTTTTAAATAAATGGAAAAGATAAAGCAAAAGGAAAATGCCCCGCATACAAGCCAAACGATTTAATAAAATACAAACAAAACTATTTTAGAATGCCAAAACAATCTCAAGGCTAGTTATGTGAATACTGAAATTATCCTACAATATGCCTGTTTTATGCTCAGAATAAATATCAACATGAAAAAACTCAAATGTCTTAGAAACAAAGTCAAAAATAATTACATGTCAGGCTGGACTAAAATTTCTCAAGAACTTAAGGATCTTTTTTAATGGGGCCACTGACTTGAATATTGTGCTCTAAGCTACCTTCTCTCTACAAGAAATCAACTGAAAAGTTTTAGGGAAAATTAACAGTTTGTGGAGAGACCCTATAACTTCATGATAAGAAGTGTGATTCCCTTCTGCGTAATCAGTTTGGATTTGGGAGAGGAGGCATGGGTGATACCTGTAATCATTACAGCATTCTTCATATATACTATTTACTAGCCCCATGGGGGGTTGATGGCTTTTAAACAGCTCCTGCCTGCAGCCTCTGTTCTTGGGGGGCACCGTTGGCGCTAAGGGTCTGAGAAGATGGCAATGGCCACTTGAGCTATCCACCAAGAGTGATAATCTAGAGATTTTTAAAACACATCATGATTTTCCCTTTAAGAACTGGACAGAGGATGAATTGAATACCTTTTCATTTGTCCTATATACTCTTAGTAAGTTCCTTGGTAGAAACAGGGGTACAATTTTAATCAGAATACAGCCCGTCTCTCCAGGAGGACCCAGACTTGAGGGGAAAGCTGTATTGTCTAAAAATTGGGTGGAGCTCATCAAATGGCTCTTCACCAATAACATAACAGGAGAATTTCATGAACTCATGCCATGTTTACCCAGAGATTATTTTTCTGCTTGTTTCTCAAATATAGGGAGTAACAGAATCCTCAATGTTTAAAATGATCTCTCACCTCCCAGTGGATATCTTTACCTTACATTAGACAACTGTATGGTAAGCCATTTTAAAAGACCTACCAGCTAGCACAGTGTAGAAACAGTTGTATAGATGTGTACATTTTGACTGTGTATATATTTTTAGAGGGTCCATGTGCAGCATTTTGCCCAGAACTTACCACTTACTTCTCCCATAAAAACAAGATCTTATAATCTGATCTGGAAATGTATGGTATTCGGTTGTCATATTAGAGAAAGGAAGAAAGAAAAAAATTAGGCTCGGGGCAATGATGATGTCCAAAATCAATCACATGTCTATGCTACAGGATAACTAGGACACATGCATTCCGATTTAGGACAATAGTCTCTCCTAGATTTTTAAATCTAATTCATTTAAGATACTCGAATCCATTGATACCTAATATTATTTTCACGGACCTAAACATTTCATGTAATTTCAATGACAAAGAAGTGTTACTTAAATTAGCCACCTCTCTCCTCTGCCGCCCCCCATCACCAACCCCCCTCCACACACACACACACACACAAAGAGCAGGTGGGTTGTCACTCAGAAAGAGCAAGTGACGCTCCTCCCAGGCCCCTCCCCAAATGCCAGATCAGGCCACACTGCAGCCTGGACTTGGTTCCAGCTCTGAGAACAAGAGTAGCAGCTGCTGGGAGTTGGCTGCAGCTCAAGTCTCAGCTGTATTCTTGGCCTCCTGCCTCCTCCAGGCACTTACCAGGGGCGTGTGACCAAGGAAACAGCTGAGCCCCCACCTCCAAGAGGAAATGCAACCGCCGCAACCCCCACTGCCACCTGCTCAGAGGCCAAACAACCAACAAATTCCTGCTCACTCGAGTGGCAGGGGGTAGCATGGACTGCTGATTCACTCCTGGGCATGCCAGGCTGTTCTGTCCGGGTGAAGGCTAACAGAGCTGGGGTGTCATCCTGACCGCTTTGGCAGACCCACTTGGGGACTCGAACTTGCAAAGGACTCAGAAATGGTTTTGATGTTCAAGCCCACAGGGAGTGTTCTAATCAGATCCCCAACATCGCTTCAGATAGCATTTGTAGAACTTCCCTAAGATATGCCATTCCTAAACAGAAATGTTGATTTGTGATTTGCTCTGGGCTGAAGGTGGTGGGTCACTTCCACGTTCATCCATTGCCAGGAGGCCCCTCTCTACAACATCATTAGGAAAATGAAGGAGATGTCCTCTTGGCCTGTGTCCCTCTTGGGGGCCAAGGAACCTGGAGACAGTCTCAGGCTCCAGCACACATGCCAGGTTCAAATCCAACTTTCAAGCCTGCGCTGTGGGGCCAGGACAGTGGAAATGTGAGTGGCCAGCCGGGCACTGCTCCACAGGTGAATGGGGGCAGATATGTCCCTTCCCGGAACTGGGGTTCCGACAGCTTCTGCTGCGCTCACGTCAGCGCTATTAAGAGCCGGTCCTGACTTCACACCTTGTGAAATCTCACCCTACTCTGAGGACACACCCGGGTGAGCTGTCTCAGGTCAACAGAGGAGGCTGTGCTTGACGCTGGTCAACATTCCACCGGAAAGAGGAGGGCAGAGGATTGACACTCGGTGCGCGATGCCTCCCTGGGGGGTTTGTTCCTCAATGATCTCTATTTGTGGGAGTTTGGAAAATTTCCATAAGGATATTACTGTATAACCCTTTCTTGGAGATTAGATAATCTTCAGATACTAAGACTATGCAGCAAAACTGGGCTTCAGTCTAGAGGGGAGACGCACTGATTTGTAGGTGATTATTGTTTCTAGGGAGAATGAAAGAGGTTTGAAACGGTAAAAAAGAAGGAGTTCCTACCATTTGCAACAACATGTATGGAGATGAAGAGCATTATGCTAAGTAACATAACCCAGGCAGAGAAAGATAAATATCATATGATCTCACTCATTTGTGGAATATAATGAACGGCATAGACTGATGAACAAGACCAGGTCCAGAGACTGAGAGAAGTCGATCAGACCGTCAAACCTCAGGGAAGGTAGGGGAGGGTGGGAGTAAGGGGGAGAGATCAACCAAGGGACTTGTGTGTATGCATATGAGTCTAATCAATGGACGCAGACAACAAGGGGGGGCATAAGTGGGAGGTGAGGGGTAGCAGGGGAATAAGGACACATGTAAAATATATATATATATATATATATATATATATATATATATATATATTTTAAAAATTAAAAAAAAGAAATAAAACCTCTTAGAACCACAGTGTCTTTGACAACAACTGACCTGGGTCTACTTAAGACTTTTCTCCCCAAGAGTGACTCCTGGCAGTTTTTATTCGACACGGGTGTGGGCCCTCAGACACACTCTGCTCTATTCTAGGGCATCATGGGGTTAAGATTTTGGCCTTTCTGGCAGACACGGATCCCTCTTCAAGGAAGCACTGTAGTCTCTTGAGGAATTATTTCAGCTGTGAGGGCTGAGTCTCCAGGGCTGCCTCTTTCTGTGGGCAGCTCACATTCAGTAACTGGTGGAGGGGGAGCTTAAGGCCTGGCGATTTCATCCTCAGCAAGACCCTCTGGAAGCCATTCTAGACGAGAGCTCCCCACAGGGCTGGCCAAGGCTGTTCTCAGCCTCTCCCTCTGCCCACTCCTGCTCCCTTCCCGGCCCATCACAGTGTTGGCTCCAAGAACACTCCTCAGTAAACATCCTGCACAGTCAACCCCGTCTTATCGAGTCTGCTTCCCAGAACCCTACTTGGAACATCTCAGGACATCCCTTGGGAAGGTTGAAATTGCATTGCGTTGGTTTTAAAACCCAGGTTATAAACCACTGCTTGGCTTAAGACCCTTACTAGCTTCTCTAAATCACCTTCTCTCATCCCTGACACCTCATTTCTGATCCAAATCTTGCAATATTTAGAAAGGTGATCAAGCTTGTATATTCACTATGCACTTATATGTCATTCATTTCTGAGTTGTTGGTTCTTATGGGTCCACATATTCAATCTGGTCAATTATTTAAAAATCTACAATTCTTCCCAAAGTTGTGAGTTCTTACCTCTACATGAAATCTGATCCTATTGTTTACCTCCTACTCTCAAAAGCCCCTATTAGGTTACAGAATCCCTTAATCTCAAATCAAATGCATGTCTATTTATAAGTACTTGTGAAAGTTATATCCTTAAATGCAATTTCAAAACCATCAGCAGCTAGCACCATGCCTGGCACAGAGTAAGCATTCAAAATATCATGATAACATATTAGTTAACGCCTATACAATGTTAAGCAGTTTACACAAATGATCAGATGTATTCCCTATTAATGACTAATAGTTAGAAGTCACTGGTTCCATTATACAGATGGGATGACTGAGACTCAGTGGGACCAAGAAACTTGCCTAAGATCACACAAGTTAAAAATCACTTTCACCCCAGGAAATGTTATTGTTGTCTACCTAAACTACTCTTCTGGGGAATAGGCAGGACATATAATAAGGTTAATTAGAATTGAATGCTATTTTTAAAATGTTATAGCTGACCATAAGAAATCTGTAAGTGTTCTTATTTCTCTGTGCTACTCCATGCAGAGCAGATGCATTATACTCATGAGCACTTCAAGTAGTCTAATGAAGGAGCAGCCTACACAATTTTAATAGTAACTAACACTTACATTGTGCTCCTATATGCTGAGAAGTAGTCCATGAACTGTACCGGTAAGGACTCCCAAGTCACCTTTTCTCTTTCCCTCTTTATGAACCTCCTTCATCTTTCCTCTATGTGGACAGGCCTAGGGGAGATGAAGACTTAGCAGCATGGAGCCTTAATCATTCTCAGAAGCATAGCTCAATCACTGATTTTCCTACTCTGACAATGAATCAATAAGAGAATGTTAAATCACATTTTATATTTGATGTTTTGCAAAGCTGGGATGGCTTGTATTTAAATTGGTCAAAGTAAAATATTTGGTCTCTTAGAAGGCCCGGCTTTCATTGCTCAGACAGTCCACGTGTGTGTGTGACATACCCTGTTTCCCCGAAAGTAAGACATCCCCCGAAAATAAAAATAAGGCCTACTCTCAGTAATATAAGGCATCCCCCTGAAAATAAGATCTAGTGCAACTTTGGGAGCAAAAATTAATATAAGATACTGTCTTATTTTTGGGGAAACAGGGTATATATGTACTCAGACCTGTGAGTGCCTGTGGAGTCAATGAGCAATGATTCCATTAGCTCCTCTCAGGTACAAGGCATTCTGTAAGGAACCCTGAGAGGTACAAAGACAGGCATGGCCCAGCATCTGCCTTTCCAAACATTTACAAGTTGCCAAAAATGAGCAGTTGCTCAGTCTATCAAGGACTTATCTTTTCTGTTTTTCAGTAAGTACAGGGTGTCCCCCAAAAACGTATACACTCTTTGAATAATTGTTAATCCCAATGGGTTAAATCTGAAAAGAAAGAAACATCAATTGAGGTATCAGCTGTAAAGGTGTATATACTTTGAGAGACATCCACTATGTTAATCAGCGAATTCCAAATGCAACCACACAGGGTAGTTCACTAATTTTCAAGGGAAAAAGTTGGACTAGATAATTCTGTATTCAAAAAAATCCAATAAGATGAATAGAATGGTATCCTTCAAATAAGAAAGAAAATATTTACTCACAATCCTCAATTGAGAGTTAATAATTCTGTGTTTGCATCTGACAATTGCCCATCAAGAAGTGGACTTTAAGAATGAAGTTTTTCATTACATTGACCTGTTGTTATACACACTGAGGTGGGACTAACCTTCCATTCACCCTGCCTGACAGCACAAGTATAGCTCTCTCCTTCCAGATCTTTCTCCAGAGATTGGACAAGCAGAGGTCAGAAAGGAGGGCATAAGATAGCACTGGTGATAAAGATGGTTTGGAGGGGTAAAGGAACAAGGTGGCAGTGGGGATGTGTGTGCAGGGGGCAAGCTCAGAGGTTGCATTCAGACAGCTTAGATCTGGAATGACCAGGCGCTGTCAAAAGCTGAATCTGAGAACAAACTCAGATGCAATAGAGCAAGTGGTCCTCCGGTGGCTGGGCCACCATCTATAATAATAAAAGTGTAATATGCTAATAAGACTGGATGTGCTTCTGGACACCCTTCTGGTGGCCTTCCAGACAAAGCTGGGGCTGGGAGGAAAGCGGGGCCCGACAGCTGGGGTAAGGAATGCCTACTCTTGCATGAATTTCATGCATCAAGCCTCTAGTTTATTTATAGATGCCATTCTTGCTCATCCTTCAGAACATGAACACACCAGTTCCCTGTGTCCCCCTGGAGGAATTAAAAAGAACTATTTAATTGTAAGCATTTATTTTTTAAAATATA
This sequence comes from Antrozous pallidus, assembly GCA_027563665.1. Lineage (NCBI taxonomy): Eukaryota > Metazoa > Chordata > Mammalia > Chiroptera > Vespertilionidae > Antrozous > Antrozous pallidus. Next base: position 51,755,271 of record CM050524.1, on the reverse strand, counting down.
TTTTATTGATTTTTTTACAGAAAGGGAGAGGGGTAGAAAGTAAGAAACACTGATGAGAGAAAAACATCGATGAACCTCTTGCACACCCCCTACAGGGGATTTGCCTGCAGCCTAGGTACATGTCCTTGATTGGAATCGAACCTGGGACCTTTTAGTACACAGTCTGACTGCTCTATCCACTGAACCAAACCGGTTTCGGCAATTGTAAACATTTCAAAGAACCTTCAGTAATTTAGAAGTGAATTAAACCACCTCTTTCAATGAACCAGGTCAAAGGGAACACAAAAGTCCAAGTCCATAACCTGAGATTCCCTGATAAGGATGCCGGAAGGGCTTGTCAGGGCTAGAACACTGGTCTGGCCCTTGGCACTGTGTCTCATGCTCTCCCTGTCCCAGCAGATGGTGCAATGCACACCTGTGACACTCGTCACAGAACAGCTCTCTGATATGTTTATTACAGGAACTTACATGAATCTTCACGCATCCAAGCGTCATCCAGTTCCCACCTGTTTCCTGACTAAGCTGCCCCTGAATAGCATGGTGTGTTTGGTAGAAAGCAGGAAGTCCCACCATCAGCTAGGATCACACCCCAGCCACCTCCACTCTCCAATGGATTCTTCTTTCAGAGAAACCCATTTTATAGCATGTGAGGGATCACTGCTTTGAACCAAAAACATGAATCAAAAGTCCCATCTTCCATGATGGAAGATGACTGGGCTTGGGACGATGAACACACAATACAGTGTAGAGATGATGTGTTGTAAAACCTGAAACTTGTATAATTTTGTTAACCAGTGTCAACCCAATGAATTCAATAAAAAGGAAAAAGAAGCCCCATCTTCCCAAACAAATCCATGACTATCTCCCCACTCCTATGGTCTGTTCTTCCCCGGTGCCCACACTGGCCTCTCAGGGCACACACTTCCATGCCAGCCCTTCTCATAGGATCCTGACACAATCTGAGAGTCGGGCTCTAAATTCTCCAATGGCAGGGGCTGTGTCTCGATGATCTCTGGGTCGCTAGGAACCACCAGGAACATAACAGGAAGTTAATAAATGTTTCAGTTATTTAAAATATTAACTGTTTATATTACATTAACACTAGCCTATTTTTGAACATGTTTATAAGGCTTATGCCTTAAAATAATACTGGCCTGTATTTTGTGTCTATGTAAAGAACAAAGCTCAGATCAGCAAACAGTATCCAGGGACACAATGACCATCTTATTTTTTTAAAAAAAAATCACTCTTTTGGGAAAACTGGATATAGTTTAATAGTGACTCACACCCATGTTTTCCAAAATAATTTATCTGGCTTATCAATAAGTACTGATTGACTGGATGTCATTACTATCTTGAAATGTTTCTACCAACTGGCATTTGCCTACTGGTTAAGACTGATGTATTTTGATGAGTATTTTAAGATCACCTGTAGCTGAAGATCAGAAAGACACTGATACCAGATGCACCCCTTTCCACAATTCCTAGGGAGACGATAGGATCAGAAATAAAATTTTCTGTAGATCCATGTTTTTCAAACTTTAGATCATGACCTGCTGGTAAATCAGGAAGTCAAATCATTGGTGGTAATGTAGACTTTTAAAATGAAGTCAACAAAATGCAAAAGAGAGTGGAATGAAGTGGACTAGAATAGAGTAGGTAAAATTAGATGAAAATTAGAGGCCTTGCCAGCATGGCTCAGTGTTTGAGTGTCGACCTATGCACTAGGAGGTCACAGTTCGATTCCCAGTCAGGGCATATGCCTGGGTTGCAGGCTTGATCCCCAGTGCAGGCGTGCAGGAAGCAGCCACTTGATGATTCTCTCTCATCATTGATGTTTCCATCTCTCTCTCCCTCTCCCTTCCTCCTAAAATCAATAAAAAAATATTTTTTTAAAAATTAGAGCAAATTACCCTTGGTCCAGCTATGCCTTATGTTGCAAAATTCTTTCACATAGCGCATGCAATTATTTGTGGGGTGTGTCTGTGCACACGTATGCATATAAAAGGCACTTTTAAAATGGGTCTGTGTCAAAATAGTTGTGGAAATAGATCGCATAATTTTTTCATAGCTGTTTGAGAATAATTTGGGAGTTATAGGTAGCTCATGTCTTGATTACCAAAGTCGGGGAGAGAAAATAGGAAAATACGGGCAGTGACAGGCTTCCTGCTGTGAAACGCAAACATTATTCATGAGATTCAAAGACCTTATCATTTAAATATGAGGACTGATGCCACTGATGAAGATAGAGCATCTCAGTTAAAACAAACAAATGATTATGTTGGACAACAGTGTAAACAGACCCTAATTCATGAAGCAGCTAATTGCTCTTCACAGCTGCAGGATATTGGCCTGCACTCCGTCTCGCCCCAGGCAGACTGTGTGTGACATTTGTACACTTGCCCTTGAAATTCTGCTCAGCGCCAGTCTAGCCATACACACCAGAGCCTGGGGGCCAAAGAGGGGTGGGTTCAGAAAGAACCTAAGAGACAGCTGGTTAAAGACATCAGGTCTGCATCCTACAGACACACATACTTACCGCTAAGTTGTGCTGGAGTTTAACTCATACTTACATTGCTCAGTTTCCTCACAAAATTTACTGCTATGTCACCAGAAAGCACCTTAAGAGCAGAGGAAATTGGTATTTCATATCCACTTTTTTTTTTAAGTAAATCACAAAACTGGTAATCAGATCATGATAATCACAAATTCCTACAGTTGCTCATATTTCATTCAACTTAAACACAGATCCATTAACCCACACTATAAAAAAATAATAGCCACTGCCCTTGCTGGTTTGGCTCAGTGGATAGAGTGTCAGCCTGCGGACTGAAAGGTCCGAGGTTTGATTCCAGCCAAGGGCTCAGGCCTTGGTTGCGGACTCGGTCCTCAGCAGGGGGCGTGCAAGAGGCAGCCAATCAATGATGCTCTCTCATCATTGATCTTCTCTCTCTCTCTCTCCTCCTTTCCTCTCTAAAATCAATAAGACATATTTTTTATTAAAAACAACAACAGCCACCATGTTTTCATATGGCATATGATGTGCCAAGTGCCACAAAGATCACCTTACACATAATGTAAAGAAACCTGGGAAAGGTCAAGTGGCATCACTAGCATTCAAATGTTGCTCTCAAAACCCATGCTCTGCCAACTGCCTCCCAGAGTTAGTAGAAACGAGAACACGCCTGCCCCTGAACTTCGTTTTGAGAGACAAAGCTTACATAAAAATCTCCTAAGAAAAGAGCTCAGTGGGACAGTAGGAGAGCGCTGCTAGAGGAACCACAGGTAAGGACTATGCCGGGCAGATCTGGCCAATTTCTTTTTTGTCTAGACCAGTGGTCGGCAAACTCCTTGGGCAACAGAGCCAAATATCAACAGTTCAACGACTGAAATTTCTTTTGAAAGCCAATTTTTTTAAACTTAAACTTCTTCTAACGCCACTTCTTCAAAATAGACTCGCTCAGTCCTTGGTATTTTGTAGAAGAGCCATACTCAAGTGGCCAAAGAGCCGCATGTGGCTCACGAGCCGCAGTTTGTCGATCACTGGTCTAGTAGAGTTCGTAATCATTATCTCTTCTTTTGAGATGCTGTGTTTTAAAAATAATTTTAAAATCAAAGTCAATTAAACTTTAGTCTGAGGTGTGTCTGTTTTGGTATTTTAAAGCATTCCCTCAATGTTTCAGATGAGGGAACATCAGTCATGCAATTCTACAGTGTGCTGAGGTATTTTATGTTTTAGGCCCCCAGTCCCCAGATTGTGGTCTCTGGGCCGGGCACATCAGCATCCCCTGGAAATAACTGAAAAAGCAAACACCTGGGCCTCATTCCCTCTGCTCCGAATCAGACTGTGTGTGACATCCATGCACTTGCCCTTGAAATTCAGCCAGCACAAGGTCAGCTGTACATACTTGGAATCAGAGGGGCCGGCTACCTGCACTGGAATAAAACCTGCAGGCAAGTTGTGCTGCCTGTGCAGGTTTTGAGAATCCTGCGGTGGGGATGGTCCTTCTTGGGTAGCACAGGCGGTGGGATGTACTAGTGTGAATCTCCCCTTGGAGGTGGCATATGCATTCACACTTCCTTCATTCTGCAACTGGGCTCACGTAAAGCCCAGGATGGCTCATTTGTTAAAACATGAGCCCGAGGTCACCAACTGACACTTGTAAGACAGTCTGGCTCATTTTGGCCACTGCAGCAGAGCTAGGGAATCAAGACCTGAAATGCATTGAAATCCCTAAACTCCTCACTTGAAATAAAGTCATCTCCCTGCCTTCGATTGCCATTTTGTCATGTTATCAATGCCGGTGGGTAGAGAGCAGGGGTAACCACAAGTTTCTTTTCCTCATCGACTCTGTTCTGTAACCCTGTCTTCAACGACGTATTGTTCATTAGCAGTGAAATAAGTGAATTCAGGGGGGAAATAAGGTAATAAAGCAGCTAACTAGGGTCTCCCCATCACTGACCTCACAATTACAGGGGTTTCTCCTTTTATAATACAGCCAGGTTGTGAATTTATATGTATAATACATATAATATATATTTGTATGTATATATGTATATCTAAATGTATATATGAAGACATACACACATATATATATATTTATCACAGAGTAGGCATGTATATTCCAAACAATAAAATTGTAGGTAATCTCACTTATCTAAGTAAAGCTGGCTAGCTAACTCATCTAATGCATTAGAGAGATTAAGAAATTTAGAGGCCTAACCAGTTTGGCTCAGTGGATAGAGCATGGGCCTGTGGATTCAAGGATCCCAGATTCAATTCCGGTCAAGGGCGTGTAACTCGGTTGCAGGCACATCCCCAGTGGGGGGTGTGCAAGAGGCAGCTGATCAATGTTTCTCTCTCATCAGTGTTTCTAACTCTCTATCACTTTTCCTTCCTCTCTGTAAAAAATCAATGAAATATATTTTTTAAAAGGAAGAACTTTGGAGCAATATTTTATCTGTATATAATGTAAAATATATTGATATTAAATAAATCCTATTTACTAATAAACTACATTACCATTTCTTTGGGTTAGGTAAACGGAGAGGCAAATAAGACTATGTTGGTTGTTTAGTTTGCTTCAGGTCACAAAATAGAATTAATAAATAAAACACATTTAATTAGCGCAGTCACTAAATCTTTCCAAATATTTTTACAAAGCCCCTCCCTTTGAGAAGTAATTAATAGACAGATTGATCATCATACTGCACACAGCTTTCGTTTCAGGGCAAGGCTGAAAATTCTGTTAACTCCACCACTTCCTGTGTCTGAGAAACGGACTCCTTGGGGGTAGAAGGATAAAAGGGCCACTTTGATCTTGAGCATCTGCCAAAAGCAACTGTTACCCTCTGTGCCAAACACAGGGACAGCACAGCCGAGAATGAGCGTGTGTGCTCCAGGTGTTTGGGCTCTGCTGGGTAGAAAACAAATCGAGGACAAACAATCCATGAAGGAAGTTCACACTGGCTACTTCTAATTCAAGTTTAACAGAAAACAATTTCAGGGGAAACATATTAGTAAAAAAAAAAAAAAAAAGGATAATTTCATTCTCAATATCTGTAAATTGCAGAAATGTGTTTTGGCAGGTGGACAGGGAATAGGGTTAGCTACCTGGTGTTAGTTCTTCCCTGTGGGGCAGAGACAGAGTATAAATAACTTGCTTAGAACTTCTCCCATCCTGACTGAGGGAAGCCCTCGAACACATAGCTAGCTGAAGAGCAAGACCATATGCCAGAATGAGATGTAGTCAGGAGAAAGGACCATCAAGGTGACTTTGGAGCCCTAACTTCATGAATTCATCAGGAAAAAAAAAGAAAAGCAATTTTTCTTTAAACTCTACTCATCATCTGATGGGTATCTGCAAACAATTTTTTCATCAAGTTAGTAAACAATTTTTAATTAATACTTTCCCCCTAGTCACTTATCCCTGGCTATCTATATTCACTTAAGTGTTAACTATTGAGTTCCTTAAATAAGTAATGTTGCTTCTAAATTGGGCAAATTGGATAGGCTGTAGTTTTTTTTGTTTGTTTGTTTGTTTTTCATTTTTCCTTTCCTTAGCTATGTGACATGTATTGTTAACACCTTACAGAAGTCAATGTAAAAGAATTCCTCATCCACCCAAATCTTATCTTCTTTTTCCCTCCAGTGATCCATGGACAGTTAAAACTACTCAAATGATAACTTCATAGCATTTTCAACCAAGTATTAATATATCTTTAATTTCATTATGCATTTTCTTTTAGGTTTCAATGTTTTAATGGGTTGAAAGTTCCTGTAGGAGAAATCAGGAAGGAGATAACATTTCTACATGTAGCAAGTGTTTGACATGCTACACCTCATGAAGGGGGTATTATTGTTCACATATTGTAAGAAGAAAATTGAAGCTCATAATGGTTAACTAACGTGGCCAGGCCATTGAGAGGCAGCAATGGAATTCAAACTTGTCACCTTGACCTCAAGCCTACTGCCTCTCTAGGACCCTTGGAGAAAGTGTGTCCCAAGGATAGGTGAGGTCAGGCGCTGAGAATCCATCCTTGGCCCAAAAGTACAGATTTGAGATGCGCGCAGGCACAAATTTCCACCCACTCTGAACCAGTTTCAAAAGTTCCATGTCCTTTCTGTCATGACTCTGGTCACATATCCTTCCTCTATCTGGATTATCGATTCTTGGTTCTGATCTCCAGATAGATATGCTTCTCCATGCTTTCTAGGGCTTTTGTTTTATTTATTTATTTTAAATAGATATTTGTATTGATTTCAGAGAGAAAATGAGAGGGAGAGAGAGATAGAAACAATAATGATGAGAGAGAATCAATGATTGGCTGCTTCCTGCAGGCCCTCTACTTGGGATTGAGCCCACAACCTGGGCATATGTCTTTGACTGAAATTGAACCTGGGACCCTTCAGTCTGGAGGCCAATACTTTATCCATTGAACCAAACCAGCTAGTGCCTTCCTTTGGCTTTTACTTACTACAGTGTACATCGTGTTACCAAGGAGAAGTGAAAGAAGGATGAAATATACACCTTTCCTTCTCCTTAAACAAGAATCCCAGGTATGCCACAACAGAAATTTTGCCTCAGCTGTGACCACAACCAAGAACAGATCTGTGAAGACAGCTCATGGGCACACAAGTCCCTTTCACTCAAGAGGTAGTTCATAAATATTAGTTGCTATTTATACTGCAAAACAATAATACAAATTATTTTTTTCCAAAATAACAATGATCCAATAATTGAGAACATAACAATGATCCAAAATGACCCAGAGGTAAATTCAGAATGGATAGAGGAATGCTGAATTTTCCTTAACATTGTCCCTGTGGCTTCAGCGAATAACATAGAGCTACAGGAATCTTGGATCTCTATGCTTATAAGAATCTGTGCCTGGGGAAACAAGGTAATTCAGAGGGCAGAAGGAACAAGCCAAGTAAAAGAATTCCCACAGAGCCCAACAAATGGCACTAATGACCTAATCAATACAGAAATAAATGCAGATTTCCTCCACACATGGCCCCTCAGTAGCTTCCCTGAAAAGTTCAGAAAAACATTGCATTCCTTTCATTTAGATGTTTCTTACCTTTGTCAGTGTTCTGCAGCAGGAGTACCCCCAAGTTGACGCTCCATCAATCAAAGCATTAGGCAAGTTTGCCATGTCAAGTGTGCAGGCCTGGGTCTATTTCATTGCCATGAACAGTCACACCATTTGATCCCTGCCTGCACCTAAGGATCTAATCTACAAATGATGACACAAGTGATATCGCCTCATCCTTTCTTAAAACATCAAAACGAGTCCATTTTTTTTTTACAGCCAGGTCAAAGCAATGAGGTAATGTTTTCTGGTGAATTTAGAAAAATTGATTTTAGAGCCTTCTTCTCTTGCTAGATCATTTCAGTGAATCTCTGACTCTACCAGTGGCCTTCTGTTGGACATCATTACTGCTTTTATTCCCAATGTGTACACATCCCAGGTCCACAGTGACTTCATTTGAAATCACTTCTAGGCCTGGAAGCCCCAAATTGCTCCTAGGAAGATGCCAAGATTAAACTTTCTACACATTTTCTAGACAAATCTAGGAGGGCTACTTAACTTTCTTTGCAATGAGCATCAGAGCTACAGTCTCCAAGTGAGACAGCATTAATAGATAATAAAATAGTATGTGGAATTTTGTACACACATGGAATATTAAATCATCCATGCTCAACTGTCTTTTTCAAGGCTACAAAATGTCAAGTCTTACTCTCTGTGTAGAGGAGCACCTCCTGGGAAATCATCTGGACTTCAGGTGTCCTCAGATGACCCATTCTCACTGAACTCTTGGCTGGGAATTGCTTATCATATAGAGTCCAGTTGTGCTGAAAATGAGCTGCAATTATGCACGAACAAAATGCCCAAGATAACAGTCACATCATAAAAACATCATCAAGGCTGGGGGGATAGGGGGATTGGATCTTAAGGGGGTGCTTTATTTATGTGAGGATAATGGCATCAAGCAAAGGTTGTGATAAGGATAAAACAAATGACAAGCAAATAAAAAATTATGAGCACCAGGAAAAAATGAATTAATAATGCTAAGCACTTGACTAAGCACTTCAGCCTTAATTCTTATGGCCAGTCCATTTTAGAAATGAGGACGCTGACGCTAAAAAGCTTAAGAAATGAATGAAGTTGCAGAGTGGAATCTGAACCCTGGGCAGGGACCCCATGTCCTCTTTACTTAACCAACTACTTTTGGAAAGTTTTCCTTCTAATCATTTCTATGTTATTTTGGAGCATTAGTCCTTATTTCCAAGGGTAAAATAAGTATAACCCAAATTCATAGATAATGCAATATACAACTGGTCCATGAATATGATACAAAATAGCCACTGACTCATAGAAACTAAACTGGAAGAGATGGCAGCTATCATCTGGTGTATTCCTGTTGCTTTATGAGTAAATTCTAGAAGTAGGTTCTTTCTCAGTGTTTCAGGGCAAGATATTAGAACATGAACCAGGTCTGGGCAACGTATCCAGGTCTCTTTCTGTTTCCAGAAACCTAAATATTTATCTCTTCATCCTTTAAAAAAATCACCCTTCAGATACCCAATAAATCAAATCTTTTACTTCTTTGAAGTTTTCCTATGACACTATATGTAACCCCATCTCCTTCTCATTGTGGGCACTATTTTTAATCTATTAAGGACCTTTCCAATATTCTAAATCTATTTTAGTTTTCTTTCTCAGACAGACAAATGTGGAACTACAAAACAAACTTGAAGACTAATTTGCTTTGACAAAAACCTTTTAAATTCTAAACCAAAACATTGCCACGATCCGATATGAACTTGAACTTTTAGTTGGGAGTCCCAGTTCAACTTGAATCAGTTGCTTGAAACTCTACTAATCAATATTGTTAATGTATTACTTCATTAAGAAGAATATAGCGCCTCGTCCCAACTCCATACACATCCTCTTAACCAGCTGACTCCTTTCTCTTGATGGAGAGAATCACAACTGACAGTTTCAGTTCCTGGTCTAACCATCAAACGACATTTCCCCCAGCAACTTACCAGGGGTGCTCATCCTTCCTTGTTTGTTTTCTGGAAACAGTGTGGTTTCTACCCTTGAGATAACTCCTATGGATTTTCCTAATTAACTTTCCCAGTAAAGAAATGTGTTTTTTTTTTCTAATTTGTCAAAATTACTTCATATCGCTTTACCATCCAAGATATTGTCCATCTGTCGTCATGAAGTTTTCTCAATCATTCGCTTCATTGTTCAAACTGTTAAAATACATTTATCTTTCCCAAATGCCTATAACATCACATAAAGCCAATTTCCCAAATATAAATGATGCATAGAAAGCCCCTCAATAAATATTTGAAAAACAAGGATGAACAAATGGATAAATAACCATGGTATCTGCTGCAAACACAAGTCTTGCAGATATAAGAACTCAATTCTCTTCAACTTAGTTTGCCTGGAAATCCCCCTGCTTTGACACGGTGTGGTCCAGAATATATTTTCTGATTTCCTGAGGAGAAGACCAGCTGTGTCAGAATCTATTGCTTCCTGCGTATTCCCAAAGCCTGCCATAGTCACGGAGAAGAAAAAGAATGTGCTCCTCATCTCTCTAAACTAAGGTGCCAGGTTTGGGGATTTTTGGGGGAAATGGATGGGTGAATAGAAGTTCATATAATCAGAGACACACGTGGCATACCTTAAAAGGTAGGAGGTAAAATAAGAAAGAAAACTAATTCCACCCTGAAATGGTCTATCTCTTTCTTTGGGCTAGATTATTTTTCTAGAGCAGGGTAAACATGAATCCAATTTTCAGTGACCCTGAGTGGATTAAATGGTTTGTCATTTAACCTGGTTAGTCCTATTGCTTTTGCCCTATAACACGAAGAGAAGGGCACTCACCTAGAGCTTGGTTAGAGCTGTTCTGCTGAGGGCAGGAAGAGGGGTCTGAAATTGCTCAACTTGTCGGTATTCTCTTCCCCTTCTCTGCCTCACCCCTGCCCTCTAATCTAATGCAGTGGACTTGCCCAGACCTTCAGAGGAATGAATTATTTCCCCACATCCTGGCTCACCTTCACCAAGGTTAATCTCCCCTAAGGTCATATCCAGTAAACATAAGTTGTCTCTAGTTCAGTGTAGCAATGATCTGGAAACTGTGAGCTTGCCTTGGCCTCAGGCCTCTCCATGTAGATGGAAGAGTGATCTATGTGTTCAGTGTAAGCAGAAGGGGAAGCCCTAATCATTGCCTGAGAACAGAAGAAGCTTCTTTGTAGAGCCAAATACTGATGTTTCCCAGGTCAGTTGCAATTTCAATATAAGGGCATCTCTTTGCCCTCTTTTCAGAAAGATGAATGGCCAATGTACTTCAGCTGAAATGGTAAGGAATAATAATAATAATAATAATAATAATAATAATAATAATAAAAAACACACTGAAAACTTTACTTAGAGCTGATTTTGAATCCTGAATATTAAATGCCGTCAACAATATAAAGGTCAGTTTTTAATTCAGGAAACTGATTAGTTATCTGCCACATGTAAGCAAGAACTGTAAGGATAATGAAGAAAAATGTATGGGGAAATACGTTTTGGGCCTAAATCACCTTTTTGCTTAGTATGAGTTATTTAAATGACTTTTGTATTTAAGCATATGTCTTTTGCTGAATTTATATGTATATATATATTGCATGTATATATATTTGCTTAATTTATATATATGTAATATATATAATATATTACATTTTTTCTACTCCCCCCCCTTTTTTTTCCTCAGCCAATATTAGAAACCAAAGGTTATAAATTTATAAATGTATTCTCAGGTACCTTCAGAGAAGTTTCATTGGGTAACCTTCTAATTTGAATGGCTGATATTCAAATTATAATTTACAAAGGAAGTGCAATTAGCTGATGATGAATGTACTGCTTTGAGGGCTCACTTCCTGTTGTGCTGAACACTCCTGCAGTTCTCCATGTCCTGGTGGGGGAACCAACTGATTAAAGCCCAATTCTGAGCTGTTCCCCCACCCTCTGGCCATTCGCACACAGGTATAGAAGTGACTCATTTCAGCAAAACTAAGTGCAGATACTTCAGGATCACAGGCCAGACCATCTCCCAGTCCAAGCAGCTCACTCGGTGCTGAGCGACAGGAAACGAGAGCCTCTGTCGGGGTACCAGGCTGGGAGCTGGCAAGCCCAAAGCTCCCCTTGCTTTCTGGCCTTGGAGGGCACTGAAAACTGTCTCCGTCTCCCATCCCTCCAAAGCTGCTGCTGCTGGCTCTCACCCAGTAAGATGGGATTTCATATTCTTCCTCCATCGATCCATGCCAACCCCTTTCTAGTTGGTTCTTCAGCCTCCCCTCTCAGATGGTAGACATTCACGATTAAAATGTGTTGGAGAAGTCATATACCTATATGTTCAGGATTTAGACAAATCTGGAAGGGTCATCCCATCCCTGAGAGACTGACGGAAGATAATGGCCTTCTTGAGCATCATGGTTCTTACACATCTCCCAGATTGGTTACTACGTTGGCATGCCATTTGGTATTTCATAGGCACAGAAAGAGTAAAGCTAATCTCCCATTATAACCATGCAGAATTTTAGGGGGTAGAAACAGAAGAACACTAAATTACTAAAAAAACAAAACAAAACAAAAACCTTGAAAAATTAAAAAATAATGCTTAAAGGGAGATTTGTCTCATTTATGTAATAAGGTTAAATCTCTCTAAAGATTTTCAGATGAAAAGATAATCGCTTCTTTATATTGAATAATACCTATGTGCCGGGTACTTTGTTTCTGCTTCAATCCTACAGGGTAGGCCTTTAATTTTAGGAGAACATTGATGCCACAAGGAATTAACGAAATTGCTAAAGTCACGTAACTAGTAATTTGTTGAGATTGTCCTGGTGTTGCTACGCAATTTAACCTGCTGAACCTGTGAAGCACAGAGAGTTTTAGAATCTTGGTCATAGTCACGCTATTAGTTATTCAGACCCAGAAGCCAGGAGGTAAATTGCATCATTTATGCAGGTAAGTTTTGGGGAAGTGAGATTTGGATACACCACCCTAGAGAGGCCTTATTGTCTCCAGATGCTTACTCTCAACCCAAAGTTTGCACATTTTTTTAATCTACAAAATCTCATGGAGGCCCCTGTGTCACTCTGGGAAAGTCTTCCTTCATCGCACACAGCAGTGGCCTCCTCCTCCTCAGGCAAGATGTGAGCATACCTTTGGTTAACCTCTCTGTTAGATTCTGACTTTTAATCGAAAGTTTCATTGAGTTCAATGTATCTTAGCTTCCTACGTCATATCTGACAAATAATGCAGACATGTCAATCACCGTTCTCATAAACTGGAAAAAAAATAGCATCATAGATATGGCTGCAAGGTCCTGACAACTAATTAATTTGTGATAAAACAATATCCCTCTTGATGAGATATTTGCATCCTGGTCCTAGAATATACAATGAATTGCCAGATTATGATGATCTCTGAACGCATAATAATCTGGCCACTCAGTGTACTTATGTATAAGGGAAAGCTTGCAAATCTTGATATGTCAAGGAACCAGGACATAGTGGCCCCCAGCCTCTGGCTAGTAAGTCCTCTGCTTCTTTCGAACTACCTACAATGCAATTCTTACATGGAAAAACTTTATTTTAAAATTCCAACTCTGAGGTCAGTCTACACTGAGTGGCCAGATTATTATGCATTCAGAGATCATCATAATCTGGCCACTCGTTCTATACGATTTCAAACATATCAACTCTGTCACATTTTACTAGGTATTTTCTCTCACCTCTTGTTGCTGGGGAAAAAAATACTGCTATCCACAGTTCTGGGGGAAGACAATGATAATAATAATTAAGGATGAAAGCTTCCCATGGTTAGAGTACTTAATTGTGCTTAAGCAGATAGCAACAGCATGTACATGGCACATGACGACAGGCTCCACGAGAGAATTCTTCCAGAATTCTGTTAGTGATTATGTGGAAATTTCAAGGCTGCAGTACGATTTTAATCTTCACAAAGGAAATATGTGCTGTGACCAAAGTTAAATCAGTACCAGAGTGGGGGGGGGGGGGAGGAAGAGAAAGAGTCATTAATACCAGCTAGTTTTTTGAAGTGGGATCTTTGAATTCGTCTTTAATGCAATGGCAGATGTTTGATCATTTCCTAAATATTCGGACAACACCAGCATATCTAGTTATACTTAAAATAAACAAATATAAAACTATGTAATTTAAAAGTGCTCACGCAATCGTTCTCATGAGCCAGAAAAAATAAATAGGATCGCAGATATGGCTGCAAGGTCCTGAGAATTAATTAATTTGGCAGAAGTCAACAGCAATTTTAACGCAATGATGTGCCACACTGGTTTACAGAGCCATCGTTTGACTATAAACCTTAATCTTCTTCCTTGGGGGAAAAAAAAGTAAAGTGCCATGTTTCCAATTAAAAGTTTAGTTTTTTAACACTCTCAGTTTTTAAATGGTAGTGTTTTGAAGAAGCAATGCACATTCGAAGCTTGCAGATGCTGTAGAAATCTTGGTTCCGTCACATCCTCATATGGAATCTACCCATTTTCTGTCCAATAGCTTTGTGGTGATTACATTCAGTCAAATGTAATGCTGGGATTTCTACCAAACGTACATGCATATTAATCAGCAAAGTGCTAAGAGAAACATGCCAATACAGAGTATAGGTACTTTCTCATCAATAAATACAGGGCGCTTCATGTGAGGATTTTAGCTTGTGGTTTTAGAAATGTTTTTACGTAACTTTTGATAAAAGTTGCAAAGACAATTTAAGAGCTTAAAATTTTCTTATTGAGTTTAGCAGCAAATAAAAGTTACACAATCACGTCTAGTCCCTGATTGCAGGGAGTTTGTTTCTAAGCCCTTCCTTCACTCTCTGCTGACCCCAGACTTGATTTTTCTAGATCTCTCTAATAGTGCTGAGATCATCGGGAAGCAGCTCAAGTTATGAAACAATTCGGTAAGAGCTGGGCCTTCTGATTTACTTATCAAGGGATAACCATCAGACGTTTTAGAAATCAATGCTCCATCTTGTTCTCTGATGATCTTGAAACGTTTTGCCTGGATTATTGGTGGTGATTCTCAATGTTGACCAGATGCAAATATGTCCCAAGCATTTTTTCCCCCCTTTAAGGTATGATTCTATGGACTAGAACGTTCTCAAGTGAGTATTGTATCTTGGCCATGAAAAGAAAATCTGCTAAATGTATGAGCATCATTCCTCTGATTTCCATTTCCTTAGAGATGGTCCTTATTCTTATCTCAAGTATTTAGTGTGTAATAAAGAAGCAACCAACAATAATGCCAATGTAAGAGAATGTGTGTCCGTTGTTAGGAATTCCAGTACTCGGTCTGCTTGATTAGTTCCTGAGTTGCTATCACAGGGACTAATCACAGGGATGTCCCTATTACAAAACCTTATTTCTTAGCTTGGGTGAGTATCGGGGATCAATTACTGGCTTTATCTAGGTAGGTATTCTTTGTGAATACGTCTTAATTAAAAAAAAACCTGTAGAAAAAACACACCCCTGTATATTATATTATGCAACTCTGCATAGAAACATTAACCACATCATGCCAAGTATATTTCTACCGAAATTGCCAAAAGATTTGAGATAAAAAATGACGTAATTGTTTTTCTGTTAAAAATCTTCAATCCTTCCTTTTGATTAAAATCATATTTTATTTATCTTAAAACCAATGCTATTATTTAGGGAAGTGATGTTCACCAAATCTTAATATTCTCTGTGTTAATCACAATAAATTTCTAATGTAAGAAATGCTGTATAATTTTGAAGTAGTTTGAAATGTGAGAATGTGATGAGAGGCTTGATTTTCAAAGGGACATTTACTAGTAGACCCGCCTGTCGCCTTTACTTGGGGAAAATTAAATGATTTTCTGTTGCGAGTTAAAATGAATGATTGCAAATTCCTTTAAAAATGTATGAATTTATGACTGAGAAATAATTATGAGCGTGTACCTTGAATGAGACAACTCTGAATGCAATCTTTGACATTTCAGGAAGTCACAATTGTAATTTTATGCTAATAGATATCACCTGATTATTGATCTTATAAAAAAATCTTATGTAACCTGTGGCACTGACGTGTATATTAAGCAGAGCTTATGACAAACTGCCGGAAGAAACTTCCTTGGGGAAAGTATGGAGAGGAATTTAAAACACTGCTTTTTCTGTGGTCATGGACAGTGATTAACATTCATTTTATCTGGCAATATTAAGAATTATGCTGGCAGCTAGCACAGGAGAGCATGACCTAAAGCCAAGAATTCAATTTCCAGGTAGAGAGTCCATTTGGTGTATTCTGGTCAACCTTTTTGTTTTTCGATTTCCTTTCAATTGTTCCAAATAAATATTTCAATGCACTTTTTGGTTTACCTGCATAGCTATTTCCCCGAGCACAGATATGCGCCAGTAATTTTAGAAAGAGGTGCATTCAGAATGTGATATGAACATTTTATGCCTTAAGAAAATATCACCACACTACAGAGGATTTTGAGACTACAGATAATGTTGCCAGACAATACAAAGCACATTATTCTTTATCAAGCATATTATATTAATGTATATAATTTAATACTTTACATCTCAGCCCATATCTAATCCTCACCTAAATAAAATGGTTGTGATGTAAATTCAAGTAGTAAATACTTTGAACATCCAGGGCCAGTTTAATCCAAAATGAGCAAAATCAATTTAAATTATAAGACTCCAAGTCACTGCAAAATATGAATTTATTAGAACTTGCCATAACATACTCCTTAAAGGAAGCTAACACTCAGAAGCAAAGATAGCCTGAGAAAAACAAATCTAGTCACAGATACATCTCACTAATCCTCTCTTCTACCTTCAAAAGTCCTTCAGCATTCATTTAGGTCACAGCTGGAAATAATTTATCATATTTAACTTTAAATGTTAGAATGAAAAATAAGATAAAGCAAAATCAGCAGAAATGACGAGTACTCTGGAATCACAGATTTCCTAAAAAAAATGAAACTCTTTGTCTAAAAAGAGGAAGTATATATGTTAGAAGTTCGTCATCACTGACTTGAAATATGTTCAGAACTTTCCAGACGACATAAAGCATTTTGAAGGAAACCAGTTATTTTTCCAATTAGAGATTCACAAATGTCTAAGCACGCTACCACCTTGTGGTACCAGTGAGAACGGTGCATGTACTTACCATGGAAGCAATGGCTTTCATTGTCGACATCACTTTTAAGCCTCATATTCCTGCCTAACCAACCTTGTCAGAAAGCAGATCTGAATTAAACTAACTTACACAAATGGCTCATTTGCAATCTCCAACCTTTTGAACTTCCAACTGTCTCCCCATATGAATAAGGTTTCTCAATCATATTCACTTCTGGCTACCTTGGGTACTGTGTCTTCAGGGGCGGCCTCATTCCACACTCTACTCATGTAGCTTATCATTATCTCGTTCACAGACAGAATACACATTGAATTCCGATGAGAATGCCCACTGACTTGAAAATCTTAAGAAAGATAGCGGCTTTGTGGTCCAAACAGCATGATCACTAAGAAAATATGAGGGCGAGGGCAGGTAATTTTCCCCTCTGCAAGTACAGAGTGCAAAACGCAAACGCCAACAACACGATACAGTTAACTCCTCGCGATGTATTTCCCTTAGGGATTTTGCTTTCTTGTTTTTCATAAAAATTGGCAAAATCCAGAACAATGTTGTACATTGCTCTAATAGCTTTGTTTAATGACAACGGGGCTCACTTCTCACTTAATAAAACATCACTTTCTCTGATACTTACTAAGTTTAAAGCCACTAAGGCATTTGTCTCATTAGCTTTGCTCTGAACAAAGAAATAACCTGATCATAGTATGTCATTAATATGAAAATGAACAACACAGACCTTTCTGAGTGAACATTCTCACTTTCTATCTGAAGACAAGTGTTCTGCATATACACAAACACTGCAGACCGATGGCTTCTTATGTTTCACGCACGATCATATTAAGATACTTCCCCCTCATTATTGCACTCCAAAAAATTATTAGTACCATCTCTTCAATCTACATTTTTAAAGTAGTTAACCTTCAGTGAGATAATCTACTGTGCTTATTTCAAAGTCAGGAGAGAAAACAACTTAAATATTCTATCAAGTTCAATCAAAACTTCCTGCTCCACTTGGTTGACACAATTCTTAACCTTGCCTCCAACTTTACAAAAAGAAAATGAAAAGCAATATTCACAAGGCAGAGCTTCGAGTTATCATAATATCTTAGGAGGATGGTAGTTACTTTCTGCCCAAAATATTTTGCAAGCTCCAAACCCTTCACTAGAACAACGGAATAGGAATCTGCAAATATTTCTGCACTTCTCACCACCCAAGAACCCGACAGCTTGTATTGAAAATAGTATTCCAGCAGGAACTCCCTGGTTAGTATCTCCCTTAAGTTTTAAGGCACTCCAATCATTGAGTCTTCTTTCTAAGAATCACTGAAGAGGTTTATGAAGACATAGCGAACTGTTCACGAAAACCAATTGATTTCTGTGAGTGCAATATATTAGGACTAATTAAAATTACCATATCCAGCAGCCAGCCTGTACCCTTTGCAGAGATCCGTCTGCGGTATCCATAACCACGCACTGCTCTGGTTCCATCATGCTTCTCTTATTGCTGAGTGAGGCGCTTGCTCTTTCATTAAATAGCATTAAAAATAGACTGCACACAACTCCCCACCGGAGCATGCTCCGACAGGGCTAATGCATAGTTCTCAAGGTAACTCTGCTCAGCTGGGATCTGGGAGGGAAAGTCTCTGGGAGATGAGCAATTTGCTAATCTAATAGCACACACAAACCCGGCTCCGTGTGAGCTGAGCATTGCCAAATACACCAGCGTGTAGTGGGATTAAGTCACTGGGAAGCTGCAAGTCAATTCCTGGAGCTGTGTTAAGTTTCTTTAAAAATGTCTCACCTAGACAATGTATTCTGTTAGATAGGCAACTCTATTGGATTTATGAAATAACCTAAGACATGTCCGGACAGGGTAAATTAAGACATGTATGCACAGCAGTCAAAATGCCTTGAACATTAAAGCAAATCATTTTAAAACAATCAAACTCAACTCTTTTCAAACAGTTCATCACATTGATAAGCAAGGACAGTCCCACATTAGCCTTTTTTTTTTTTTTTTTAGCTGTTGTGACAAGGAAGTGTACCCTCTAAAGAATATACTAAACACTCCAGAAAACTGGATAATATTCTGGTAGCTGAAGCGGGAAAATGATGCGAAAGAAAATGAAGGTTCACAGGCAAATACGTACCTTTCACATCCATATAAACCCGACGAGAGTGCCTGCGTTCCCCGTTAGGAAAGCTGCAGAAGCAGAGCGCGCCAAGACAGCGGATTCCTCGGCTATTTGAACAAAACATAGCTAGAGCTCTCGGCTTCCAAACGGCTGCCTTTTGTGAAAAATGACACTGACTACGGTCCTATGAAGACGCCCAGGGCTTGTGGGGACACAAACACAGAGGATCAAAGGAGCAGGTGCATTCGTCCTACAGCATGTGGCAAAGGTCTCCTAACTTTCACCATCTGGAAAGATAGTCCCCTGCCATCTCCGTGTCTCCGCTCTCTCAAAACAACCCCGGCAATGTTGGCCTCCAAAACGGGTGAGGAGGAGGCAGGAATCATTGGGATTCTGTCAGTTGTACAGGTTCATTTTAACTTTGGAGAACGCCGGACTTGTTTAGAGAGGCTGAAGCGTCATGCCAATAGACTTAAAAATCTTCAATCTGGTGCATACCTGCGTTCTAAACACAGCTTCCTGAAAGCGCCTCTCTACCAGCCTTGCCCTGTGCTTACCAGCTTCCCATCCCTGTCACTTGCAGTTCCCTCTTTGTTTTTGTTTTTGTTTTGTTTTTCCTTGTAGGCGTGGACTCTGTCCTTATCCCGTATCCTCAGGAGGTGACCAATTACTGAACCCGAGCAGCTAACAGCAATCACATCCTCTCCAGCTCTATGTCTACCCATAAACATTGAGTCCATTTCTCATCTTAAGAAACTTTCTGAACACCTGTCTCACTCAATTCAATTCTGTCACTAAATCTACAACCTGCCACAGAGGACATCACATTTGGAGTTCACCAGGAAGCGCAGATTTCAAACATGTAAAAACAAAGTCAACATCTAGTTTGCCCCTCAACCTCTAGGGAGCCAGGGCCCCAAGTCCTTCCAGTACAACAAACAGATGGCAACTTCGTGCCCCCAGCGTAGCTCTCTCGTTCGGATGAAATCAGAACCTTGCAAACTTTCTACCTTGATCCCTGCGTACATCACTGTAGACTTTTCCGATGGGAGAATTGCCCTTTCCAGTCCTCCCGCAGCTTTCCCATTCTGCCTCATTTGGGGGGAGAGGGGGATTACCCCTCCTTTGACGGGCACAACACAACGCAGATGTAACAACAGCTCTCTACAAACACACACGACGGAGAAATGCAGACCCCAAACAATCACAGAGAAAAAAAGCACAGACATAGGGCAGGAAGGAGAAGAAAACACACACAAAAGGCATGCAATGTTCACAGGGAAGACCTTGGTGATTACCTTGACCGCACAGCGGAGAGCCCCCCAGCGTCTTGGTGCCTTAAGTTTTTGGCTTTTATTAATAGGATTGTTTTTCAGTGATTGGTTTGGCTGGATTTGTTTGATTTGGCTTGGCTTTTTTTTTTTTTTTTTTGGTCGATTTCTTTAACTGCCGGGAAAAGGAGATTTTTACAGCCTTGGCAGCTGGGATCCTGGCAAGGCTGTGGCGCCCACCGCTATGGTCGCGCCGGTGACTCCAGCTGGCGACCCCGCACCCTCCGCTGCTGGCTGCTGCTCCGGACACGCTCTGGGGGCGCGCCGCCTTCTCTGTCCGAGTGGCTGCTGGGAGGGATCGTGCCCCCACCTCCTGTCTGCCAGTCTGTCCCTTTGCAAATCTGTCTGTCTGTCGCTCAGCCTGGAAGCACAGCGAGGGGGGCTTCTGGCTTCCTGTGCTCAGTCCTCCGAGCTGCCACTCACCGTCAGTCAGTGCCTGAGTGGGTCTGTCTGTCCGTCCCTCTCTTGGTCCCGCCAGCAATGCAGGGTCCCTCTAGCCTCCTAACCTGTGCCCATGGCTCTCCTTCTACTGGGTGCCCCCCAGCCTCTCCCTCAGTCAGAGGAGGGCGTCTCTCTCTCTCTCTCTCTCTCTCTCTCTCTCTCTCTCTCTCTCTCTCTCTCTCCCCCCCCCTTTCTTTCTGCCTCTGCCTCCCCACTGTCTCAGCTAACTGCGTGCACCTGTCCGTGGATCCGTCCCTCTCAGTCCCACTCTGAGCCAGCCAGCCTGGGTCCGTCCCTCGGGGCCACCTCCCCTACCTCTCCGCCTCCTCCTCCTCCGTTGTCTGCGGGTCCGCCTGGCCCGACTCTGCCCTCCCACGCGGCTGGCGCTGCTGCGGGGGGCGGCGCCCCGCTCTCTCCGCAGCCCCTGCCGCGTCCGGTCCCGCCCCGGCGAGAGGCGATGCGCGTGGTGGCTTGCAGCCCCGCAGCTGCTCCCGGGGGCCAGGCTCCGTCCGGTCCTCTGACCCGCCACGCCCGGGAGATGGCCGCGGCTGGGCGCCTGCGGATGCCCGAGCCTCTCTGCCTGTCCTGGGCGCGGCCGGAGTTGGCCGCGTTGGAGAGCGGGCACCGGCCCGTGCGCCCCGCTGGCGCTCGCTGTGCCATCCCTTCCCCGTCAGTTCTCCACCAGCCCCGAGGCTGGAGACAAAGCGTCTGAGCCACGCGCAGCGGCGTGAGCATCATTAGTCAGAGAGCAAGCTGGCACGCTGCCCCCTGCCCCCCCCCCACGCCTCCTCCCCGCGCCCGGCCAGCACGAGCGCACTGCCCCCAGTGCCCGAGCCCCAAATCGTACCGCCCTCGGGCGCCCGGACACTCCTCGGACACTTGGCAAAGCCTTGCTCAGCTCGCTCGCCCCGGCGCTCACTTTCCAGGGCAACTCTGCAGAGAATACCCCACAAGGACACCTCACTCCACGCGAGGAGTCCGCAGCCTCGGAGCTCGGGGAGATTGGAGTGTGACCAAAAGTCGGGTGCGCGGCGCCAATGCGCTGCCTGTGGGCGATGGCCGGGACCAGAGCCCACCCGCCCCCCGCGAGCTGTAGTTTGGAATCAGAAAGATGCTGCAGAAACGCGGGCAGGGCCGCAGGGTGTGGGGCGGGGACGGAGTTGACATTGGAAGAAACAAAAGCATCGCCTTTTCCCACTTGTTCTGGAGATGTGCTATTTTTATTATCTGTAAATCTTGGTGTGTTTTTTTTTCTCATTGTCTCAGGGTACACCACAAACACACACACACACACACACACACACACACACACACACACACACGAATCCTGGAGGAATGGGAATACATTTCCGGAATGCCACCCACCCATCCTGGGTGCTTGCAGTGCCTACTTTCCCCACATTCTAAGTCACCAGCCAAGATGTATCACGCTGGCTTTCTGCCCCCAGCTGAGAACAAGGCATTCGCTCTCCTGGGCTTCTTTGCTAGGTTGTTATTAATGTGAAGCCAAATTATAGTTGTGCATGCCTGCATGGGATTGCCAAAAGCTCACTTTGACAGGACCCGGCAAATTCAGCTTCTGAGATGCAGACGCTGAATAAACTCCGCATCTGGTGCAGTGCACACTCCTGTTCCCCAATACATTGAAAGCCAACTTTCCGCATCTGCAAGTAGCAACCCCAGGAACAGGCAACAAATAACTAGCATTAACCGCATCATGAAAAAATTCTCTGATGGCCTTTTAGTTTCATTTATTGGTGTCCATTTCTAGTGACGGACATTACAGACAGATTTAGTAAGGATGTGCCTTCCACTTTTTATAGAAATGTAATTTCAACAGTCATAGCCATGTTCATATATGCTGAGAGTGACTATAAATATCAAACAGATACTATGCACAGTTCTAGCAAATGTAGAAAAAATAGGTGTACTAGTCCTTAATGAATAAATAATTGCTGTATTTTCCAAATATTAGAAACTGTCTTCCTGGGGATCAGCTATTGCTGGAATAAGAATGGATCTGCTGTATGAGATTGCAGCAAAGGAAGCCTAAGGAATTCAAGACCCTTCTGTTGATCTATTTCTATTCAGTCCTTGCCAAAAGCTTTTGAACAGGCATACGGAATTCAAGGGCAAACTTATAAAAGGTATTTCTAATTCTCTTACTGTTCCTTTGTCTCAACTCATGAAAAATCCTACTCGGGGAGGGGGGATTGTTGAGCCAAGCGGTGCTGTGTCATACGTTCACACGTTTGGGACCGCATAGGAAGAAGGCCAGTGTGTTTGGTTCTCCTGGAAGGGACTAGACATCAGCAAGTCTAGAAGGATGTATGTGTCACCGGCTAACAGAAAAACTTAGCAGTTTGCTCTTAACACAGTCTCCTAGGACAAATCAGGTTTTACTCTGGGAATTCACTAAGAAAATGGAACTTGATGCTATAAACTGGATTAGGAATGGTAGCCCCTGGCTGGGAGAGGCACTCCATCTGCACTCAGCACGAACTCCAGAGATTATATAAAAGGACAAGACAGATATTTCAGTATCTGAGACGCATGGACAAACGTGATGACAAAACTGAACGCAAGACAGAAAGCGTCCCAACACAGAACAACACCAATGGGCTTCAACTCCATGTTCTACCTTTTTGTGATAATATTTTGCCAACCAATTAGGACCTGGGGAGGGCTCCTGTTTCTTTGAGGCCACGTAGATAATGAACTTGCAGTGATCCGATTTTAAGTTCTGGGTCCCAAGGTGGGACTGAAATATACTTCTGGGAGCAGTAAGTGATTGGAGGCATCCAAAGTGTTTGCAATTTTTAGAAACAATTTGAATCAGTTACCATTCCTAAAGGTCCTTGACCTCTCCTAAATCAGCCACCACTAAACTCAGGAATATTGGCGTGTACCTTCCTGAGACCTCCGATGACAGATGTACAGAGCCCATCACAGAAATGGTTATGCCCTGAGAGCATCTTGACTTTAGGGTCAGGAAACAGGGATGGTGCCGGGAGAGAGAGGGGTGCTGCTATCCGCTCGATCTGGTGCTTCTGAATTTGTTTGGTATCATGTTTGAAATGAAATCAGCTACACGTAACCAGGTAACCCCCAGCTTGGGGAGTTGAGCTCACCTCCATGTTGGCAAACATCTAAGATTGTCTCCACAAGCTCCTTTAAACACACATTCCCCCGGGACACTAAATTAGTGCCCTTTAATGAAGCTTCCAAATTGGATTTTCAAAGTCAGGCAAATTGCTTAAGATGGCCCAGCTACCTTGGTAAGCACCTTTCTAGCTGAAGCGAGAAGTCTCATTTCCATGCTGTTGAACTTCCATCATTCCTCAACAATTAGGCTGTGAGGAACTCTCCTTCAGGGCATTCCCCCCCCACCACCATAAAGGCCCGCAGATCCCCTGGCGAGCCTTCTCATTTGCCCTGTTTCCAGCAAAATGGTCCAGGGCTTATTCAGCGCCAGCTTTGGGCTTAAAGGCATTCAACTGTGTGTGGTAGAGGAAGGCAGGGGGACTAAAGAACAGGAAAGAGACAATTACAATTTCAACCAGAAAAGTTTAGTTCCCCAATTCTTATTTCACGCTGAGCCAAAATAACTCGAAGACACATTTCAGAACATCAACAAAGAATGTTACATCACGCATGCATCTGAGCACGAAGAAATGTCACGCTCAAAAACAAAGAGGACTTGGGAAACTGGGAACCAAATGTTCCGATGGCACAGATCCCTTGGCGGCAGCCGTGTTTCCTCTGTGGTTTGCTGTGCGCCCTGATAAGAAAAATTATCTCCTCCATCCTTCTCACAGGCAGACCACAAACGAACTTTGACCTGCACCCGCACACAGTGATGCTTTGCTGAGCATGCAAGCCAAAGAGGCTTCCCCAAAAAATGAACATGTGGCCGAACCGGTTTGGCTCAGTGGATAGAGCATTGGCCTGCAGACTGAAAGGTCCCAGGTTCGATTCCGGTCAAGGGCATGTACCTTGGCTGCGGGCACATCCCCAGTTGGAGGTGTGCAAGAGGCAGCTGATCGATGTTTCTGACTTTCTATCCCTCTCCCTTCCTCTCTGTGAAAAATCAATAAAATATATCTTTTAAAAAATGAACGTGTGTGGTGTTTTCATAGATGCATCCCATTCCAAGGAGGAACAATAAGAAGAAAAGAGTAGAAATCCACTCCAGAGAAACCTGTCAGTACAAGATCTCTGCATCAGCACACAAGGAAGGCTGTTGACGAAATTGCATATTTCTTTTCAGCATCTCTCCGGGGCAGAAATACCTGGGTTCAGACTCAGCTTTAGCATTTGGGGTTGTGTCCCTCTGGGCTCCAGAGAACTGTGTTTCTTGCTTTGTACTCCTTGTCCCGAGGGGCCCGTTGGTTTGGCACAGCTGAGGGTAGTGGAGCAGGTGGCTGGGCACACAGGTGCAGGAACCGAGCCACAGAGCAGGTGTGTGCAGGCAGATGTGCTGCAGGCCTCTCTCCCTGGCCGGTGTGAGCACCCCCCTCCAAGACCCGCCGCAGCACGAGTGTTCTATGGAACCCACAAACTATCGCTTTCATTTTAAAACCTGGACCCAGAATTGGAAGCAGAAAGGCAGTAAAAGCTTTGGGAGCATCTTTGGGGAGAAGAGAGGTAAATCTTATCTCCCTCTGAAATGTAAGGGGCGAATTTGCCACGGCACTGTGTGGGATTCTGCCTCTGGTTTTATACTCCCAAACCTGAGAAGCAGCCTTTTCTCCGTAAAGGACGCTGTTCCCCTTTTCACACAAAGGAAGACAAAGGTTAGCAAGTTATTCTAAATTTCAATAAGTAATAGGTTTGGCTTCTCAACAATGAAATCATATTACAAGGTCTATGGATTAGGCACTAGAAGAAAACAGCTATAATCCATTCTTAATAGCACATAGGTCACTCACATCTTAAACTCTTCTTTATAACTTAAAACAGTGTGTGTGTGTGTGTGTGTGTGTATACCCTAGTATACGTATATGTGTATGGTTAAAAGGTAAAACATATCCACAGTGTTAATATTTCAAAAGAATACCAAGAGCTTACTGGAAACCCAGTCGTAGGCCAATAGCCAGTGTCTGAAAAAGAATATGCAGATTTGTAATTAGTATGCATGAATGTATGTACAATTTGTTCACCCAAGCTATTCTTTAACAATGCTTTATTTCTTTTGAAATTAAATGCACATTTGCAAAATCTATAGAGCCATATTGTTTTTTAAAAAGCCGGGGGAATCAAGATTTAAAAAAATAATAATAAAAATCTCTCAAAATATCACCACCCAAACAGCCATCACTTTTGTGCTTAGCCAATCTCTGTGCATATATATCCATACTTACATAACTTTATTTTGCATAAATAGATTGCAAAACAGGTTACTTTATAATCTGCTCCCTGCTCTGTACCTTAGAATAAGTCATGGGGTTCTTATCATGACATTGACTACATCAATATATTAATGGCCACATGGTAGCCTGCTAAATACAATGGATGTATATGTTATAGATAACTGAAAGCTATGTGTGGGCATGATGTCCAAATTTGAGGATTATCCCTTTAGGACAAATCTTTAAAATTTGAATTGACCTTCAAAAGTATCTATATTTTATATTTTGGCATAATATTGGAGTGTGAGATGTTATATTAGTTTTTGAGTATCTTTTGCTTTGATTTCTAATCTTTATTAAAGAGCCCTGGCTAGTGTGGGTCATGGTTGGGTGACTTCCCATGCACTGGAAGGTTGCCCATTGGATTCTGGGTCAGGAAACATTTTGGCCTGGGGGCTCAATTCCCAGTAAAGGGGTATAGAGGAGGCAGCCAATCAATTTAATGCTTTCACATCGATGTTTTTTTTTCTCTTTCTCTCTTTCAATCTCTCTTTCTATCCCTTCCCCTCTCTCTAAAAATCAATAAACTAGCTTTTGAAAAACAAGAGTTGATTGGCCTCTTTCTGATGTAAATTATGTAAAATTAAAAATAAATGCACTGTTAAAACATAAAAAAGTTGTGTCTATGTTTAATTGAGTTGTTTTAAATTAAGGCAAAAACTTTTGCTATGGAAAGAGGATTAATTAAAAATTATATGAGTTTACTAATTCTTTGTTTGCTTTCGACTTTTCCTTGAACATAGGCAACAGGCAGGGCTTTTTTTTTTTTCTATAAAAAGGATAAATATTTGAGGAAGCTAAGTGAACCCTTTCAGGTCAAGAAGTTACTGTTTGGTAAAATGCAGGTCTATCTTCCTGCACTATGGAAATAAAGATGATCCCTGGCACCTGGGCAAGCCTCCAAACCATTGTTTTGAACCTCTTCCTTGGCTTATCATTTTAACCACGCAGAGCCAGAAGCACTGATTAGACTTACACGATTAGATGTGTCTTCAACTCCAGGATGAGGGCAGAGACACAAGTATTTAGGAATACATTAAAAACAAAACAAAACTGGAAGCCTCAATGAGAGAATGAGAGAGAGAGAGACAGAGAGAGAGAGAGAGAGAGAGAGAGAGAGAGAGAGAGAGAGAGAGAGAGAGAGAGAGTTATCAGCCTAACAATTCAGAGTTACTTTAGGGCTCACCATATCCAGTTCTTTTCTTCCCAATTAACAGATAGGACACCTCACTCTTCAGCCTTTTTGTAGTCAGGCAAGGCCAAGGGGCAAGCTGCCACCAAGATATGTGACTGGAACTGACACATGCCACTTTGGGCTGAGGCAATGAAAAGCCTCTGGGGAATTCTCAGACACTGGCCAGACATTCTAGCTCTAAGATGGTCAGCCCCCAGCAGCCTGGGTCCCTGAGTGACTGTGTGGAGCAGACTTCAACACTGACCCATATCAGACATATAAAGGAAGCAAGAAAAAAAGAATTGTGTTTAAACCAACTGAATTTGGGGGATTGTATCTTACCACAGCACAATCTAGATTCCCATATTTATAAACTCTGCTAGTCTGACACCATGTGGGAGAGTAGCAGGTACTGTAGTAAACACTAGTAACACATACTGTAGTACACAGGGGTCAGGCCTGAGACTTAGGAGGCCAGAACTTTGGTCCTGAATCAGTCATCAAATCACTATGAGACTTGAATAAGTTATTTCAACCTTAAAGCCCCAGGTTTGTTTTGTTTTGTTTTGTTTTTCAAATTTCTAAAATGAGGTGATAGCAGCAAGGTTTGTCTGAACAATATCACACTGTTATAATTAGTGATGTATTACATTGAGGCTAAAGATCTCCCAGGTGAGACCCTGTTCTTCTGAGATATCCTATAAATATTTATAAAATATTTTATTGGTATTTTTCATTGACATTGTATTGAATTGACAGACTGATTAGAGACCTGGCATCTTGGCCTTGTCTTCCTACAAGTGAATATCATGAGTCTTTTCTATTTTTCAGTTGGGTTTTTAATGTCCCTCGGGAATAACCAAATGAATTCTAGGTATGGTTTCATTAATTTCTAAAGTTTTTAATTGTATCATCTCTTATGTATGTTTATTAATGTTGCCAACATTTTTTGTACTAGTTCTTCCAAAAAAAGTTTTAAAAATATCTACATGTTCTATTTCATTGAATGCTACATTGTGTATCGTTCTAATATTTTGAGGTTTGTTCAATTATTATTTTACTAGAAGCCCAGTGCACGAAATTTGTGCATGGGGGTTGGGGAGCAGTAGATGTCCCTTAGCCCAGCCTACACCTTCTTCAATCTGGAACCCCACGGGGGATGTCCAACTGCCCATCTAGGCCTGATCCTGGTAGGATCCGGCCTAAACAGGCAATTGGACATCCTTCTCACAATCCAGGACTGCTGGCTCCAAACTGCTCACCTACCTGCCTCCCTGATTGCCCCTGACTGCTTCTGCCTGCCAGCCTGATTACCCCCTAACTACTACCCTGCCAGCCTAATTGATGTTTAACTGCTCCCCTGCCAGCCTGTTTGCCCCCAACTTCCCCCCTCTGCTGGCCTGGTCATCCCCAACTGCCCTCCCCTGCTAGCCTAATTGCCCACAACTGCCCTCCCTTGCAGGGCCTGGAACCTCCAATGGCCCTCCTCTGCTGGCCATTTTGTGGTGGCCATCTTGTGTCCACATGGGGGCAGGATCTTTGACCACATGGAGGCAGCCCTCTTGTGTGTTGGTGTGATGGTCAATCTGCAAATTACTCTTTTATTAGATAGGATAGAGGCCTGGTGCATGGGTGGGGGGCAGCTCGTTTGACCTGAAGAGTGTCCCAGATCAGGGTGAGGGGCAGCTTGGGTGAGGGGCCTGTGGAGGTTTGCAGGCTGGCCACGCCTCCCAGCAACCCAAGAGGAGGCTCTAGGATCTGGAATTAATCTATGTCTACAATTGAAACTTTGTAGCCTAGAGTGGAGGCCTAGGCCAGCCACAGCAGGCTGAAAGCTTGGCTTCTTCCATTGCCCGGGAAACCCAAGCCTCTGTTCTCTCCAGCTCAGTGGCTGCCACCATTTCTGTATCTTTTTAATTGAAACTTTATAACATTGAGTGGAGGCATAGGCAGGTGGAAAGCTTGGCTTCCTCTGTTGCAGGGGAAATGCAAGCCTTCCTCCTGCTCTCAGTGGCAGCAGCCATCTTGGTTGGGGATTATTTGCATAATTTGCTCCTGATTGGCTAGTGGGCGTGGTTGTGGGCATGGCTTGTGGGCGTGGTGAAGGCACAGTCAAATTTGCATATTACTCTTTTATTAGATAGGATAGCCTCTTAAGGGGAACCTTAGCTTACTAAATTTTAATATTTCTTATTTCCTACCATATACACTTAAGAATATATATTTTTGCCAAAACCAGTTTGGCTCAGTGGATAGAGCATCAGCCTGTGGACTGAAAGGTCCCAGGTTCGATTCCGGTCAAGGGCATGTACCTTGGCTGCGGGCATTCCTCAGTAGGGGCAGCTGATTGATGTTTCTCTCTCATTGATGCTTCTGACTTTCTATCCCTCTCCCTTCCTCTCTGTAAAAAAAATCAATGAAATATATATTTTAAAAGAATACATATTTTTATCTTAGTAAGTTTTAGCTGTATAACAAAAGTTTTGCTCTTAGTACTTCCTTAATTTGATTCTGTATGGTAATTACTGTTAAAAATCATTTTTATCTCAGAAACTATTTAATACATTTTTTCTCTTTAATTTTAGTTTGTAAAGTTGTTGTTTTCTTAGAGAGTTTCTGCTTTTTATCATTGGGCTTTAATTTTATTTCAGTTAAGTCAATGGTTTTGAATTGGTGAGATCTTAGTTAGGACTTGGCCTGTGAACAATTATTGTCAATGTGCTCCTGAAAACAATGCATGTCCTTTACTTTGTACAGGGCTCTATGTATATCTATTAGTTTAGATTTGTAAAATTAAACTCTTTATTTTTAAAATCATTTATTGTCCTTTCAATTCCCTCTGCTTGATCCATCTGTTTCTGACAGAACTGTGTTAACATATTCCATCATTCTTATAGCTTTGTTAACTTTTTCAATAATTTAAATTATGCTTTATGCATTTTTATTATGTTTTGTTAGACAGATACAAGTTTACAAAGAACATGTCTTCTGGATAGGTTGCTATTTTTTCTATAATTAAGCATGCTGTTTGTATCTAGCAATAATTTCACGTCAGATTCTATCGTGTCTGTCATTAATATAGACACAATAATTTTGGCAACAATGTGATAATATGTATCACGTACATTTCAAATTTTCTGTATTGATTATTGCCTCTTTTTTATTCTATTTTTTTTGTATTCATATTAGATATGGGCTTTAGCTTTTCTAGAAAATTTCCATAGTTCTCTCCGCACAGAATTTTCCATGATTTCCTCATATCTAGCTTTGCCACTTTCCTTTCCAATATGTTTAATGTTCTTCTTAAATCATCCATTAATTTTATATATATATTTAGAAATTCTATTCTGTTCTTCTCCCAACATTCTAGTACATGTTCCTAAATTAGGTTGATTTATAATTTTCCCTTCTTGAAGTATCCTTATCTATTTCAGCAATTAGGGGAGTAATTAGAATCATATAGTTAGTGTACTAACTGACCTCTCATGATTTTCTATCTTCCAGAAAAGAACAAATAAAAAGAATTATCTGCATCTTGAAAATCTGAGTTTGAAGGCTTGACAAAGGTAGAATTTAAAGATGTATTTCTATTCCAATTATGATTTCTGGAATATTCTAGTTTTCTAATTCTTTTTGTATTAAAATTTTACATTTGTATTTTCCAAGAAAAAAAATTCCATTTCCTTCACATTTTCAGATTATGGGTATGTAGATATATATCTTATTCTTTTACACGTTAGAAGATATACTATACTACTGCTTGACAAAAAGAGGGAGGAGAGGGTGAATGGTTATATCAGTATCAACCAGGGATACCAACTGAAGTCTGCAAACCATAATCTTTTCAATTGCTCCCGAGCATTTGCTACTGTAGGGCCTGCCACCATGCTAAATGAGCTAAAGGAAAATATTTCTATAATGAATAAAATGATAGAAAAACCCAGTAAAGAAACAGAAATTGTGAAAGAATATAACAGAAATTCTAGAACTGGAAATTACATTATCAAAAAAATGTTTTAAAATCAATGGATAAAAGTTGATTTTAATTAGGCTAAAGATATTTCCCTGATGCCGAAACCAGTTTGGCTCAGTGGATAGAGCATCAGCCTGCAGATTGAGGGGTCCTGGGTTCGATTCCAGTCAAGGGCATGTACTGTGGTTGCGGGCACATCCCCAAGGGGTGTGCAGGAGGCAGCTGATCGATGTTTCTCTCTCATTGATGTTTCTGACTCTATCCCTCTCCCTTCCTCTCTGTAAAAATCAATAAAAAATATATATTTTTAAAAAGAGATAATCCCCGAGTTTCATGAAGGAAGAAAAAGGAAAAGTGAAGACAAAGAAGAAAGTACTATTCAGAAAACTTTGAATCTGAGGACAGGGGAGAAATATCCTCTCCAGGTTCACTTGCTCCTACCCCTTTGCCCAGAACCATGTTGGATTATAATCATGTGAAGATGTCAGAGAGCCTCGGCATTCACATAGTTCCTTTTCCATCTTCCATAGTCAAGGAGGACTGGGAAAAGGAAGCTGAAATTGGTGTTAAGTAGACCAGACTACATTATCTGTCACTGTCTCCACTTTGGTTTCTAAGCTAATTACATGCCTCATCTTCCTTATGAAATTTGAAGGCTGCATATTTCTCTCTGTAATGCAAGCCTATTTGTTTCAATCAATCTGGCTTGGATAGATTTTACGAAATATAGTTTGTCGAGGATAGAGGTAAAGCATCTTATCTCAGCAGCTCCTGGGCTTAGCTGACAATAGACACATAAACCCTCTAATTAGATGTACATAAACAGAGGAATTCTTTCTCCAAGCTTTTGAAGTTTTGTACACCTTCCTGCTGGATCTATTCACCAATATAACATGGATTAAAACTAAGCTGCTCTTTCTGATGGAGACAAAAATGTTTAAGAATGTTTCTTTCTGTTCAGTGATTATTAACCATAGTGTAATATCCTGAAATATTGCAATCAGTTGTGAAGTGTGTCCCAATTTGATATTAATAATATTTAAATATTAGCTTTGCCAGTTACTTTAGTAATAAATGCATTCAGTGTTGTTCCTTGAACAATGCCATTCAACCTTTTTTTGTGTTCCAATGAGCTTACTTGAGTTGAAAGAGATCTATCTAAATATTTTAAAATTTTACGTGTTCTACCCATATAAAATTTTTCTGATGTATGTTATCTATAAAAATAAAAGTGTAATATGCTAATTAGACTGGACATCCTTCCAGATGTCTTACCTTCTGGATAAAGCAGCTGTGGGTGGGGACAGTGGCAGAGGTGTCAGAGGCCCCAGGGCATGGAGGTGGTGGGCAGGGCCTGGGGCCAAGACCCTTGCACGAATTTCATGCATTGGGCCTCTAGTAGAAAAGAAAAGAAAATGTTTCAGAATATCATGTGTTGCTTACTAGAGAACACAAGGAGTTGGTAACCTAAACAGAGGTGTTGTTAAATAAAATGATGCCAGAAACAGTGGTCTCAGGATGGAAGATATTGGCTCTGCCCTAACTGGTTTGACTCAATGGGTAGAACGTTGGCCTGCAGACTCAAGGGTCCCAGGTTTGATTCTGGTCAAGGGGATGTACCTTGGTTGCAGGCACATCCCCAGTGGGGGGTGTGCAGGAGGCAGCTGATCAATGTTTCTCTCTCATCGATGTTTCTAACTTTCTATCTCTCTCCCTTTCTCTCTGTAAAAAAAAAAATCAATAAAATATACATTTAAAAAAAAAGATATTGGCACTAATATGAATGACACCATACGTGGGTGTACATTAGTAATGCACAAGAACACTGCATACGTCGATACGATACCCCACGTGGCACTTAGCTATGGCAGGAAAAGGGCCATGACAGGATAAAAGCAAAGAAAATGTCTAACTGGTTCAAACTCTGCAGGTCTTTTCTGAGAAGGAGAGTAGTGTGATGAGTCAAAAAAGATAGATACACCTGCTACCTGACTATTGAACTGGGCGAGAGGACATTTTGGTGAAAGCAAAGAGCATGGGCAGCACAGTGAGATCACAGAGGGGATGGCTGTGCGGCCAGAGGGGTGTTGGTTCCTGGTGTTGATCATAAAGCATACTCCAGGGGTAACATAGCAGTCACGAGGGACCTCACACCTTTTCTATTGCTCAAGGTCTCCTCTGCTTAAAAGCCGTACCCATCATAAAGTCTGGCTGCTGTCCGTCACAATTTCCTCCCTTTAGAAGTAAAATAAATAAGTAAATAAATAAATAAGTGAGGCCTATTTTAAGCCTAACCTTATGCATCCCGGGATTTAGTTGACCAGGAGGATATTATAGCAACCTCGACACGTGGTGTATTTGGCACAGTGTTTTTACATGCCTTTTTCTAAATATCAAAGATAAAGGCAGGTAAAGCTTCAGAAATCTGATGGGCATAATTTCTAGGCCTGCATTTGTAAAAGGGAACATTGGTAAAGAAGGGTGGACTGATCCAAGAATGGAAACCTCCAAATGGTTCCATTGGCAAGTAAGTCAGCACTGGCAGAGATCCATGTGTCTACACAGGCAGCCCTCCCAAAGGCTCACATTCTAAAGACCGTAAATTAAAAGTGAAACAGATCATGACCAAAGGCTTATGGGAAATGGCAACAAACAAGGGGGCTCTTTAAGCAGCCCCTTCGCGGGGCGCTGCTGCCCTTGTACCAGGCACTCTGGTTGCATGGTGCCCAGACTTGCTGTGCTGTGGCCTGGATCCATTCTTGGAGTTTTTGTGACTAATGTCCATCGCTGACCATTCTCCTTCTCCTCCGTATCCCCTTGCAGATCGCCCAGGGATCATTTCTGGGCCCCTGTCTTTAGGAACTGGCTGCTCTGGAAGTTTGCTCCCTCAGACTCACTGTACAACGTCTCTCCATAGACTCTGCTCCCAGGGAAAGGGCTGCTGTCCCTGTTGAAACCAAGGGCTCTGGACCTGGCTTTGCTGCCAGACTATGTTCTCTGTGTGTGGACAAACAGAAGGGTCACGCACCACCCGCTTTCGATTAGGAAACTGAAAATTTGCATTAGGAAAATAGATGCCTTCAAATTGCCTACGTAACATCATTTTACGCAGCCCTCCTGGCTGGCCTTACCAACTCCGGCATGTTTCCTGTGTAATTATTAAATCCAATATTCCTCATGACATTCACGCAAAGGCGCGGCTGTTGCTCCACTGACTGCATCAGGGCCAATATGGTACAGGTAAAATTGAATTATGTTTTTATAGAGGGTTTTTTTTCCTTTTCTTTTTTACTACTTATAAATTCCTGTTTTTGTTTTTATTTTTTTTTTTAAATAGAGAATTCAGGCACAATTATCTGTCAGTAAGGAAACCATGGAGAATGATTTTTTAAAAATATATTTTATTAATTTTTTTTTACAGAGAGGAAAGAAGAGGGATAGAAAGTCAGAAACATCGAAGAGAGAGAAATATCAATCAGCTGCGCCTGCACACCGCCTACTGGGGATGTGCCCACAACTAAAGTATATGCCTGCGACCAGAATCAAACCTGGGACCTTTCAGTTCATAGGCCGACACTCTATCCACTGAGCCAAACCGGTCAGGGCTAGAGAATGATTTTTAATCAAAGGACAAAAAGTTGATTTGTGATAAAATATTTTTCATTATATTTTGATATATAAAAATAAAAAAATTGATAGATACAAAAGAACTTATGAAATTTTAAAGCACAATAATCAAACAGCTTTGAACCCACTAACTGCGTTGTCTAGAATGTTATCTAGAATACTGTCAGTATTACTGAAATTTACCTGGGACCAAAGTTGAATCCTAGAGCTTCACTGCTCAGGGTCATCACCACCTGGGCTTTTGTTTCGTTACTCTCCTTTTTAAAGAACTTTATCACATGAGTGCATTTCAATATGTTGTCAGATTGGTTTCTTAGATTGTTATGAAGACACAAAAATACATAGACACTGCATGAAGTTCCTTAGACAGGTTTTTTCAAACTCAATATTAATTTCCAAGATTTGTCCATTTTTTTTATATTACAGCTATAGCTCATTCCCCCTGCTATGTAATATTCCACTGTGTGACTAGCCATCTTTCCATAATTACACATGTATCAGATAGTAAAAATGGCATTGGAAATTATTAGGGAAATAAAATTAATTATATAATAAAATTTGCCTGAACAGTTTTTTAAAATAAAAACATATATATATATATATATATGTATATATATGCTATCTTTTATAGTAAATTAAAATTCTAGTCGGACTAAATGTTTAAATGTAAATGAAAAGGCACAAACTGAAAAGTAACTCATAGGTGGGAACATACTCTTGAAATCTGGAAAGCTCTTGTAAAGTCTGTAATTGGTGCTACTCGGGTTTTGCAAAGTGTCTAAAGTGGGTTTGCCCGGGGCTCAGTTCCACTCAGTCAGAAACAGAGGCTCTGCAGTCTCGCTGTGCTGCCACCTCCAGGCAGTCACTGTGACTGAAACAGCTGAAGAGTATCACCCAGCCGGGACACACAGTGTGCTCACAGTCCATGGTCTGGCATTGGTCACGTGGACTAAAGGGCTTACAGATGGAACTGGGAAATTGTCAGAGCATGGACAATTGGAAAGAAAAGTATCTGAAGTCTAATTTATGCATCTTTACATCTGGGCATGAGGGATCTCTACTCTGGGTCCTAGGCTTTCTGTAGCCTGGGATTTAATGAGAACACTTGCACCCCCCCCCTTACCCTTTCCAACACACACACTTATTATTGATTATCATCAATAGTACAGATGGTAAAGGATTTTGCACTGTAGAGTCTGAGACATAGCTCTTACCTGCACTCTCATGATCCACACCGCTTCAGGTCTCAGGTCCCAGGGGAAAAGTCCTCTCCAGGACTCCTGCCATATGGCCTAGGCACAAAACACAATGCTGTTTGACTACCATGGACATGTCTCGCGTTGTAAATCTGAAGATGGATGCTGCTTCAGAATTCAGGCAGAATTTGAGCAGTGGAAGCACTTAGGTAAGAAAAAAGACAAATTAATTAACATGTTGAATCTTTCCTCTGGGTGAGAATTAAATCTATTTTTTAACATATTGAAATATGTTCCAGGGATTGCCAAGTATCTGTTTTATTGCTGCTTATGGTTTTCGATTATTTCCTCCTCAGGTATTCACTTAGGTATCATCATACTATTTGCAACATTTGTACCTACTGGCTATGAAAAGTGCTGTAATATTAAGCAAAGTGTTGACAGATAATTTAAGCAAGTTAAATTTTAGATAGGAAAGTGGGTAACTTTTTTAGTGTATCTTATACAATATTTGGGACATACTTGTACTAAAAGTTATTGCTGTTTAACTGAAATTCAAATGCATAGGGTGTCTTGTGTTATTATTTTATAAAATTGGCAATATGCCTGAAGGACAATACTGATGATTTACATTGACAATTAGATGGACATGAAAAACTAGAATTGTGAGTTTTATGTCTAAAAAGTATTGATTTAAATACACTTCAAAATATAAATGCAGCCGAGACCGGTTTTGCTCAGTGGATAGAGCGTCAGACGGTGGACTGAAAGGTCCCAGGTTCGATTCCGGTCAAGGGCATGTACCTTGGCTGTGGGCGTGCAGGAGGGGGCGTGCAGGAGGCAGCTGATTGATGTCTCTCTCATCGATGTTTCTGACTTTCTATCCCTCTCCCTTCTGCTCTGTAAAAAATCAATAAAATATATTTTAAATATATATATAAATGCAAATTAATTTTGTTAAATTTTTTGTTCAAATGTGTGATTTTCTTTTTATATATTTCTACTTTTAATAGAAAGTGAATACTTTAGCAGAAAAATAATATTCTTGAAAATATATACTCTATATTTTTTTGTTTACATTTGTTTTATATTCAAAATGTCTGCCCTTTGCAAATATTTATACTTTGTATTTTCATCTTTTATATCATTACTAGAGGCCTGGTGCACAAAATTCATGCACAGGGGAGTGTGTCCCTCAGCCCAGCATGCACCCTCTCCAATCTGGGACCCCTCGAGGGATGTCCGACTGCCCATTTAGGCCTGATCCTATCGGTAGTTGGATATCCCTCTGACAATCTAGGACTGCTGACTCCCAACTGCTTGCCTGACTGCCTTCCTGATTGCTCCTAACCACTTCTGCCTGCCAGCATGATGACCCTCTAACCAATCCCCTGCCAGCCTGATTGATGCCTTACTGCTCCCCTGCCAGCCTGATTGCATCTAACTGTCCTCACCTGTAGGCCTGGTCACCCCTAATTGCCCTCCCCGGCCAGCTTGATTGCCCCCAACTACTCTCCCTTGCAGGCCTGGTCCCTCTCAACTGCCTTCCTCTGCTGGCCTGATCATCCACAACTGCCCTTCCTTGTAGTCCTGTCCCTCCCAATTACCCTCCCTTGCTGCCCATCATGTGTCCATATGGGGGCAGGATCTTTGACCACATAGGGGCAGCCATCTTGTGTGTTGAAATGATGATCAATTTGCATATTACTCTTTTATTAGATATGATAGAAGCCTGGTGCACAGGTGGGGGCTGGCTGATTTGCCCTGAAGGGTGTCCCAGATCAGGGTTCCCTTGGGGCATGGGGCAGCCTATGAAAGGTGCCTGTTGGGTTAATTTGCATACTCGCACCTGATTTGCTGATGGGCATGGTTTGTGGGTAGAGTGGAGTGATGGTTACTTTGCATATTACTCTTTTATTAGATAGGACTAGAGGGGGCCCTCAGCCTGGCCTGCACCCTCTCACAATCCGGGACCCCTGGCTCCTAACTGCTCACCTGCCTGCCTGACTGACTCCCCCTAAACACTCTGCCTGCCTGCCTCATCATCCCTAACCCCGCTTCCTGCTTGCTTACCACACCTAACTGCTTGCCTCCCTGCCTGATCACCCCTAACTACTTCTCCCTCAGCTCCTGCCATGGTGGCTTCATTTGAAAGGACATCTGGAATGACATCTGGAAAGTCTTTTGGCTGTCTGGTCTAATTAGCATATTATGCTTTTATTATTATAGATTGCCACTTGAAAACAAATTATGGGACACACTTTGATAACAATATAATTATTGATTTTACCTGAAGTAAGAGCTAGCAAGAAAGTTTTATAGAATATTTAATCTATAAATTATTCTATGATTTATAAAGTGTATCGTCATACTACTATTCAACATTGCTGAGCCATCACAACACCTAGACATGAAAAATAATTACTAAATTCAGTTGTCCTTAATATTGACTTTTAGTCATATAAATATATGAATACTATAACTTTCCATAGCAATGGTCACCACCTTATATCTCTGTTTTCCCTTCTTCCAATACATTAAAACACACACACACACGCACACACACACACACACACACACACAAAAACACAATTTGTCATGGGTGACAATCCCAAATACCAACTAGTCAACACATTTATTTCAAAGTCTGGTTTCCCAGTGATGTATAATAATTACTATGTTGGGTTCACATATACCTCTATATATCGAGTTACCTGTCTCCCTCCCTCCCCAGTATGCAGAAGTTGGACAAAGAGAGGATAACACAATAAACATTCCCATTTGGAAAGTGGGAAAATGGGAGATAGAGAGTAACAGGTGTACAGAAATTCTGAAATCCTTCTGCACAGATATTCTTAAGGTTTTCTACTCTCTGGGGAGTTCCTTTTCCATTATCCTGAAGGGTCCTTGCAACTTTCTTATTCTGCTTCCTGCCTGAAGAAAGTTGAGAGCCAAAGGATGTTCAAGTGTCAAGCAATTGATTTCTTCAGTAGTAGCTATCTTTCAAGACTGACTAGACATTTTCTATTTTGGTCCCAGCTAATTCCATGAGCAACAACTATGTTCACAGTGATTTTCTAAACTGAGTTTTCCCCTACAACTCTGCCCTGCATATTCATTCTCTCTCTCTCTCTCTCTCTCTCTCTCTCTCTCTCTCTCTCTCTCTCTCTCTTCCTGATTCTAAAAGCCTATCTACATAATGGATGTAAAGGCCACACCCTTTGTCCAATCTTTTTTCTTCAGGCACATTAATCCACTGAAACATTGTAACAGTAAGTATGTAGGCTACACTCTAATTTTCGCTTGCATCAAATGATTAGCTTTTGGGGGCATATTTCCATTCAAAACTTCTTTATCTATTTTTATTTTTTGTTAATCCTCACCTGAGGATATTTTCCCATTGATCTTTAGAGAGAGTGGAAGGGAGGGAGAGAGACACACAGAAAGAAACATAGATATGAGACACATCAATTGGTGGCCTCCTGCCCCACACCCTTACTGGGGCCAGAAATGAGCTTGCAACTCAGGTATGTGCTCTTAACCAGAATCAAACTGGGGACCCTTCAGTGTACTGAGATAAACTGGCAAGGGCACAAAACCTCTTTATGTGCCATCTTAACTAGGATCTAGAAGCAGTGTGCTTTCCTAACATTAGATCTCTGCTTCTATTTATTTCTATTTGCAAATTAGTCAATTCTATCTGAAGTTACCTCTTTCTCTTAACACTTTGCCATGGTATCCAAAAATATGCTACACTCACTTCTTATATGTTCTGCCTTCATACTTTTTTTTTCCTATGCCTGTGTTTTCTGCTGTGTGTTTTATAGTTTCAGGTTTGATATTCAAGTCTTGAATCCATTTTGAATTAGTTTTTGTGTATTGTGTCAGATGGCAATGTAATTTCATTCTTTTGCAAACTATACAACTTACATATGTTGTATTATATAATTGTACACATGAAACAAATATATTGTTATTAATCAATGTCACCCCCTAAATTTAAATAATTAATTTTTAAAAAGAAATAGGCATTTTTGCACTTCTGCCTACACATTGCCTCAATTTCTGTTACTCAGCAAACATTAAAAAGTATACTGTCAAATATAAATCATGTAAATCAATGATCATATCCAATATCAAGTTTTAATCATAATTTAAATATGCAAGAATTGAGATGTCTTAGCAAAGAGAGGTCCCAGAGACACTGAAGGGTTCCTCAGGGTCTTCTTTCTCTTATGGGACAAGAAGTCTTTGGACCAGAGAGATACATGAGACCTCTAAGGGAAAGTCACCACAGCCTTATACATTGGAAATGCTTTAGTTATAAAAGATTCCCATTTGATATTCCAGATAGTCATAAGAAGCTTATAGGATGTTCTTTGGGAATCATGTTTTTTAAATCCATTTATACTAGTCCTTTCCATCATAAGCAATTGTAGCCCAGGGACATTTAGTTAA
Organism: Antrozous pallidus; assembly: GCA_027563665.1. Classification (NCBI taxonomy): domain Eukaryota; kingdom Metazoa; phylum Chordata; class Mammalia; order Chiroptera; family Vespertilionidae; genus Antrozous; species Antrozous pallidus. The sequence goes on along the minus strand of CM050524.1, from coordinate 51,714,810 downwards.
GAGTATCCTATATAATATGCTATATGTCTAGTCGTCCAGTCATCCATTCACTCAATCAAAACATAATATGCTAATGATATGCTAAGGGAACTCAACTACTTGCTATGATGTGCACTGAGCACTGGGGGAAGACAGTCAACTAGTTGCTATGACATGCACTGACCACCAGAGGGCAGATACTCAGCACAAGAGCTGTCCCCTGGTGGTCAGTGCACTCCCACAGGGAGAGCGCCACTCAGCCAGAAGCCAGGCTCATGGCTGGCAAGCACAGCGGCAGTAGTGGGAGCCTCTCCCCTCTCCGTGGCAGTCAACATCCCCCTAGAGATCCTGGACTGCCAGAGGGCACAGACTGGGCTGAGGGACACACACACTCCCAGTGCACAAATTTCATGCACCAGGCATCTAGTTCCATAGATAAGAACCCTCCCTCCTAGCAAAAATTACTAGTTTATTTGCTAAGGAGTTTAGTTATCAATGTGTTTAAAAGAAGATTCAATGGGATCAAAAGCCTTTTTCCTTTCCCCACAATATCCTCCCAATAATCATGGGTTACCTATTTTAACTTATTTCTCTCTAGTAACTTTTTTCATTTTCATGGGTGCATACATTATGCATATTTTGTCCTATAATTATAATTGGTTAATCATACTTTGATGGATTCCATTTATCATAGTTTCTTTAATGCAGGATTATTTATTTTGAATTATCTTTTGGTTGTCTCAATTGTGTCAAATAATTATTTCAAGAAGGTCTCCTAGATAATGTTTACCTTGAGATGTCCTATGTTTAGTAATGTTGGACACATGCCTTGCTTGACAGATAAAGTATTATTCAATGTTTCCCTCCAAAACTAGTAGACATTGGTCAACTTTACCTCTAACCTTGACTGATCATATTTTAAGCAGAAAGGACAAATTGATTTTAACTGAAGGGCAAACTAAAATCAGTTGGTAGCAAATGACTTGAGCACTATATTCCAAGGTAGCATCTGTACACTGCAGGAAGGAAGACCTTGATCAATTAGCCAAGTCTGGCAAAGGCTTAGGAGGGGAGATGGCATTAATACCTTGTGATTGCCAGGCCAGCTGGAAGTATCACCTTTTCCAAGACTGATAGCATTTCATTAGAAAAATTTTAAAAATAAAAATTCATTTGGATACAAAGATATCCCTTTCTAATAAAATTTTAAAAAGGTAAAACTATTTTTCAGAAGCTTCAGAAAATACGTCAAGCTGAAATGGGAGAATTTATAGGGAAAATGGACCTATCTTTAAAAAAGGGAAAAATAATAAAGATAGAGTAAAATGATATCCTATATAATAAAAGCCTAATATGCAAATTGTCCCCTTGACCTGGAGTTCCACCAAGGGGTGGGGCTGGCTAGCCAACTCTCCGTGGTCCCTCTCCTGGCTGGCCCCACCCCTGATTGGCCCTGATTAGGGTGTGGCAGGCTGGCCACACCCTACTTGTGCAAGAATTTGTGCACTGGGCATCTAGTAATTAATATGATCAAATACCTTTCTAGAGTAGCAGTTCATGTCTTTCAAAGAAAAAAATGCATTTGTTACATACATATGAAATATTATATATGCAGATTATATGTGAGGCAACAAGGAATTATCTCTAATTCAAAATCCAGACAATGTATTTTGTAATCCCAGTCAAATAAAATTAGAAATCAATAATATGTGAATGACTAATGCTCTCCAAAAAATGTCAGGAAAATAAACATCACAATTTAAAATAATAAACGGGTTAAAAATGAACTAACTGAATATGAGAACTATAAAGAAAATTTTTTTTCAAGCCAGCAATAAGTAGCTAAAGCTGTGTTCAGAGGGGATTTCATAGCCCTACAAATAGTAGATATGAATAGAGATAGATAGACAAGATAATTATTACCAAGGAAACATTATGAACTAAAGTTTGGTCTGCAGAATGTTTATTACAAGGGCACTTTGGAAGGGATGGGAAGAAAAGAGGAGAGGATGGGAAAGTCCATTTGCCATCAGTCCCAATGACAGCTTTAGTCCACATTCCCCCTCAGAGACCATAAGGATCCCTGGAGCTGACATGGCCCTTCAGACCTAATCCTACTGACGTGGGATGCCTATGCCTTTACATCTCCATAGTCATTAGTCATCAAACATGGACTCACTCAGGAAGGACCATGGCCTTGTGTGAGATGATTCTTAACAACTAAATCAATCCCCAAAGGGTTGACAGCAGAAGAGTGCCTATTAACAGTCTTCCCAGCAACTGGGACAACCAGTCCTTCCTCGAAGGGAACTCTGGACACCATGCCCATGTGAGCACGGCAAAAAGCATGCATCACAGTGACTGTACCAGACATTGCAAACTAACATTCTGGTTCCAGATGTCAAAGACTTCCCTTTCCATCCCCATGGTCTCTATGGCATGTAGAACATCCACCTGTGGGGTATGTGAACTGTGCCAGTGAGCCAGGGGAGAGGCAGCCTGGTGCAACTGGAATTAAAGAGAGGGGACTTTAGATTTTGACTCTCCCAATGGCTAGCTGTGTGAGTCTGAGCACAACAGTTATAAGACCTAACACTGAGTGTTTATTATGTCCCGGTGACTGTTTTAACAGCTTTATGTGAATCAAACTATCTGATCCTCTGTCTCCTTGATTATAGGCAGCAATACCTGCTGAGCAGCTTTGCAATATAAGTCACAGTGTCCTCTCTTTACTTTTATTTGTGGAATTTTCACTCAGCCAGCTTTCCAGTGATTCTGGATGATGTTTGTTTTGTTGTTAAGTTGTAGTTTTGGAATTGTTGTGTGGGGCAGCAAAATAGGTGTTTACCTATGCTGCCATCTTGGTTCAGTCCTCCAGCTTTGCAATATGGATTATGAGAGCTAACACATTATCTAAACCTCCTTGCATACAGTGGGCTTCATACAGGTGTTGGTTACCCCTCCTTCTTCCACATTCTGTGTGCATAATCTAGATACCCCGTCCCCATATATGGATGGCTCTGCCAGTCTTGATTAACAATAACACTTATAATAATAGTTATTATAGCTCCCCTTTATTGAGCGTTCACCATTTTCACACAGTCAGTGAGCTAGGACTTCTATGTGTATTAACTCATCCAGCCGCATCGGCAGAGATTTGATCTCCTTGAATCTGCACTGCCCCCAAAGGAATCCCCAGAGAAGAACATTTTACAGACCACCACCATCATTTATCATCCCTTCCCTTTGAACACACACACACACACACACACACACCACACACAAACACACATACACACATACACCACACACACACACACCACACACAAACACACATACACCATACACCACACACATACACATATACACACACATACACACATAAACACGCGTACACACACATACACACACATAAACACACTACATACAAACACACATACACACCACACACAGAGATACACATACATCACGCACACACATACACACACACAAACACACATACACACAAACACACATACACCACACACACACACATATACACACACACACATAAATAAATACACATACACACCTACCCACACAAACACACATGCGCTCACACACACGCACACACACCCGATCTTAATTCTTCCTCTTTTTTTTCTTTTAACAACCGCCTTTGGCTTCTTTTTCTCTTTGTCTCTAGACTTATTCAAGTGCCTTTCTTTTACTTTATCTTCTGAACCATTTCCTGCTCCACAATGACAGCCCCAGAAAGGAGAGGGGGGGATAACCCTTCCCTTCGCAAAGCTCAGCACGAGTGGGGATTCTGCCACGGAACAGCCTGCCCCGGTTCAGGTTTAGCATCACATCATTTCCTGCATAACTGTTTCAATGTCCTCCTGCTCATCCCCGTCGCTTTTCCCACCCTTGGCTATTTTTTAAAGAAAGCATCCAGACTGCACTTCTGGTGCAACAGGGGATTTCACGGAGGAAAGACGCCAGATCGCACTGAGTTACCCCACACCTGAGAGAAGCCACCGCCCGCTGGGGACGGGGAGGAGCCGCCCCCCCCCCACCCCCCACCCCCCCGGGCCACAGCGGCCTCCGTGACCTCTCCCCCCGCCAGCGGCTCCAGGCCTGGCCCGTGAAAACTCCTCATGTGTTTGTGTCAGTCGACTCCCCGATAGCACCTCTCCCAAAATATTAAAACACAACTGCTCATCACATGTTCCCCAGTGCCATCTGGCCCCCCCCTGGAAGCTGACGGGCTATGGCAACCTCAAGACAACGGCATTCCCACCCCTCCTTTGTCTGTGTTAATATTTGTTGTAATGGATTTCGCTTTAATGCCCCAATTACATTTATGACATTCGTTCAACCGAGTGGCACTAATGACTTTCATTATTACTTATGCTCCTCCTTAATAAGACTCTCACCTCTCTGCTTACGCACCCTCCAGCCTAACCCCTGGCTCGCGTACATGCTCTTTTGCTGCCTCGGCTTCCAATTTCAGAAAATACGATGATTAATTACTCCTGTTAAACCGCCCTACCCTAGGGTGATCAGACTAGCAAAACGAGAAGAGCCAGATTGCTCCTCCGGAAGGATTTCCCAGGACACCTGTCAGAAAGAAAGAAAAAAAAAGAAGAAGAAGAGGAGGAGGAGCCCTCCAACCCTCAAATACATAAATGTGTGGCATCCGTGTTGTCTTCGGTCTGGGATGAATCACAAGGCAATACAACTTTATATTAAAATTAAGGAGCAGCGCTTTGGGACGAGTGCCCTGCGTGGCAGATGCTAGTAAGAGCCGGGGAAGTGACATGGAGCTGAGCATCCATCCATCCATCCGACAGTCCAGCGCTCCTCCCACCGATGAGAACCCACTCCAGAAAGAGCCTCCCTGTGGTGACAGATTGCAAAGATGCTGCCATTCTTTCAGCTTCTTCACCGAGGAAAGGGACTCCTTGTGCGCCCCTTCCATTGGGGTGGAGCTTATGTGAGCTGATTTAAGCAGAAGAACGTGGCAGAAGTAACACCGCCTTTGTGCGGAGCCTGGGTCTCAAGAGGACTGACAGCTTCCACTCTGCTCTCTTGGTGCCTCGCTATTTCCATAGGAACAAGCCCTGGCTCTCCACAGGGAGAAGGCCCCATCGTCCCAGGCTGCCCTGGTTGACTTGGCAGCTAAATGCAGATGCATGAGCCAGGCCTCGCTTACATCCGTCAAGTCCGTAACTCACCATGCAGCCAAGTCCAGCCCAAATTGCCAATCTGCAGAACTCTGACCTCAGCAAAGGTTTGCTGGTGCAAATGTTTTAGGTGGCTTATTATACAACAGAGGCTAAACCGATATGCCTGTCAAAAGAGACATTTGGGCAGGGAGTCTCTGGTGAAGACTGAGGAGAAAACTAATCAGTAAGGAGAACTTTTGCTATTTTTCTCAAGGAAAATGAAAAAGCCTCCACAAATCAGAGAAGGAACTATTATTCTTATTTTAAAATATATATATATATATATATATATATATATATATATATATATATTTAATTTCAGAAAGGAAGGAAGAGGGAGAGAGAGATAGAAACACCAATGATGAGAGAGAATCATTGATTGGCTGCCTCCTGCATGACCCCACTGGAGAGTGAGCCTGTAACTCGGGCATGTGCCCTTGATTGGAATCGAACCTGGGACCCTTCAGGCCACATGCCCGACGCTCTATCCACAGAGCCAAACCAGCTAGAGTGGAACTGTTCTTTCCATTCTCACTTCTAAGTGAAAAATGAAGGCCCAGAGAAGGCACAAGATCAGAACAATGAAATAATTTGTACAAGATCTCAGTAGAGAAAGCAGGGCTCCAAACTAGGGCTATTTGCATTTAAAGGTGATAGGACATCCAAGTACCACTCTTGCTGGCACTCAGCTTGCACCACCTTCCCTGTAGAAGCAGCATTTCTGGTGTCCCTTTCGGCTTTCCCGGGGCTGGTGAAAGAGGTAGCTGAGGACAGGGAAGTTGGGGAGCACAACCTTTTGATTCTCTCCTCAGCAGGAAGTAGAGTTGCCCCTTTACAGCTCTTTCATAAACTGATGGACTTGAGGAGAGTTAGAAGCAGCTGCTTAAAGGCACATCCAGGCAGAGCCATGAATGTTGCCCGGTGCTGCATTTCAGTGTATAAAATGCATTTGCTAAGAAGAATGAGTTATGGTTGAAGAGCCTGAATGTTTGCTTAAGTATTAACCATTTTGGGGGGCAGCCTCTAAAATTCTGTCATTGGTATAACTTACCCTTGCTCTTACTTTGTAAAAGAAATTTTCATCTAAAGTCATAATCTTTTAAAAATCAAGTTCAGTCTGTTTTCCCCCCCTTTGCTGAGAAACTAGTGAGGGTGACCCCACTAGTTTCTGTGCACCCACTGTGTGCCAAAATTTGATTTACAAGAAATACTATTAAAAATTGCCATGATGGTTTACAAAGTGTCCAATAATCTGTATTCTGATTTGAATTAAAAATTTCCTTTATCCTATTTTGTTTTTATTTATTCTGACCTATTTCAAAATTCATATATATAAAGTTCTGGAGGAAGCTTAATTTTGTATACCATTTACTAATTCATTGAAAATATTTATTTACTTTTAAGAAATGTACTTACTTTCCTGGCCTTTGACGCAGGGCCTATCCCTGATACTGCATAAGTCTGAGCCCCTTCAACTCTAAGCAATCTCTGTAAAAGGTATAGATAAACCCTTTGATTGAAGAGATGCCTCTGATAGCTGTCAAACTCATTATTTTATACAGAAAGGCATCCTTACTTTACTGTGGATGAATTTGGATTTTCCAATTTACATATTATAAAAGTAGAATACACTTGTATATTGAGCTTTCCCAATAGATATTTAGTAGTCTTAACTTTGGAGGCCAAACAAATTGCGCTGTTAGGTATTACATAGAGAGGGACAACTGCAGGAGGCTGTTACTACAGCTTCCGTAGCCTCTCCCATTGGACTTAGTGGTTATGTGATCATGTGCAGGAAAATGAGTTTCCTGCAGGAATCTGCACAAGATCCTGAGAACATCCACTGCTCTCCCAAACCACAGTTGCTAGTGAATTGTATATGTAATTCTTCCTTGGTTTAAGTCATCTGTCCCTGTACTAAGTTAACTATTACCTACTTATTCTTCTGCATGTGAAGTTCTAGGTTCCAAAGTTTTTTAAGTCACAGCTTCCCCAAAATAATCAAATTCTAAGTCCATTGCTTGGTGGGCTACATCAGGATCACCTGGATGAGTCATCTTGTAAAGTATCCCACTGCTCATTCTGACCTATGAGATTTTAATTTTTAAATTCTGGAATGAGGTCAAGGATTCTCTGTTGTAGGCAAGGTCTACATGTCCACCCAGTTTTGCAAAATGACTCATATGAGGAGATTCAATGAGTTTTATTCTAAGAGGCTAAGATGTTATCCTTGACTTATGGGCAATCCCTGATATTTTTATTTTTATTTTTTAGTCAAGAGACCTGGGGGATTCACTATAGTGAAGAAGAAGATGGTGTGACTTTTGGGCAGCTACGACAACTCTTTGCTGTGTGACCTCAAGAAATCATTTAACATTTCTAGGTATCACTTTCCTCACCTGTAAGAACAAAGTGTTAGACCAGACAATGGCCACTGTCTTTGATCAGGTGACAGGGTTTCCTTGGAGCCTCTACTGAGGTCACTGCAGCTTTGAGTCTGGGCAGGGCTTGAAGTTTGCACAGACTACACCACACCAGGGCCCCTTAAGGCAAAGCACTTTCCTTCGATTTGTTTATGATGTTAAATAAGATTGTGTCTGGAGAAAGGGCTCCAAACTCAAAGTCTGGACATGATGTCTCCAAGGGCCATTCTTGCTCTGCTGTGCTGTACAAACAGCCATTAGAAGGAGAATTACACCAGAGTGAGATCGCCTGAGAAGTGAGGTTGATAACACAGTCAGACCCACAGTTACAGAGCAATTAGTAGCAGCTCTGTCTGAAAGACTTACAGCAAAACATGGTCTCTCATTGATTTTTGTAGCTATTAGAACCAACCCCCTCAGCTAAGGAAACACGCCTGGCAATCTTGGTTAGCACTCAATCATCGGGACCCTTGACTTGGCATGCTGCACCACGGTTGTTATACAAGGCAGAACTCCAGCCGTGGTTGCTACGTTATAACATCTCATAACAGGTCTTCAGGACTCGGAGAAGGTAGCTCAGAGTAGTTGGTACACTCCTACTTATCCTTTAAGACCTTGCTCAGATGCCACCCCACCAGTGAAACCACTTCTGATCCTTACATGTGTACACACAGGGAAGAATGAATCCCTCCTAAACCTGAGTCTTCTCAGCATCTAATGATAACAGTAAGGAAAAATGACAACAATATATATAATTTCTCTTTTAAGTTAGGTTTTCTTCCCTTATTGCCTATGTTTTACCCAAATGAGAACCTGGTGCATAATCATTTTCCCTTTAATTTGTCTGCCTTTCTCTACCATCAGATGAGGGCTGCCCTGAGTCAAAGGCCATGAAAGTACAGTATTTAAAAAAATATATTTTTATTGCCCGGAATTTAGCAATCTTTCTGATTTATGAATAAAAACATAAATTAGATAGATAGATAGATAGATAGATGATAGATAAACAATGCTTCCTTTGTACCTTCCATGTTCTAATTCTCCCAATTCTCAGGCACACTCCTGGCTCCAAACCAAGGCTGCTGGTCCTGATTCAGTTACTCAGCTGGGCTGTGATCCAATGAGAAGAGAAGGCACTGAAGTATAACAGACCAGTGCCCTAACTCATCAGATAGTTCCTTCCCCGAAAAGAGACACATTAGCTTCCCTGATTCCCTCCTGGTAGAAGTACAGATGAAATGTTTTTGGGGCCCAAATGTCTGGCTTCTTGACTCCACTGTAGGCTCCCCGCCTCGAAAACCCAAGCCCCAAATTCCAGTTTCATACTTGTCTTTTCCTCCATGTTTGGCTCCCAAGAAGTTTAGGCTTCAGAGGCTGTCAGCAATAGGATGACAGGGACTTTGCACCCTTGCTCCACAGAGCACTTTGCAAAGGAGGCCCCCAGTCATCTTCGCTGGGGAACACACATTGTTTATTGAAGATTCTAAACTATGAAGTGGGAGACAAAGACTGGGAAAGTACAGAAAAACCCTTTTTACTGGAGTGCTGCCCATCTCTATTGAGGGGTTTTATGCTTTTAATTCAAAAATGATATTAATTTATAATCAGTGTTTTAGTTACTGTTCTGCTAATGACTAACTGTGTCGCTCTGAATAAGTTCCTTGCAACACTGAAGACTCAATTTCCCTGCCTGTAAATTACCAGTAATAATAGCATTGTCTCCTCATATTTTTATTACAATTTAAATGAGTTAATAACCATAAAGTACTCAATATGGTACTAGGGATGACAAAGAAAATGTTCTAAGTGTAGAGAATTGTAATTAGATATTGAAAATTATCCTCATCAATGCATTCAATTCTAAACGTGGGTTTTTGATGTTAAAATGTTGTTGTTTTTCATTTCTGGGATAGATTTTGAGATTCACAATTAACTGGTGATCTATCTTGGATGCGATTCCTCATGTCAAAGATGATTTGAATATGCTTTCGCCTGTCCTTCCATCTCGAGGTGGAATTCTTGAGTCTGGGCTGGGCTAAGGAGTTTTTTTGGACAGAGGACTGCAGCAAACATGAGTGTCAAGTTTCAAGCTTAGGCTTAAAGCTTCCCATGCTTGTGTTTGCTCTCTGAGTGGCCAGCTCAGAAAACCACCAGAGCCAGGCTGCTGGAGGAGGAGCAGAGACAGGGGCCCTGTGGCCTCCATACCACCCCTGCTAATCGCCAGCACCTCCCAGAGGCAGAACTCTTCTGCTGACCTACAAGTAACAACATGCTCAAGAGGGGGCCTGGCTGAGACCGGAAGTTCACGCAGGAGAGCTCAGGCTAATTTGCCAACACAGACTTGTGAGCTGCGATAATGGTGGTTGATATATATATATATACTACATGTATATATATACCACATATATATATACCATATATATATATACTAGAGGCCTGGTGCACAAAATTTGTGCACTCAGGGGAGTCCTTCGGACTGACCTGTGCCCTCTTGCAGTCTGGGAGCCCTCTGGGGATGTTCAACTGATGGCTTAGCACTGCAGCCATAAGTCTAGCTTCTGGCTGAGTGGTGGTCCCCCTGTGGGAGCACACTGATCACTTGGGGACAGATCCTGTGTTGAGTGTCTACCCCCTGGTGGTCAGTGCATATCATAGTGAGAAGTCATTTTGCTGTTTAGTTGATTTACATTTTAGCCTTTTATTATATAGGATATTTCAGAGAGGAAGGGAGAGGTAGAAACATCAATGATGAGAGAGAATCATTCATTGGCTGCCTCCTGCACAACTCCTACTGGGGATTGAGCCTGCAACCGGGCACGTGCCCCTGACTGGAACTGAACCCATGACCCTTCAGTCTACAGGCCGATGCTGTATCCACTGAGCCAAACCAGCTAGGGCTATATAGCGGTTGCTTTAGCCAGTAAGTTGGAGGGTGGTTTCTTACGCAGCATTAGCTAGCTAATACAAAGGGCATGGACTTTGAGATCTGCCAGCTAGATACTTCACAGGGGTGTCTGCACTTAGGTGAAGGATGTTTTTGACACAGCCATGTGCATGTTAAACTGGGTTTTCCCCAACTGTGAGGTAGTCAGACTAACCCAGTGATAGGAAAAGGCCAGTAAGTACAGGAATAAGATAGATTTGGCTTGACTAGGTAGCTCAAATTGTATATTTCAATTTAAAAAATAACCTCAAGCTCAATTGTAAAAAAAAAAAAAAAGATCGTCACAACCATCACACACATACAAATACAGCTTCATGTCTGACTTTTCCACGAAGTCCTAGAGAACTCCTACTTAGATCAGTAGAGTTGCGAGGTGAGGGGTTTTAATTATATTCTGTAATAGCTGAACACAACAAAAAAAAGTAAAGGAACTAGGACTTATGCCTTGCTATCATTCTGTGAAACACAAACTCTAACCTATCACAAACTTTCTCATTTTTCTCAGCTTGTTAAAGGCCATCAAATTTAATCAGATCATGTCCACAAAACATAGTTTGTTTCCCAGAGAATAAGCTCTCTTTTTAGGTGTTTTGTACAAGAGATGTAACATTTAAACTTTCCCATCTGTACTGTCTGTCTGTCCCCCCTTCCGTTTTTCTCCCTTCCTTTCTCTTTTCTTTTTCTTTTCCTCTTCATTGTGAATCATCCACTGTGTAAATGAACAGCTTTGTGGATTGCCTAGATTCCTCTATTTTGAATAAGGTGAAGCCTAATTTTCTTAATTAGTGCTTAATCAGGAAGGTAGACCATGAAAGTCATGGGCGATATCTTTCAGTCAGCAGTTCTACAAAGAACACTGAGTGGGAGGAAGGTCAAGAAAACAACAAAACAAAAACTCAAAGACCAAAAGAACTAGAGGAGAAATTAAAAAAAAAAAAATCCCCTTTCTGGCACAACCTAAGAAACAATGAAAATTCCAAATTCTATCAAATTGATATTAAAGATCATCTTAAAGGTGCAAATCAGAAGAATATGGGAACTACTAAATTTTACATTTAGTATCAAAGAAACCTATATGTGAGTTTTCTCCAGCTTTGTCTGCTTTGAAAATCACTGTAAAAGTGATACAAACATTAAGTACTAATTTCATCTGTACTGATGGAGTCAGGTGAGAATCAAAAACTTGCCTCCCTTCTCTCGTGGCCCAGTTTTCTCCCTGAAAGGCACACATAACCATTGGGGTGATCAACACCAGGAGCTAATGTGGATTTCTTTTCACTGCCCTTTCGAGTCGGTCTATTGGATCTGAGTTGAGCTGTCATGTTCCCTCTTTCCTCTCCTTTATTTTATTTTGCTGGAGTTTGTTTTATTTTGCCGGAGTTTCCTAAGAAAGTTAATGAAGGTTATATTTATGAATCCATATCTAAGGAAGTCTTTATTTTATTTTCACACTCTGTTTTGTTCAGGGCTTGCATCTGGGGCTTCTCCATGAGGAATGCTCTCTCTGGGAAGTCATCACCATGCTGTAGAGTCCATTAAGGAAGATAATGGAGAGAGAGAGAGAGAGAGAGAGAGAGAGAGAGAGAGAGAGAGAGAGAGAGAGAATGAATATGAATATAGAGGAGCACTAAAGTACCAGGCATGTTGGTGAAGTCTTCTAGCTCAGCCCAGAAATAATAAATCAACATTTTAGGTCAATACAATTTGGGGGTATTTGTTCCAGAGCCAGTTAGTTGTATACTGGGAGTTCTAATTTCTCTCTCAGGAAAAGTGTGTTATTTATTTATTTATTTATTTATTTATTTATTTATTTGAGGCCCAGTGCACAGGGGGTGTGTCCCCCAGCCCAGGTGTACCCTCTCCAATCTGGGACCCCTCAAGGGATGTCTGATTGCCCATTTAGGCCCAGTCCCTAAATGGGCAGTCGGACATCCTTCTCACAATCCAGGACTGTTGGCTCCCAACTGTTCACCTGCCTGCCTGCCTGATTGCCCCTAACCATTTCTGCCTGTCAACCTGATCGATGCCTAACTGCTCCCCTGCTGGCCCAATTGCCCCTAACTGCCCTCTGCTGCAGGCCTGGTCCCCTCAAACTGCACTCCCCTGCAGGCTTGGTTGTCCTCCAACTGTCCTCCCCTGCAGGCCTGGTCACCCTCAAGTGCCGTCCTCTGCTGGTCTGGTCACCCTTAACTGCCCTCCCCTGCCAGCCATCTTGTGTCCACATGGGGGCAGACATCTTTGACCACATGGGGGCAGCCATCTTGTATGTTGGTATGACGGTCAATTTCCATATTACCTCTTTCTTAGATAGGATTTATTTATTTATTTGTTTAGTAGAATTTTATTCTGGAGGTTGAATGAGCTGTATCACTAGCTCTTAATACTGAAGATGAGGGGAAAGAAGAGGTGTGGCAATTGACACCTTTATTTCATTAGTCATTTTTAAATTAACCATTTTGGATTTTGTCCTGCTCATTCTCATTGTCTGAACCTCACATTCAAGTATGAGTATCGCTGTTCAGAGAATAGAATTTCTCATATTCTTCAGTCATTTCTCAAGGGCACTCTTGGCTGTTTCTTTCTGCTCAAGTTGGTCCACTAGTTTATTTCCATCCTCTTGTTATCTTCCAGAAATTTGTTTAAATTCTCAGTGCTGGCAAGGACATACCCTTTATTTCTTTTATAATTCTTTCATCTTAAGAAGAAGACATATTCTTTGGCCATAAGTGTTTAATCATTGCTATTTATCACTTCTGTAGCATTAAAATTCCATAGAAACATCAAAAAGCATGTCTAGTCTGGCACATTTTAATGTCCTAACTAGGAAGTTACTGCCAGAATAACAAATATATAGCTGTGGTAGCTATACAAACCCTAAATTATGATATGTTCCCTCATCCATTGCATGACTGCTTTAGCATGATGAAAAATGTAAAATTCCTACCATGGGTATCTTTTGCCATTACCTACCATGGTTTTTTTAGCTATACTTTGAGATGATTCATGATTCAATTCTTCTCACCATTATTTTTTATACTATAATTTGAGTTTTGCTTTTCACTTCAAGAAGATTATCCTTAGGGCCTTCTTCTGGTCCCCTGGAATAATTGATTTAAGAGTCCTCTGGATGATAAGATGTATTTAGTTTTAGATCACAGAAGTAGTTACGGTTAGGGGAGGGAACAGTGCTAACATTAATAACATCCAATCAATCATTGCAGAGTGTAACATGTTAACTTCCATCACCAATCTTATCTCCACTCTCCCTCTAATATATCTTATACACCAAACTGGACTAATCTTCACTTTTAAAAAATACCTAATGCTCTCAGGCTCCTACGTCATTTCTCTAGAGATTTTCCCCAACTGAAAGGCACATTCAATTCTATCTTTGCCTGTAAAATCCACCTCAGTCAGTTTAAATGCTTCATATTTAGGAAGCCTATGCCATTCTCCCAGCTGAATTTTATTTCTCTTTGAATAATCAATTATAACACAGCACCTATCACTTTGTATAGTTTTTTGTTTGTTTGTTTGTTTGTTTTTGGTTAACTGCAAACATGTTGTCTTATCTTTTATTTACTAAAATGTATGTGAGAACCCCAGTAGCTAGTTTTTTTGGTCTGCTTTTATTGCCTCAGCCCTTGCTCATCATAACTTATTTCTTTGTTTTCTTCACACTGGGATGGTCCTTATATTCGTAAAATTATTTTTAGGAATAATACTAGGTTATGGGTGAATGTGTGCTTATCTGAAGAGGATATATACTTGCTTTTCCAAGTATCAGTAGGTACTATTTGTCTTGAACCACCTTAAATTAAATTTAAGTCATGAGGTGCCTTAGACTACCCAATCCAAGCCTGCAAAAATGCCCAGGATAATCTGATTTAATCTTTTCCCCAGGCTTTAGTGCTTTAGGACATGAGATAATTGTGTGGGTTTATGTTTCCTACTTTGTGTGAGTCCTGATCATTAATTTTGTTCCTGTTATTCAGGGAAGGGTGTAAAAAAGAAAGTTCACATTTCCAGGATTAGTAAATGCCTTCAAGGAAAAACTAAATTGTTTACCTCCGAGTTCTCATTTTCCCTTCACAAAGGCCTTGAACTTCATTCAAGTTTCCTGGAAACAATGTCTTATTATTTTGTTAGTTTTTGAATGCTATCAGTATATAGAAATATTTTTATTTAACATACTTTTTGTTTTTCTTCAGTTAGTCTAAAAAAAAACAACTATGAGACATCAGAAGCACTCAAAATATAATATGTACATGGCTCCAATTCTCTATTATATTCTACTTCTCATTTTAGATTTATAAATCTGCCAATGAGCTTACTATATAACAGGTTCCTTCAAACCAAGGACAATTTTATTATTTTTTGTATTTTCCCCAACTCCTTTGTTTCATACACACTAAAAATAGATTGAACTTTAAATATTTTGCATATCAGTTTTTGTTGCTTTTCTACAATTTGTCCATTTCATATAATTTTTCATACAATGCTGACAGTTATTCAGAATACCTTATTATCTTTTTATGAATCTAAGATCTGTAGTGATGTTTCCCTTTTTTTCTTAGATTTTTTATTGAGCCTTCTCTTTTATTGCCCCTTGATTATTCTTGCCAAAGATTGTCAATTTTAACAGTCTTTTAAAATAATTGAACTTTTGAGTTTATTGATGCCCTCTACTATACTATTTCATTATCTTCTAAGCTTACTTTCACTATTTTATTTCTTTACAGAAACTAAATTTATTCTTCCTCTAAATTTTTAATATGAATGCTGTTTATTGATTTATGTTTGAGCATTCCTTCTTTTCTAATATGTGGATCTTAGACTATAAATTTCACTCTGAACATGTCTTTAAAGGTGTCTAATTTCCATTGGACTACCTTCTTTTTCCCATGGATTACTTAGGAGTGTATTTGAAAACTTCAAATTTTCAAGAAATAACCCAAATTTCTATTCACAGTAGAATGGATAGATTATGTAATATTTATATGACGAAATGCTAGAGGCAATTAAAATAAAGGAACTTTTGTTGCTGATCAGAAAACAAAATAATAATAAACATTCTTATTTATGCATATGTATTGGTACATAGCTATACATGGTTGAAACAAACAAAAAAACCCTAAAATACAGTAGAGTGTTCATGTCAGGATCGTGATTATCTGTGATTGGCAAGGTAGCAGAGGTGGCTCTCAGGATGCTGATGATATCTGTTTTTTAAACTTAGTGGCAGTTTATATGGATATGCTCATTTGCATCTTCTCCTGATTCTCTACAATTATAATTTGTGCAAATTAATGTCTGTAACTTATGCAAACACCATTTGTGCAACTTAATGTTTGTAAACAAAATGATTGAAAGAGTGTTGAATTTATTTAATAAATGGTTTTGATTGGTTATTATCAGCAACTACACTGGACATCAGTGAGTCTATATGATGAATAAGATATGATTTGTACCCTTATGATAGCATCATTTAAAATACAGAAAATAAAAATAACTATTTCCATGACACCTATTGGAATAGTTGTTATAAAAATGTTATAAAAATGATAAGTATGGGACTTACAGACAGGTTGAAAAGCAAAGAAAACTTCTGTCTATAGAGATCCTATCTAATAAAAGAGTAATATGCAAATTGACCATCACTCTGTCACAAAGATGGCTGCACTCACAGCTGAGGCCAACTTCCCTTAAGGAGCCTTAACGAGCAATCAGCAAAGACTGGAGACTACTTCCTCCCCTGCCCCAGCACTGTGCCAGGGGACCTGAGACTGTACCCCCTTGCTGGCTGGGCTTCACAGGGGAACTCAGGTTGTGCCCCTGCCTAGTGGGGCTTAACAGGGAACTTGAGGCTGTACCCCTTGCCTGTGGGGCTTGATGGGGGACCTGAGGCTGCGCCCCCTCATCCTGGTGCTGGGCCAGAGGACCTCAGGCTGTGCCTCCCTGCCTGGCAGGGCTTGACAGGGATCTCAGGCCATGTCCCCCATCTGGCAGGGCTTGATGGAGGACCTCAAGGCATGCCCCCTACCCCAGTCTGGTCTAGGGGGCGTCAGGCCATGCCCCCCATCCTAGCACAGGGCCAGGGGACCTGAGGCTACATCCCTTGCCCATCAGGGCTTGACAAGGATGGGACTGGCTGGGTCTGAATCTAGCCCAATGGGGGAGGGGCAGGGTCTGGTCTCATGTGATTTTGAGGTACATGTGGGTGGGCGGGGACTTGACTCTCTGGGTCCCATGGTGAGACCCAGACTCTGACAGAAGGAAGGTTTTCATATACATTTTACTAATTTTCTTTCATCTCTGACATTTCTATTATAGAGAAAGGGCAAATAGCAATATTAAATTATTTCCTCTCTAATTAATACCCTATAATGTGCCCAAATTTTGTGTTCCAGGTTACTAGTAATTTAATGTTTGTGGAAATGACAGTAGAGTTGTGTGTCCAGGACCACATGAGTTGAAAAGTGGATATAATTATAATAAGAGCTATTTACTGAATAATTACAATGTACCAGGCATGAACATATTTAATTTTGACAACACTCTTGAACAGGTACTACTATCTTCATTTTATAGTTAAAGAAGCCAAAGTTTTCACAAATGGAGTAATAGGTAAGTTACCTTTTAAAAGGAGAGTCAAGAATCAAACCAAGGTGTATTTGGCTGTAAAGCTTAGTTCAAAGGCAGTTCTCTTTACTGCCTCTTTGGAAGAAAAGGACATGTCAACAAGGCAGAGTAGTGAGTGCGGAGTTCCATAGGACAGTAATTACAAGGCATCCTTCATGAAAACAAAATGCTCCAACTTATTATTTTGTACTTACAAGGAAGAGCAATCCCTTGAGCTCCTCTCCCCTGCCCGGGCAGGGGGTCTGGATTAAAGACAAGCTTCTCAGAGGCTGGTGGTAAGTGAAAAGGGATAATAGGAAGGTTGGACTCTATGTTTTTGAATTTTACTGCCCTAATTCTTAGGTTTAGAAGGCTGACATCCCACTGATTAAAGCACATTCTCAAATTTTTTTTTTTTTGTAGGATACATCTAGAAATGGAAACTGTGAGCAGAAGACAGAAAAGGCCAACCTCTGTGGGCATTACCACTCATTTCTCTTTTCATAGTTGACCCTGATGTTAATTGGAAATGTTCCACTAATTTCTCCGAAGAAAAAATAAGGCTGGTGTTCTGGGTCTGATTTCTCACAAAGCCCTTGAACTTTGTTCCCTCCCGAGGAGGCTTGTCAAATTGGCAAACACAAACTGTAGGTTCAATCTGTCTTTGGGTAGTAAATGTTTTTAAAATGGAAAGAAACAACACAAGGCAAATGAAAACAAACCTTTCCAAAGGTGTCTCTTCTCCATAGGCACCATTACTCCTGGCTTTTTCACTCAACTTGCATCACGCACTTACATCATCACCCGGCCCCAGCGGCCATTTGAGTCTCCCCTATCTGAATAAAGGGTAGCCCTTAAAGTAGCTAAACACTGGAGACAGAATACACGCAGTAGAATCCTCATTCTCTGTGGCCTTAGGAAAGTTATATGTGCTATTTAATCTGCTTTCCCATCTGTACAATGGAATAAAATAGCTCCTTTGAGTTACTGTGTCTAAAGTTCTTAGCGCATCAAGTGAGCTCCCAGTGTTACTTCCTTGTTGTTTTGGGGGCTGCTGTAAAATACACTCTGGGGCTCAGTCTATCAAAGCTTTCTCCCTTTTCACGATGCCATCATTCCCAGGGCCTTTCCTCCATGCTTTCTTCCCTCTATATTTTTTGGGCTCAAATATCCAAAAAGAGTTAACTTTCTCTAACATGTGAGGCCTGGCCCTTGAGTGTCTTCAGTGTGCTAAATTTAGTATTTTAATAAACTCACCTTTGCTAACTAGGGCAGTGGTCAGCAAACTCATTAGTCAACAGAGCCAGATGTCAACAGGACAACGATTGAAATTTCCTTTGAGAGCCAAAATTTTTTTTTAACTTAAACTTCTTCTAACGTCACTTCAAAATAGACTTGCCCAGGCCATGGTATTTTGTGGAAGAGCCACACTCAAGGGGCCAAAGACCCCCATGTGGCTCATGAGCAGCGGTTTGCCGACCACTGAACTAGGGAAAGAGAGAGGTCATGTCATGGACCAGCCAATCCCATTATCCCCAACGGACGGACATCACTTCTGTTTAGTATCTTAGCCAAAGCCAACGACTGATGTTTCAAAGTCCAGCCGGGCAACATTGTTTAGTTAAAATATAATTACACTATGCATGAAATTTGTGCAAGGATAGGCCTTCTTTCTCCTGGTTTCCAGTCCCCGCGACCCAGGCTTCCCTCCAGCTGCTGACACCTGGGCTTCCCCAGGCTGCTGGCAGCCGGCCCCACCCCTGCCCACAACTGCCTTGACCTGGTGCTGCCTGTGTCTGCCACCATCTTCCTTCTCCCTTTATTGATCGCTCCACTGGCCTGGGCCCTCCTCTGTGGGGGATCAGGGGTGATGGTCTCCCCCCCCCCCCCTGTCAATCGCAATGCACCTGCCTTGGCTGGCCTGGAACCAGTGTATGTTATAGCACAGTTCTCCAGACGTTTATTCTGCTGTTTGGCCATTCAGTTGATTTGCACATTACGCTTTCATTATTATCGCTGATTCTTAGCTTATCAGAATATTGCCTAGCTCTCATTTTGGCCAGACAGCACACTAGTTAGACTCAGTTCTAAGTTAGACTCAATTCTGAGTCTAATTTTTCTATTCCGAGAGATGCACAACCAATGACAACTCCTATATTAAAATGCAGTGTAGGGTTCTGAGGTCTTAAATATTATGAAGTTTTAATCCAGAGATTGCTTTTGGTAAAAAAAAAAAAAGTGGGAGGTAGGTCTTGAAGTCTTTCAGCTTTTAAAAATAACTTAAATTTTATACCTTATTAAAGTGATATAAAAATAAGTCTTGTAAGTAGGTCACTAGATGTATAGGTGTTTAATGTTGCTTTTGTGGTGATGATTTCCAAGGGAAGTTCTGACATTCTATTGTGTATAAAATCAAATGCTGTGTGCAAAAACCCTTTCATTTACTCCAAAGAGGGTAAGGCATGGTGAATTAACTTGCCATTGCATCTCTGCCCAGTTATACTAGAATATATGCTAAAGAAAAAAAAATTAAAAAATGGAATCTTACCTAGGCATGACAAAATAATTCATAGTTTTTCCAGATCAGTATTCATAATATCTAGGAAATGAAAACCACCTCAGCATCCATCAATAGATATATGGCTAAAGAAAATGTGTTCTATTGGATGCTTAGGTGGTTCACAGTAATGGAATATTACTCAGCTTTTGAAAGCTGGAAATCCTGCCATTTGGGACAACATGAATGAAATTGGAAGGCAGAATGCTGAGTAAAATAAGCAAGATAGAAAAAGACAAATTCTGCATGGTGTCACTATATGCAGATAACAATACTTTCCAAAAGCCTAACAATACAATGGTGGTTGCCACGGGCTGCGGGATGGGGCCATGAGGAGAGGTGGGTGAAAGGGTACAAATTTTCAGTTATAACAGGAATCAAGTCTGAGCATATACTGTATAAAATGGTGGCTATAGTTGGTAATACTGTATTGTATGTTTGAATATTGCTAAGAGTAGAACTTGTGTTCTCACCCAAACCAACAAAGCATCAAAAGTATGGGTGTGTTAATTAACTTGACTGTGGGAATCTTTTTATGATATATACTTATATGAAATCATCATGCTGTGCACTTCAAATACGTTGCAATTTTACCTGTCAATTGTGCATCAATTGAACTAAAATATCTATTTAATATATATATATACACATTGTATAGAATATACATTCTTTTTATTTATCTTTTGATTGTAATTCATATTTTATTTTTATATATTCTCCCATATTTGATATTTTAAGAATACATATATTATTTCCCATATAAGGAATGTATACATTCTTTTATGTTTTATAAAATTCACAGTTGAAGCCATCTGGTCCTGGGCTTTGCCCTGTGGGAACCTGTTTGATCACTAATTCAATCTCTTCACTTGTTATAGCTCTATTCTGATTGCTCTTTCTTCCTGAGTCACTTGGTAGTTTGTCTTTCTAGCAGTTGACACATTTTATCCATGCTATCTAATTTGTAGGCATACAACTCTTCATAGATTTTCCTTATTGTTTCATTTCTATATAGTCAGTATTAATGTTCCTTTTTTAATTTTTGATTTTAGTAATTTGAGTCTCCTCTCTTTCTCTTGCCCAGCTGGTTAAAGTTTTGTCAATTTTGTTTACTTTTTCAAATAACCAAGTTTTAGTTGTTCTTTTCTTTATTTTTTACTTCATTAATTTCCACTTTAACTTTATAATTGTTTTTATTCTGCTTGTATTAGGTGTGCCTTGGTCTCTTTTTCCAGTGTATTAAAATGAAAGATTATTAAGAAAAATCTTTTTTTTAACGTAGGGTTTTAAAGCTATAAATTTTCTTTTAAGCATAGCTGTATTCCATAAGTTTTATTACAGTATGTCTATGTAATCATTTATTCCAAAGTATATTCTCATTCACCTTGTGATTCTTCTTTGAGTCATTGGTTATTTAGAGTCTATTATCTTATTTTCAATTTCTGACTTGCTTTTCATTATTGATTTCTCCTTATACTTCATTGTGGTTAAACAGGATACTTTGCATGTATACAATCATTTTATAATTTATTGAGTTTGTTTTGTAGCATATGACATTCTGAAGAGTGTTCAATGTGCAACTGAGAATATGTATTGTGCTGTTGACGGGTGTAGTGTTCTAAAAATGCTTTTATTGATTTATTTATTATTTTTATTAAATGTGTTGGATAATGTTGTTTAATAGGATCATATAGGTTTAAGGTATAGATTTCTATGTTACAAGACCTGTACATTGCACTGTGTGCCCACCACTCAAAGTCAATCATCTTCTGTCACCACTAAAGATATTTTAGATGGGTATAGTGTTCTAAATTGCATTTCTAATATGTTCAAATTTTCTATTTGTCTGTTGATCTTATGTCAAGTTGTTCTATCCATAATTGAAAAAGTGGTATTGACGTATCCAACTATGACTGTTGAGTTGATTGACTTTAATTCTGTGAGTTTTTATGTATTTTAGGGGTTTTGTTATTAGGTGAATATATGCTTATAATTATTATACCTTCCTGATGAACTAACCCTTTAATACTATCAATTTTTCTTTTTATCTCTAGTAACATTTTTATTTTATTTTAAAGTCTGTTTTGTCTGATATTACTGTTGTTGTTCCAGCTTTATGATGGCTTCTATTTGTGCTGTGTATCTTTTCATATTTATTTGTGTCCACTGATATGTATCTTTGAATCTAAAGTGCATGTCCTGTGCACATCAAACAGTTGGATGTTTCTTTAAGCACATTCTGATTATTTTTGCTATTTGCTTGGATTCTTTACTCTGATCACTTATGTTGCTATTGACAATTGGATTTATGTTTGCCATTTTGCTTATTTTTTAATCTTTGTCTACTATTTATTTACTTTCTCATTCTTTTTTTGCTGCTTTCTTTTGCATGAAGTGAGTTAATTCTACTATAAAATTTTAATAATTTTCACTATGATTTGAATTTATTTTTATTTATTTTCTAAAACTTATCGTAAAAGTTTTTTTAGCTTTTGTTCTGTGATTTTTTTAAAAATATTTTATTTATTTTTCTCAAAGAGAAAGGGAGAGGGATAGAATTAAAAATATCAATGAGAGAGAAACATTGATCAGCTGCCTCCTGCACAACTCCTACTGGGGATGTGCCCACACCAAGGTACATGCCCTTGACCAGAATTGAACCTGGGACCCTTCAGTCCACAGGCCAATGCTCTATCCACTGAGCCAAACCGGTTAGGGCTGTTCTATGATTTTTTTAACTGCATCTCTGTGCTGACTCTCCTTATTTTTGCATTGTACTGGTGTCGGAAGGCAATGGGACATAGAAGTCCACACATGGAACCTATATGATCCTATACAGGTTGTTGGTGAGGCAGTAGTGTTCGTATGTCTGTGTCCATGCATCCAAGTGTTTATAGCCAAACATGCTAACATGGTGGAACTAAGTTGGTGCTGTAATAAGGAGGCGTGCACTCAGAACTCTTTTGATTAGTCCCCTCTTCATGGACATTTCACAGAGACCCAGTTAAGCCCGCTATCATCTCTACCCATGTACAATTAATTCTCCTGTCGCCAGTGGGAGTCACCAGGTATAGGAAGCAGTCTGGAAACAGTGTGCTGCCTGAGATCATTGCTTTCCTTTGCTCTCCCGGCAAAGCCTGGGCAAATTAATGAAAGGCTTTATCTGTATCATAAAACAACAGTCTACACAGCTCTGAGAATGCAAACAGTGACATAACAAAAGCATGCTGCAAAGATTAGTGGCAGAGGAAATTAATGAATAATGTAGCAAGATCTTAAACTAGATTATCACACTGAGGTAGCTTGTCAGAGCGCTGGGCGGCTTATTTGACAATCCATCTTTCCCAGCAGTGACTGAGGATGTGTTGGCCAGCCTCGTTAGAACACCTCGGTGCAGCGCCTGCCCAGCATTCTTTTACATTAAGTTGATGCCAAAAGACAAAGCGCTGGTGGGATACTGTTTGAAGCCACAAGTCACATAACATACTCTACCTATTTCCACATACGCCAAGAGGCATTAGCTTGGGGTCATCAACAAAAATAAAAATAAAACAACTTTCCATTATAAGCACTTACTTCATCAACGAAAGTATCCGAAGTTCTCATAGAAATGGCCACTAAATATTCAAACACACAAACAAAAAATGTGTTTTGAAGTAATTAAGACAACATCTGTCTAGATCCGTGCTAAATTGGTTAAAACAAATAAACAAAACGATGCAGTTAGACTAGCCCATTATATTAGCTGGGTTTAAAACGTAGGGTATCATTTTCATGGCATGCAAATGTTTTCTGAAATATTTATATACCCAGGAATATTGTGTCAGAATAAACACTGTCTAGCTATGCCAAAGCCCTCTACGAGGACTGCTAAGTACTGTGCAGGAAGAGGAGTGGAAGGCAATAAAATCTACATAGGAAATCATGATCTGAATAGAATTCTGCCCAAGACCAAGAGAAACAGATTATATTTGCTTATCTGAACCAGAATACCTTAATCTGATTTTTTTCTTTTTATTTATATTCTTTTAAAAATATTTTTTTCATTGATTTCAGAGAGGAAGGGAGAGGGAGAGATAGAAACATCAAGGAAGAGAGAGAATCATTGATTGGTTGCTTCCTCCTGCACAACCCCCACTGCGGAGGGAGCCCACAGCCCGGGCATGTCTGATCTTGCATGTGAATGCTTTCACAGCTTTCAAGACATAAAATCGTATAATGTATGTAATATTCAGAGATGTCACTCAGAACCAGACTAGCAGAGTTTATTAAACATGAAGAAAATTTAAAATAGACTGGAAAAGTTTTCAAAAGGTAGTATCTGGGAATATGGGTTATTTTTAATTTAATCAAAGAGATAGCACAAACCATGCTATGGAGAGGGATGTTTCAGATTCATGGCGATCTATTTACACTTTCTGAGTCAACAAAGGAATCTACCTAAGGCTTCCAGATCCTAGAGAGCCACTCCCACCAAAATATTAACTGCACATTTCAGGAATGTACAGCTGGATGTTAAAAATAAAAATCTCTTTGTTGTTGCATGAACATAAAGATGTTTAGTCATCTGAAGTAATTTGTAATAGAATCACAAAGAAGATATTTGTAAGAAGAGGTAGTTTTCTGTAAATCTAACCAAAAGAGATTTAAATGCCTTTTCCCCATAGTTATATCAAAATACATATTTTATTGATTCAAAAATTAATACACACTCTTAACAACTTTGAAAATGCAGAGTATAGAGAAGAAACTACTACTATCAACAGTGTGTGTCTTCTTTTTCATTGAATATTGTAAGTTTGACTATAATAGACAATACGGGCCAACCCATTTGTGTTTTGTGAATTAATTATATCTGCACTTTTTTTCATAAATACATATATATATATATATATATATATATTACTTTTTTCACTAAAATATTTAAGGCTGTGGTTGAATATGAGTACAGTGATTCTTCTATTCTTGTTTTTTAAATGTTATTTATTTTATTATATTTTAATGTAATTGTATGTAAGGTATACAACATGATCTTTCATACACATATACGCAGTGAAATTATTACTACAGTCAAGCTAATTCATTTTCAACTCCTCACATAGTTAAGCATTTTTGTGTGTGGTTAAAGTTCTTGAAATCTACTCTTTCAGCAAATTTCCAGTATTCTATACAGTATTAAGTATAATCATCATGCTGTACATTAGATCTCTAGATTATTCATCCTACATAACTGCAAATTCTTATTTAAACTACTCTAAACCTTATCATTAGGACCTCCAATCTGCAAGCATAATTAATATTACTTAAGATTTTTTGATACTTACAATGTACTTCTCAGTAAGAGATATGTGTCTAATATAAATACACAGGCCCTATAAACTGAGAAGTTTGATATGAATGTGATGACTTAATTTTTGTTGTTGTTAATTCTCACCTAAGGATATTTTTTTCATTGATTTTTAGAAAGAGGGGAAGGGAGGGGGAGAGA
Organism: Antrozous pallidus; assembly: GCA_027563665.1. Taxonomy (NCBI): domain Eukaryota; kingdom Metazoa; phylum Chordata; class Mammalia; order Chiroptera; family Vespertilionidae; genus Antrozous; species Antrozous pallidus. The sequence continues at coordinate 51,689,588 of CM050524.1, read as the reverse complement.
CAGAGAGAGAGAAGCATCAATGTGAGAGAGACATATTGATAGGTTGCTCCTGCACATGCTTTGACCAGGGCCAGGGATGGAGCCTGCAACCAATGTACATGCCCTTGACTGGAATCAAACCCAGGACCTTCAGTCTGCAGACGGGCACTCTATATACTTTAACCAAGCCAAGTAGGGCAGTGGTGACTTAAAGACTATCCATTCAGTTCTCTAAAGGCCAGTGATTTTTCTCAGTAAAAAAGCAAGCAACCCTAGAATCCTGTCAAAACAAAAATCTGAGTGCAACTTAAAAGTAAAAACAGAGAATTTCAAACATCTAATTGCCTTTCTTCCAACCGGGGGTCATTCTTGGCATCTAATCTGGCGTCTTCTGATTATAGAGCCTTGGACCCAGCATAGTCTCACTAGTCTTACAGTCTTAATGTCTTCCTTTCCTTCATGCCAACTATTGGGAACATCTATCTGTATATATAAAAAGCTAATACACAAAGTGTCCACTTGGAGTTCCACAGGGAGACAGACTTCAATCACTTGCTATGACATGCACTGACCACCAGGACGCAGCACATAACGTGGTAGGTGACCAGCAGCAGTGGCAGGGTGCTGAGAGAGCAAGGGAAGGAGGAAGTGTGGTGGTGGGGAGGTGGGGAACCTGATCTGCCCTGATCACTGGCCAGGCCTAGAGACCCTATGCATGCACAAATTACATGCACTGGGCCTCTAGTGTGTTTATAAAGGAGACATCACTTTCATAACAATTGGGTAGAATAAATACTTCAACTGAACCAAACATACTTCGTTCTCAATTACCCCTCAATGCAAAGCTCTCCCTCTGAGAGGCTTAGGCAAGGTCCTGTTCTCATCCTGCAGACATCATGTGGGGAGACTGAATCACATAACTAATGGTATTGCAATGTGGTGATAGAAGAAAGAATGGAGGAAAGGTTCCTAACTCACAGTAAGAGGAGGTGGAGAAAAAATATTTCACTTACAGAATCATCTAAATGTCTCTTATTGTAGCAAAAATCTTAGGTAATATTAATTATGATATATATCTTATATTAAGAATGACTGATAAGAATAGGTTTTTGTTTGTCTATTGCTTTGATTTTTCCCCTTCTAGGGAACCACATAAAAAAAATCATTGCTGGCTAGTATTCTGGAACCTGTAAGACAATTGATTTTATAAATGTGGTTGGTTTAAGAAAAAAAATCTAAATAGTTTTCAGTTTATTGCCCTTCTGTGACTTGATTTTGCTGAACTAATAATAATAAAAAATTGAAAGGACAGCAATTCTTTTAGCTAGAAACCTTCCTCACACCTTACACACAGGAAAATAAAATAGTAAATGAACTCCTGTTGGCCCACAGAATGAAAAGAAGGTTTCATCTTCTTGTCTGTTTTAATTTTCTGTACCCCACCATCCTGTCACATTAGCAGCTGTGGCATAAGACTCCAGAACTCGGGACTTATTTCTGGCATGTTCGGTGACACTGTATAGGACCATATGGCCCCTAATAAATAATACAACAGAATAAGTTCCTGGAGTCCCAATGAAACATTCACTTCAGTGTGGAACCAATGACGTCATTACCCCTTTCATGTGAGCAAATGAAAATCACACAAAACAGCCCCTGCCTGCTATTTCCCAGCAGGCAGGAGCTTCACCTAATACATCAAATACTTAATATGAAACTATATAAATGGGTCTCAGGGAAATATCGATGGTTGACTGCTGTATCTTTACACCATAGTATGGTACAGTTTTCACAATGCATTGTTGGAAAAATGTCATCCTCAGTGACATTGCTGCAAGTCCATCAGCTGAGCTGGATTCCCTACATTTATTTAATAGTGTGTCCTCTGTCCTCTCAAAACAGCAAAATTCTAAAGCAAAGGTGATAGTGAAATGGAGGGGACTCAAATATCTGTGGACTTTACTAAAGCAAAGGAAGCAGAGGAAATGTTTCAGTAGTTTGGTTCCATTAAAAAAAAATCACTCTTAATAGAGTGAACACATGAATCGGTTCCTCAGGTAAATATAAAACCAGGGATTGCTGTTATTGTGTGTATCTGTGCTCACTGTGGCACTAAGTATTTGAAATCCTGCAATGACTCTAGAGGATAAAGAGCAGGATAACTCTGATCCCAAATCATCTTGTACTTTAGAGCAAACTCTGTGCTTTTCAAAAAGGCGCTCCCCTGAAAAGCTGCTTCTACACATCCACCAGCACAACCATGACAGCCATATCTGGACTCCAGTCCCAGGCACCATGATGAGGGCTCAGGAGATGTCATAACAGGGGACGTAGCCATGAGTCTTTCCTCATGGCCCCTTGGGTAGATCACATGGGTCTCTTACATTGAAAAGACTGAGCCAATGTTAACCCATCAAGTCTTCATGTCTATAGGGTGCCAGGACTGTTCAATATTAGTCCAGTGTTTTACACCGTTTTATTTAAGGAACTTTTACATCCATGACTTAAGCCAACCTCCCTGCATCTACATAGAGGAAGTAGCTTTTAAATAATAAAAACAATGCACTCAATTATTTAATGACTTGCTCAGGTTCGATAACAACACTAAAATCCAGATCCAACATCTTCTCCTTCTAGTCGAAGCCCCTTCCCTAAATATCAATGGTAGCATAAAAAAAGTGGTTCTCATAACAAATCAATCAGTGGAGAGAAGACATGCCATCACACTCTGAGTATAATATCTCAGCCCTTTAGCTAATATACTCCTGTAAGATTCCACTATCCTATATAATAAAAGCCTAATATACTAATTGTCCAGTCATCCATTCAATCAATCAAAGGGTAACATGCCAGTGATATGCTAAGGCCACTCAACTGCTCACTATGACATGCACTAACTACTAAGGGGCAGACGTTTCTTCCACTGGGGACTGAGCGAGATGAGCTGGACATGCTCTGGAGCCTTTCTGCAGTCCCTCCCTTGCTAGCCAACCTCCCATGTCCCTCCCTGCCTTGACTATGCACCAGTGAGATCCCTCGGCCTGGCCTGTACCCTCTCACAATCTGGGACCCTTCGGGGGATGTTGGCAAGCCAGAATAACCAGTCACTGTGACATACACTGACCACCAGGGGGCAGACATTCAATGCAGGAGCTGTCCCCAGGGGTCAGTGTGCTCCCACAGGGGGAGCGGGACTTAGCCAGAAGCTGGGCTCGCAGTTGGTAAGTGCAAAGGCAGTGGTGGGAGCATCTCCCGCCTCTGCAGCAATGCTAGGAGTAGGCCTAAGCTGTCAGTTGGACATCCACCAAGGGCTTCTGGACTGTGAGAGGGCGCAGGCCAGGCTGAGAGAGACCCCCCCCCCCCAGTGCACGAATTTCGTACACCAGGCCTCTAGTTTCTGATAAACAGAAATACATGTTTATTAAGCATGTGATATATGCTAAGCATTGTTCATGGTACTTCATAAATAACTTCCTTGGGGGGCAGTGGGCTCATTTATTTCTGTCTCTGTATGGATCATTGAGTTTAGGTTAGGAATCTACTAAAGACCCTTCCTGGTTTAAGATGACATAACTCAATGACTTAAGATTCATGTAGAAAACTGATACCCTTTCTGAAAGCATTTAAATCAATCATGTCTCCCCCACATTGCATACATCTCTCCTTCAATGTGCTTAGCCCCCTCCCCTGCCACAGTCAACACTTCTCTCATTGGGCAAAGCTGGTGCTCATGTATTTGAGTTAAATGTCACCAGAGCATAGTAATTCCATGCCCAGACCAGTGATTTGCTATGTATGTTTTCTTTTGAGACTATCTGTATCTAACTAATGCCTGATACCTTCAATTACTTATTAGATCCCCCATACAATGTAAGCACCCAGATTTCTGCCTATTTTTGTTTATTATTGAATCACTAGCACCTAAAATTATGCCTGGAAATATAAGCGGCCCAACAAATATTAGTTGAATGATTAGTTGGTTTATTAACTGATCAGTCTAAAGTGGACATTAAAAAAAAAAAACCCACCAGGCTCTGGCTTAATTTACCAGCTTCTATTTTCAACACACTCTCTGAGTTAATCTGGGCTAAAGAACTTAACAAAGATAACAACCCTGTGTTGTAACAGAACACTCACCATTTACAAAGCATAAATCTCAAAATGTTCCAAGTTCAGGTGGAGCACAGACTTCCCACAGGCCCCCCTTCCCACAGGGGCGCCAGTACAATGCTCATGCCAATCTTCCCGCTTGCGGTTCCCATGCATTAGGCAGGTCCTAACGCCCACAGTGCCAGTCCTCAGTGTGACAATGGTGAGGCTGAAAATAGCACCTCTCTGTTCTCCTGTAGGCTCCACAATTTCCTCACCTTATAAAATGGTGACTGCCTATTAGCCCTGCCTAATTTATAAAGTGTTTTGTTAGTAAAGATCAAATTGGATGATTCATAGGATGTCCTTTGAAAAGTGAAATGTGAGGCATTTAATCCTTTGCTTTTGCTCTACGTATGTAGTAGTGCCTTTTCTTCACATCAAAGAAGAGACTTAAGCATTCCCTCCTCAGTGGAGAGAATGCCACAATGTTTTATAGAAGCTACTACCTCCCAAGTATCCAGTGTAACCACAACATCCATTCTCCATCACCCCTGATACCAGCCTAAACATTTCACCAGGGATAACTCTTTTGGCTTTAGAAGCTATCATCTGAGAAACACACTATTCTCTTCTATGGGCAGCTAGAATCAAGAGTGATATGTAATGCCAACTACAACCTCATGAGGAACTGGGGGGATATAAGAAAAGAAAGATTCCTTAGGGGAGGAGAAGATGATGTCCCTGGAAACTTCAGGAGAGAAAGATGTTTCTTTCTACAATGGGTTGCAGATAAGGGTGAATATTTAATTCTGAGCAGCCCTAACACCAAGTGGCAAGGCCTCAGGTGGATAGAAACAGAAAGGTCTCCAGTCTTTCCTTTATTAAATTCTAAACTTGAGCCAGTCAAAAGCCCCTTTAGATTCAACTCCTAGCATGTGCTGTTAGGTATGTGTAAAATGTACAGATGTTCATTCTTTCTTACTGGGGACAGCAATTTATAAATCCCGTTATCCAAAAAGGGAAGTGAGGCACAATACAGATAACGGACTTGTTGAAGATCCCTCATTGACTGAACTGTCCTCAGAACTTCAGTCACTAAAGGCCACCTTAAGTCCATTGCCACTACCTGCTTGACTTCCTGTAGAACACTGAAGCCTGGCGTAGCCAAGAGTGCAAAGCCCACTATTGAATAATCCAGGTGAGGGCTCTGCTGCCTGCCAGGCTCTACCTGTTTAATTCCTGCTCCCCACTTCCCACCACCCGATTTCAGCCAGTACATCCAATGCAGAAGAGAGGAAAATGAACTCGTAATGAAGCCTGCGAACCCCAGCGAGCACCAGCTGTCTCTAGAGAGTATTTGAGAGAAAACTATGCAAGCTTTAAATTGTTCCTCGGAATTTAATTATTGAAAAGCACTTGAAAATCTTGGTTTGGGGATGCTATCTGCTCATCAATGCATTTTTATGACTTCACACAAAAGCTATTCTCAGGAATGAGAGAGCGAAGACATCAAGATGAGCCTGCACAGTGAGATGTTGTGCTGTTCTATTTAACAAGCATTTATTGAGTATTCAATAGGTCCAGGAACTGGGGACTAGATATGTAAAGATAGATAAAAATTTTCAGGTTTTCAAGGACTTTACAGTCAGAGACAAATAATATAATTACGACACACTGGGGAATGTGCTGTATTTGTTCTTTAACAGAGCATGTTATTAAGAAATAAAAAGATGCCCTAGCCGCTTTGGCTCAGTGAGTAGAGCATCGGCTCCTGGACTGAAGGGTCCCGGGTTTGACTCCAGTTAAGGGCATATACCTCAGTTGCAGGCTCGATCCCCTGGTCTTGGTCAGAGAACATGGGGGAAGCAACCAATTAATGTGTCTCTCACATTGATGTTTTTTTCTCTCTGTCTCTTCCCCTCCCTTCCACTCTCTCTAAAATTAAAAAAAAATCAATGGAAAAATATCCTCAGGTGAGGATTAACAAAAATCAAAACAAGAAATAAAGAGACTAACTGGTCTTAGTACCTTCTTTTCTCTACCTTTCTCTAGCTACAAGAAAAAATTCACTGTTGTAGACCTAAAGGCCAGTGGAGGGGTATTTCATTGGATCTGACTGTCCAAGGTAGAGGAAGGAAATGGAGCGAAATTTTTAAGTAGGGAAAGTTGAAGTGGCTGGACATGACATTTGAGCCTCTCCCAGGAACTGAGCACTGAAGACAGAATCGCAGATAGGTGGGCTTCTAGATGATGGGTGACAGAAGGATCTCTGATGTGGGAGCAGTGGTCAATGCTGGGAACCAAGGAGAGGTGCTCAGGGCACAGATGGCAGAGACCACACCAGACCACTTCCTCCCTCTTTTGACAAATACACATTGCAGTTTCTTGCATGTCTCCTGGCGGGAAGTGGAAGGCTCTTCAATAACTAAGATTAAAAACTTTGAACACATTAAGGGTCGCCAAAACTTGTAAAGGTGGTAATTCTTGCATTTGAAGTTTGGATGAATACAAACCTCTTCCTGTCACTCCTCTTTGTTCATCTTCAACATCCTTACAGTTTTAGGTGTATGGGTTTATATTCTCCTTTTAACTGTTCTCCTCTAACTTGAGAAGAATGTCATCCACTGAACCAGTCAGGGATCCTTACTTGCCAGCAACATAAACTCAACCCTAGTGCATTTAAGCAAACTGACATTCCCTAGAACCATGGTCGGCAAACTGCGGTTCGTGAGCCACATGCAGCAATTTGGTCCTTTGAGTGTGGCTCTTCCACAAAATACCATGGCTTCAGCAAGTCTATTTTGAAGAAGTGGCATTAGAAGAAGTTTAAGTTTTAAAAATTTGGCTCTCAAAAGAAATTTCAATCATTGTGCTGCTGATCCTTGGCTCTGTGACTAATGAGTTTGCCGACCACTGCCCTAGAAAAATATCGGGCTCAGTGAATTGAAACATTAGAAAAGCAAGGCAGGAAACAAGGCAGCTGCAGAAGTGAGAACCAGAATTATAGTCCCCATTGTTCAGGACACATCCACGGTGACAAAGTGGATACCAGACATTTCTATCCTTTTGTACCCCTAAGTTTCAAATCCCAGAGAAAAGCTTTCCTCCACCCTCAGCTCCCTGCCTGACCCACGTTAATATGTTCACCTTTTTTATGTAGGACAAGGCCCCTAACATGGCTAACTTCCAGACTGATTCTAATGCATAAGAACCATTTCTTCAAAACAAGGGCAACGTGACCAAGTTACAAAGGATAATTACACAGGGCATTCCATGGCTTTGGGTCATGGCCAGCTACCGATCTTCTCACACTGTCCACCCACCCCCAGGCTTGCCGCCCACATAGCCTGGCCTGCTCATTGCTCTTCCTGGTCTTTGGACTTGCCCTAATCTCAGAGCTTCATGCTCTTCTCATCATGCTCTACATTTTACATTATAGGATTGTTATAATAAAACAAGAAAAAGATATGCCGTGGTATAGCTTGAACTCTGAACTAAAATAATACATAGTAGATGCTATCTGAAGTCAATTAACTTGAATGTAATTTTTTTCTTGGAGTGATCTAGGTTCTGAATTGTGCTACAAAGATCAGTATATGCTGCCGGGAGGTAATCCACTGGACCAGGGAATCCTTTGCTCTCTGTGGGCCCCTCATTGCTTATCTCCACCTCTCAGATTTCATCTCATTGTACACCAGCCGTGTAGGGCTTTCCTTGGGGCAAGAGAACTTGTGTCTGAGTCAAGTAGAAAGGTAAACTCTCCCTAGGGTCTGTGTGGTTATCTCAAAGTCAGAATATTCAGGAACAAAAGAAGTTCCTAACCAGTACCACACCTGAATGAGATATGTCCACCTAGATTGCCCTAGTACCATGGTCGGCAAACTGTGGTTGGTGAGCCACATGTGGCTCTTTGGCCCCTTTGAGTGTGGTTCTTCCACACAATATCATGGCCTGGGCGAGTCTATTTTGAAGAAGTGGCATTAGAAGAAGTTTAAGTTTAAAAAAAATTGGCTCTCAAAAGAAATTTTAATCATTGTACTGTTGATATTTGGTTCTGTTGGCTAATGAGTTTGCTGACCACTGCCCTAGTGTCATCTTCTTTAGGCTCTGGGTTTACATGAAGGATAATTCAGAGCTCCAGAGGAGCTTCTATAAACCCATCATGGACTAGAATGCTCCATCATGTCTTACTAAATTGACATTATGTGAAGGCTAGAGGTGGTGAGTCCAAGCCTACCACTATTTAGTCAGAGATGGCATTATAATTAGGATGGAATACCAAGCAATAAGCAGAAAACACACAAAAACACTCAGGCAATTTTTAATAAATTCAAGTTGATCAAGCTTCCCTCCATATTCCTGCTTCCCTTAAAAAGTGATTTTGCAAAATAATTTACTGAAAGTGTTGCTTTCTTTCAGACTTCTAATTTATTTTTGAAAAATTTCAGTTCGGATTTTGCTTGCAAGATACCACCCAAACTGCTCTTATGAAATCAACAGTAACTTCCATGTTCAAATTCCAAAACATTATTTTCTATGCTCAACTTCTCAGCTGCAATTCACAGAGCTGAACATCCCGCCTTCTTAAAGTGGTCACCTGCCTTTTCGGCCATTTTTTTCCTCTTCCACCATAATAGGTTCCGTCTTCTTTCCCATTCCAAATTCTGGTTCCATGGTTTGATGGTAGGCCCTCGGCCTCGGTGATTTCATCCATTCCCCATCACTCATGGACTACAGGAGGGATATTTGTGCCTCAAACCTGTTCCTTGTATGCCAGACTCATTCATCAAACTGCCATTTCAATTTCCATTTGGAATTCACACCTGCATCTCAAGTTAACTGGTCCAAAACAGAAATCTCAATGTTGCTCTTTTATTCCCCAGGCGTATTCTTTTTCTAGTCTTTCCCACTTAATTAATGTCCATCAACCAGTACTCAGTTGCTAAAGTCAGGAATTGAGCATCCTCCTTGACTTTTTCCTTTTCCCAACCCTTCATTCTGCTCTATCAGTAAATCCTAGAAATGTAACTACAAATATACCTCAAATATATCAACTTCTCTCTTTTTCTACTTCTCATACTTTAGTCTAAGACATTATCACCTCTTGCCCGGTACATTAAGTGTGAAGAGTTGTGTTCTTTCCTGACCTACAAATCCATTTCCTACAGTTGGTCTTGACCAAAACTCAGGAGTTGTCTTCTGCCTCACTCAAATTCTGGCCCCACCCTTTCTTTCACTACCTTCTTCCCATCAGTACCTTTAACCTGCTCAGATTCCCAGAAGCCTCTGGCTTCCTCATCGCTCTCCATTGACCGTGGCTCCTCTCTGTGGCAGCTCTCAAAGCCCGGCAGCGCTCCGTATCCCTGCCTTCCTCTGGCTTCCTACCTCTCTGCATACTCCGACTCCCATAATGTGAGTCAAACCCCCAAGTTGAGAAAGACTATTCCATCCTTTTGAAACTACTCTCTAGTTTAATACATGGGTAATCCAAGACTCACAGAGACAAAGGCATTTCCATAAAAATATATGGCTTGGATAAAAAGCCACTTTGTACTTTTATGAGCCTCTGGAGAATTCTGCCCACGGGATGGAGAAGCTTAACTGTCTTGGCGTGTACGATTTTTCAATAAAATGTATGTGAATATTACGAATGGATGCATTTATATAGAATCAGAGGTTTCAAATATGCTAGCAAGAAGGAAAAATACACCTTTGGGATCCTGTGGTTCAAAGTCCATGATTTATAAATGAAGCAATTTAACCTTAGGGACAGCTGGGCTCAGCGTTTCAGTCTGTCCAGACCTCCTGGAGTTACTGCTCTTTCCAAAATATCTTGCTTTCTTCGTAAATTTAATGTTATGAAATTGCTCTGTAATACAGCAGGTCTAGGAGATAAATATTTAATAATAAAAATATTTATTATTTTTAAATCCTAACCAAGGATATATAGTTTATTTTTTATTTTTTATTTCAGAGAAGAAGGGAGGAAGACACGGAGAAACATCAATGTGAAAGAGAAATGGATTGGTTGCCTCTTGTATGTGCCTTGAGTGGGGATTGAACCCACAATCTAGGTATGTGCCCTGACTGAAAATCGAACCCACAGCCTTTTGGTGTATGAGATGATGCGCCAACCAACCAAAGCACCTGGCCAGGGCCAGTAATATTTATTACTTACTTAAATATTCAAGGCTTTGGTCTAAGCACTTTATGTATGCTAACGTATTTCGGTTTTGCCAAAGCAGAAATTTGTAATTAACATTAGTTTCTAAATTTTATAAATAAGGAAACTGAGGCTCAGAAAGGCTGGTGAGTTTATTGCCCAGTGTAGGCCATACTGACTAAAGTGGGATTAGGATTCCAACCAGTGAGGCTGCCATCCCAAGCTCTGTTCTGTGGGTGAGTCAGAAGCAACATTCACTGTGCACTGTTCCGTATGATGTTATGAAGCATTTTTTACCTGCGTTACTTTAGCTACCCCAATGCGGCCCAGACGTCATTGGTGACAGTCCATTGCATCTATGATAGGAAACCTGTAAGTCTTCTGGAGTTTCTTCTGGAATCTTACATGCTGTTTACTGCTTAACGCCCCCAAACAGACATCTTCTCAGCATTCATTCACCAGAGTCCCCCCAGACTGAAGTTTTTTTTTAATGCAGCAGCTCCTCCCTGAGATTGGTGGATAATGGGCGTGTGGTTGTCAGGCTGTACAATCAGCAAACAGGTTCAAACCGGTTATCACTAGGCAGTAGCTTTCTTAAAGAGACCTTGAGCTACTTTCCCTGTTTGAGAGCCCACAGGGGCCCCACCTTCCTTATGCTAGTGGGCTTCTCTCCAGTTCTAGAAACTTGAAAATTCGTGTTTATTATGTAGAGCAATTTAATCCTCTTTATTTTAAACACTTTCTTTCTTATCATGCCTCAAAGCAACTATTGTCAAAGCCCAAAGTCCCATCATTTTGTTTTGCTAAAGCAAAAGGTTACCTGCTCCAGAGAGAAATGATAAAGCACTCCCTGAGGGGTAGAAGCTGCTGCAGTCAATTGTGGTTTTAGGTCTCTCTCTTACTCTTATAATAATGTTATCAGATAGAAATAGCTATATTTTAGCAGAGAGGAGATGGAAGTTGAGAGAGGTTAAGTGACAAGCCCTGGGCCATGCCCTTAGAACATAGAGGAACATGTGTTCCATTTAGGATCCTCCAATTCCAAATCCTGTGTTCTTAAAATTCATTTCCCTCTCTGTTTTCTCTATCAGCACTTCTAGATCAAGATTTTTGCATAACTTGTCATACATCAGCGCATGTTCTCATACCTTCTCAACATCCTACATATCTTCCACATAAATGGATGTTATCTAACCTTTTCCAAAATTCATTTTGTGATGCTATCACTTGAAAGTACATTTGTAATAATAAAATTACTAGATTTAGTTTATGCCTTCAGAAAGACTATCTTTAAAATATGGATCTTTTTCCGGAGACAGAGAAACATCAATCAGACCTTCACACCTCAGGGAAGGTAGGGGGTAGTGGGGGTAAGAGGAAGAGATCAACCAAAGGACTTATATGCATGCATATAAGCCTAATCAATGGACACAGACAACAGGGGGTGGAGTCGGGGCATGAATAGGAGGTGGGGGGGTAATGGGGGAATAAGGACACGTATGTAATACCTTAATCAATAAAGAAATTTAAAAATATGGATCTTTTTAAGGTAGCCATTAAAATCTTTATAATCTTTATTTTAATAATATTCCAACAGCTTGGTTAGGCTATTAAATTCTCATAATTTGCATTTGATACATGCAATCAAAAATATTTTATTGTTGCAAAAATAAAAAATAAAGCATACAAAAGTAGTCCATTCCCATCCACAACCAAAAAAAGTAGTCCATTCCCATCCACAACCAAAAAAAGTAGTCCATCCCCACCCACGCCCACCCTCTCTGTTTCCAGTTATTTCTCTTATCTTTTAGATCTGATGCCTTCCATGTATCTCCTGAGAACTTTTAAAATAGGTTTTTACACATATATACAGCTCATATTCTGTGGTTTGAAAGTACTATTTTCACTTAACTAGGATCACACATTAACAAGGTTTTGCTTTAAAAAAAAAAATCCAGCAATATACTTTGGAGATCTTTCCATAATATTCTATGCATCATCCACCATTCAAGCATCAATCTTATATGAAAACTGCTGTTTGACATTTTAACCCTGCTATTTGGCTTCTGTAAATGCTTGCTCGCTTGCTTAAATAATAAAGAAAATAAGACTAGTCTACTTCAGAGCGGCTATTAAACCTTCCCCGGATGAAATTATCAGCGCTGGCACCAGGCCAAGCCTTTGGTTGAGGTCTCAAGGCCCCAAAACACAAGGGCTCTTTAAGAACTTGCAAAGGAGGCCCGAAACACCCCATATTTGGGAGACAAAGAAGGTAAAAACATATAAATAGGGAAAATTCCTCCATGTTGGGGCCCAGAATTTGAGAGATATTTTCCTCTGGACCCGCATGTAATAGTAATAAAGTGTGACTCCAAGCTCCTCAAGAATTGCTAGATTATTCTGGTTTTCTGTAACACCATCATCTTTCTCCAAACTAACCAGAAAGGCTCCCTTACACTATTCCTCTCCTCGCGGCCAACATAATCTTTGAAAACATAAGTATGATGGTCCCTTCCTTGCTAAAACCCTCCAATGGTTTTCCAGTTCAGTTCAAATGAAATCTAGACTCCACACCAAGGTTTCTGAGTCCCTCCAAGATCTGTACTTTTCATTCCCTGAATTATCTCTTAATAGGCGCCCACCCTAGCCTTGCTCTCATTCAGAGAGTGACTTTACCCTCTATTCAGTCTGTCTGGAATCCTCATCACCAACCTTACTTTGCTCTCTGTTCAAATGCCCTGGCTCCAAAAGCCCTTCCTTGGACAGCACCTTTCTGTGCTCACCATCTCTTGTTTTCCAAGTTTTCTCAATAACTACAATTGTGCTAGATATTGTTTGTTGTTTGTCCGCCCCATTCGAATGTCACCTGTAAAAGGATATAGTTTATTTTGCTCACCCTTACATCCTTAGAAGCTAAAACCGTGTCTGGACATTCACAAATAAAGAATTCACTGAATAATTCAGTCTCAAGTTTTATAACTGCTGCATGTAGTCCACTGATTGTCTATACCTTACATTATTATTTACCTTGTTTTCATGTTTGTTTGTTTGTTTATTATACTACTAGAGGCCCAGTGCATGAATTCGTGCACAGGTGGGGTCCCTAACCAGTGATTGAGGTTCATTGAGGGGCCAGCCATCTGGGGGGAGGAGCCACAGGAGGTTGAGGTTGGTTGGGAGTGCACTGACCACCAGGGGGCAGCTCCTGCACTGAGTGTCTGCCCCTTGGTGGTCAGTGTGTATCTTAGCGACCGGTTGACCAGGTATTTCAATTGTTCTGGTCATTCGGTTGTAATCATTGCTTAGGCTTTTATATAGATAGATTACAAAGCTGCCATGAACATCAAGAGAATTCCATTTGGATGAAGGGGAGAACCTTTTCCATTATTTTGTAAACTTCTATTGCTTGTTCTGAGTGCTGTTTGACATAAGATTGTTTGGTTTGAAATAATTCACCATGCTAACCATTAATTTTGTCTGGTTTTCTGTATCTGAGTTTACAATTAAAGGTAAGAGAAAGAGAGAGAGAGAGAGAGAGAGAGAGAGAGAGAGAGAGAGAGAGAGAGAGAGAGATTATGAGTCACATAGTTCCAGACAAATCCTCAGACCTTTGGGGTATGGAAGAGGTATGACTAGTAAGCCTGGGGTATACTGGTTCTTGATTTACCTCTCTACTGGAGTGCATTTGCTGCCATCATCTGTTTATATCTTTTTAAAAGTATTATTTACTCAACAAACATCCATTTAGGTTCTCTCTACTTGAAGAATGGAAGTGGAAATGCTATGTCTGGCTGTTCACTATGGCTGAAAAGGCAGTTTAAGAGATTGGAGATTTGAGTCAGAGAGGATCAGTAGCCTCTGAATATCATATCTCCATAAAACAAGTCTTGGCAGTCATGGTAGCATATTCCCCATTATCTAATCTTCAATAATTAAAAGAAAAGTTTTCATCAGTCACTGACATAATCCTACCTTTATTTATTACTCCAAATCATTCCACTTAATCTGCTGATGAATTCTGTCTTCCTTCTTGGTTTCTGTTATCACTGGATCTCAAGATGTATGCTAGCCTAAAACCCTACAGCAAAAGTCCCAGTTCAACAATTCAGATCCTAAGTGAAAGAAGAATTTGTTTTAAGATGAAAAAAACATATATTGATGAATTATGAGCACACATCCACTGAATACTTTCCATTTGAACATTTAGGCAAGTTATTTTATAACTAATATTTAACAGCATGATGGTACCCATTCCAGCAAAGTAAAAGTCATTACCTTTTTAACCAAACCAATCAGGGAAAAAGACCCAACAATTCTACATTAAGTAAATGAAATATCTGCTGAACTACAAAAATGGAAAGGAAACAATTGATGTTGGACCAAATTACTAGTAGAGTGTTTTGTACTTAAGGCATAAATATAATATGATAATACCTAAAAGTAGCTATATTGCTTTTGGTAAAACACTTTTTTTCTTACTTGAAATTAGTCATTTAACTTCTAAGATTCTAACTACCCCTATCATTCTGTGTATAAATATCAATTTTTGGAGTTAAGACATAACTTTAGAGACATTCATGTTTCTAATTTGAGAAAGGACTTAGACTTATTTTTCATTAGACTATTTCTGGTTCATTGGAAGGACTCTAACCCAGACCCAGACTCCTGGCCTAGTTGTAAAGGAAAAATTTGGTCTGTTATTACTGTTAAAGGAAAAAAGCTTTTGGAACCAACCACATCTTCCCAGTGTTTTTAAGTGGACAGAAAATGTAATTGCACTTCAAGATGTTATTGTTATTTACTGATTTATATCCCATCCTTCACAAGATTAAAAGGACTGCAGAATTTCAAGCAATACTTTTCCTCTTCTAAGACTTGCTTTTTATTTCTTCAGCAGTAGCTGGTTACAAAGGTTAAGTAGGTAGAGCTTTGCGTTCCTTTTGATGTGTGAATCAACCCACAATCATCCACTGAACTGGGCTTAGGGAAAGTGAAAATTCAAATCCAGGCATACATTCCAAAGTAAGGCACTTCCCTGAGGTGTCCTTCATGTGATAGGTATTCTGCTGAGGATTTACATTAAGGGAGGACTTTACTGCTAGTGCAAGTGACTCTTGCAACAGAAAATAATTTTCCTCTTGAAGCAAATCCACTCTGGATGTACATTATAGAACGGTTGTATTCTTTCAGACTGGGACCGCCTCAAGGGCAAGGCCTATAATTTATTCATGCTGTGTCCTCAAAGAGTTTCCTGTCTGACATATAGTATGTACAAAATAAATGATTTTGAACTAATTGTTCGTAAGTTCTTTCTTGATATTGAACCATGTTGAGGTATAATAAACACCTGGCAATTTGATGGGGAGTGCATTGAATCTATAGATTGCTTTGGGTGGTATGGACATTTTAATGATGTTTATTTTACCAATCCATGAACACGGTATTTTCTTTCATCTGTTTATGTCTTTTTCTATCTCTTTTTTTCAGTGTCATGTAGTTTTCCCAGTACAGATCTTGCCAAAAGTCCTTAGTTAAGTTTATTCCTATGTATCTTAAATTTTTTGGTGCGATGATAAATGGGATTGTTTTTTAATCTCTCTTTCTGTAAATTCACTATTGGTGTATAAAAATGCCATAGTTTTCTTGGCATTAATTTTGTATCCTGCTATACTGATGAATTCATTTATTAAGTCTAATATTTTTTTGAAGTCTTTAAGGTTTTCTATGTAGAGTATCATGTCATCTGCAAATAATGACAGTCTAACATCTTCTTTTACAATTTGGATACCTTTTACTTCTTCTGTCTAATTGCTATGGCTAGCACTTCTAGAACTACGTTGAACAGGAGTGGTGAAAGTGGGCATCCCTGTCTCATTCCTGGTTTTAGTTTTTGCCCACTGAGTATGATGTTGGCAATAGTTTTGTCATATAAGGCCTTTATGATGTTGAGGTATGAACCCTCTATTCCCATTTTGCTGAGGGTTTTTATCAAGAAAGATTTTTGTCAAATGCTCTTAATTCTCTTTCACTGTGTTGTCTCTCATAATTCACTTTGTCACATGAACGTGACCTTGTGTAAGGGATTACAGATATCAAGGAATTCTCAATGCTGAGTAAATTCATGAAACATCATTTTGTTGTGATTTTTAAAACCAAAGAAGCTATCCTTGAGAAGGCCTAAGACACAGATGCTACCAGTGTCAGCAAGAAAATTATAATGAATTCATGTTTTGATCCTAAATTCACCTGAGTAGCAGTAATGTTTAAAAGAGATGTTTTTATAATTTCCAGATATCTGCAGCTTTCTGTTTACAGAGACATTCAAGCATTGCCATTCTTAATTATATACTATAGAAACACTTCATTAATAGCACCTTTTTAATTGGATTGGGGAGAGAGAGAGAGAGATTGGTTGAGAGAGAGAGAGAGAGAGAGAGAGAGAGAGAGAGAGAGAGAGATTGGTTGATTCTTACATGTGCCCTGACTGGGCATCAAACCTAGAATCTTGGTATATTGGGATGATGCTCTAACTAATGGAGTCACCTGGCCAGAGCTATTAACACTGCATTTATATAGTGCTTTACATCCAACATTCTTTTCAAAAGTGAGCAGCTTGACCAGAAATGTATATACCGGTACTCTTGTAGTGATGGACCTAGAGTTTGAGTAAAAAAAAATGTATCACATTAATTTGGCCAAACATATCTTCCAAATATGGCAAATCATGAATAAACTCTGTTCTGAAAAAGTAAAAAAATAAAAAAAATAAAGTAAGCAAATGGCATGGTGAATCTACACATTTCATTCATTTATTCAACAACTTGAATTGCAACTATTTTTTAAATAAAACTGTATTTATTTAGTATTCTAGTTGAACTGATCTTCACATTCCCATTAGGCTATTTTTAAAAATCTAATTTCATTTTAGCATTATGCTAGCTGTATGATATTAATGGGAAAGCTGGCATTTTTCTAGATTCTAGAATGTAATATTGAATTTAGTATTGTAATTCTTTGAAGGTTTGCTAGAATTCATCCATAAAACTATCTAGGCAGAGGACCTTATTTGCAACTAATCATCATTGCCAGTTAATTTTGGCAAATAAAGTATGTGGATTTTAATGAGAAAAACATTCCAGAGACATGCACAGCATGAATCCTACATCTCCTGTTGCTTCCAATAGAGTCTACTTATTTATTACAACAATGTGTAATTCTTGAATATATAAATAGAGTCCATTGGAACTCTTATCGCTAAGGATCAGCGAAGAATGCTGACTTTTAAATTCCTTAAGCAAGATTCATAACTTCAACAATCTTTTTTTTTATTCAAATGTGTTTCCTGTAATATAGTACCTATTTCAGAAAGGACATTTTCACCTAACACATATTTATATTTTTCACTTGTTTAAAACAATTGACTAGAAAGTAAGTATCTGGGAAGCATTTCTTTGAGTACTTTGGACACATTTTCAAACTTTCTTACTCCATTTTTAGGCTCTCCTAACTCCGTTTAGTAATTTTAATCTCCTTAAAAAAGGCATTTCATCCTGATTTTCAAATGTATCAGCATGGACTGGTGTTTTCATATTTAATATTCCATATGTCTAAGATTCTGTTCTCAGTAGTATTTAACATTTTCATAATTTATTTTTATAAGTTTTGCAAAAGTTTTATTTTAGTGACCTTTTATAAAAACATTTTAAAAATGTATACTTGTTCTTTTTATTTTTCTAAGTACTATAACTTATACATGATGGATTTATTACCTTTTTTCTTTCTCTCTTGAAGGTTCATCTTATTATATTTTAATATTTTAATTTGGGTACTTAGCTCAATCATTTAGCTATATTAAATAATGAAAGGCAAGTGGATCAATAAAATAATAACATTAATGAAAAAAATTGGCGATTATTGAAATAAGTACAAATAGTTCAAAAACATATGAAGAATTTCTCAGTGAATATACGACAAGAAAAATGGAATTGTTTTAAAATAAAGCATGTTTCCCACTATTGGTTTGGTAAAGACTAAAAATAGTAATAGCACTCAAGGTTAGTATTATTTCAGGGAGGAAAAAAGCAACTAGCATGTGCTGTTGATGGGGCTAAAACTTAGTATCAGGTTTTAGAGGGCATTTGTCAATTAATATCAACTTTCATATTCCTTGGTCTCTTGGATAATTTCTACTCTAACAAATGTAAAAAAAGGTTTTTTCTTATAGCCTTATTTTTAATAAAGAGAATATCACGAATACATAAGTGCCCATCAACAGAATGCTTCAGTAATTATATGATGTTCATGTTACGGAATATCATTCAACAGTTTAAAAAATTAAGTTGGTGGGTTTTTCCCCTTTTCAAGTAAACTATTTTTCAGAGCAGGTTTGGGTGTACAGCAAAATTGAGCGGAAAGTACACACCACTTCTCCATAACCCACTCCCTATATGAAATGTCCTCTCCCACTATCAACATCTCTCACCAGAGAAGTGAATTATATATGCTGAGAAATCATTATCACTTGAGGTCCATAGTTTACATTAGGTCATTCCTGGTGTTGCACATTCTATAGCTTTTGTCTACTGTATGACATGTATCAATCATTCCAGTATCATACAGAATAATTTCATTGCCCTAAAATGTGTCTGTGCTTTTTTCTTTTTATCCCTGCCCCATCTCGAACCACTGTCAACCACTGATCTTTAAACTGTCTCCATAATTCTGCCTCTTCTAGAATGGAATATGGTTGGAATCATAGTTTATGTGGGCCTTTCAGATTGACTTCTTTTACTTATTAATATGCATTTAAGCTTCCTTCATGTCTTTTCATGACTCCATAGCTCATTTCTTTTCCAACACTAAATCTTTCATTGTGGTTGAACCCTTCACCTATTAAAGGGATCTTGATTGCTCCCAGGTTTTAGCAATTATGGATACTCGTAAGTAAAGCTGCTATAAATATCCATGTGCAGCCTTTTCTGTAGAAAAAAGTTTTCATATCATTTGAGTAAATACCAAGGAGTATAATTTCTGGATTGTGTGGGTAAAATTACATTTAGTTTTGACTGAAACTGAAGATCTTTTTTAATATATATATACTTTATTCATTTTTTTACAGAGAGGAAGGGAGAGGGATAGAGAGTTAGAAACATTGATGGGAGAGAAACATCGATCAGCTGCCTCCTGCACACCTCCTACTAGGGATGTGCCTGCAACCACGGTACATTCCCTTTACCAGAATCGAACTTGGGACCTTTCAGTCTGAAGGCTGATGCTCTATCCACTGAGCCAAACCGGTTAGCGCGAAACTGTAGGTCTTTAAAAGTGTCTGTACTGTACACTTTGTAATTCCATTAGCAGTGAGAGTTCCTGTTGCCCCACATCCTTGCCACATTTGATGTTGCCAGTAAGTACTCTGGATTTTGGCCATTCTAGTAGGTATGAAGTAGTATTGCATAGTTATTTTAACTTGCATGTCCCTAATATAATGTGGAGTATCTTTTCATATGCTTATTTTTCAGGTGTATACCTGCTTTTTGAAAATATTTTTCTTGATTTCAGAGAGGAAGAAAGAAGGAGAGATAGTAACATCTCATTCTCCGACATCTCCTTTCCCAGAGAAGAATTTTTAATTTTAATGAAGGTCAGCTTAATAAATGCTCCTTTCATGATTCCCGTTTTTTGGGAGTTTAATCATTTTGTGTTTTATGTTTAGATATGTAGTCAACTTTGAGTTAATTTTTGCAAAGGATGTAAGGTCTGTGTCTAGATAGGTTTTTTTTTTTTTTTGCCTGTAGATATCCAGTTGTTCCAACCATTTGTGAAGAGACTATCTTTGCTCCATTGCATCGCCTTTGATCCTTTGTCAAAGATCAGTTGACTATATTTAGGTGGTTCTATTCCTGGACTAGGCTGTTCCCTTGATCTACTTATCTATCCTTTTGCTAATTCCACATTGTCTTGGTTAATATAGTGTTAGGGTGAATATTGAAGTTGGGAACCATCAGTCTTCCAAATTTGTTTTTCTTCTGTATGGTGTTGGCTATTGTGTGTGTTTTGTCTCTCCATATAAAACCCTAGAATCTGATTTTCAATATTAAACAAATGTTGAGATTTTGATTGGAATTACACTGAATCTACAGATTACTTAGTGAAGAATAAACATCTTCTCAATCTTGAGCCTTCCTTTCAGGAACATGGAATATCTCTCCATTTCTTTCATTTTTAAATTTAATTCATTGGATTTTTTTTCTTCTATAGAGCTTGCACACATTTTGTTAGATTTAAACCCAAGCATTTCATTTTGAGGGAGCTAATAAAAGCAGTATTGAGGTTTTTTTTTTTCCTAAACTTGAGAGTAGTATTGAGTTTTAAATTTCAAATTCCACTTGTCCATATCTGGTAAATAAAAAATAAACTTTGCATATTTTGCTGTCATCATTTATTAGCTACAGGAGGTTTTAGTTCTCGATTCTTTCAAATTTTCTTCATAGACAAGAACATTAACTGCAAATAAAATTTTTATTTCTTTCTTCCCAATTTCTATACCTTTTACTGGTATTTCCTTTTGCTTATTACATTGATTTTTTTTAAAAGGTTGGATAAATATTGCATAACAAGGGTAAATCTCACTTGGTTGTGATGTCTCATTTTTTAATACATTGTTAGGTTAGATTTGCTAATATTTTTTATGATTTTTTGCATTTATGTTCATGAAAAATATTGGTCAGCAGTTCTTTTAATATCTTTGTTTGGTTTTAGTATCAGAGTAATGCTGGCCTCATAGAACAAGTTACAAAGCATTCCTTCCCTCTATTTCTACCTTCTGAGGAAAACCAGATAATTGGTGTGATCTCTCAATATTCAGTAAATCCATCAGTGCCCAATGTTTTCTCTTTTGGAATATTATTATCATCAATTTAATTCTTGAATTCAGATGATCTATTTGGTAAGTATTGGTAGATTGTCTTTCAAGGAATTGGTCTATTTCATCCACGTTAATAAATATGTGGGCATAGAGTTGCTCATAATCTTTTATTATCCTTTTAATGCTTATAGGCTCTGTAGTAATACCTTCCTCCCCCCTCCTTTATTTCTGATACTATATATGTTTGTCCTCTCTTTTTTTCATAGTTGGCCTGGTTAGAGGCTTATTGACTTAAATTTCTTAAAAACAAACAAACGAACAAACAAACAAAAAAACTCGTGGTTTTGTTTTCTCTATTTCCTGTTTCAAATATCCCTGAGTTCTCCTCTAATTTTTATTATTTATTTTATTCTATTTCCTTTGGATTTAATTTGCTGTTCTCTTTCTAGTTTCCCAAGGTGGAACTTTACATTATTGATTTTAGATCTTTCTTCTTTTCTAACATATGCATTCAATGATATAAATTTCCTTCTAAGCAATTTTTGTCCCTGCACCCCATAGATTTTGATAATTATATTTTCATTTAGCTCAAAAGATACTCAAATCTCTCTTGAGATATTTCTTCTTTAGCCCATGTGTTACTTACTGGTTGCAGTTTAATCTCCGAGTATTTTTAATATATTTTATTGATTTTTCACAGAGAGGAAAGGAGAGGGACAGAAAGTCAGAAACATCAATGAGAGAGAAACATTGATCAGCTGCCTCCTGCTGATCACTTCCCACTGGGGATGTGCCTGCAACCAAGGTACTTGCCCTTGACCGGAATCGAACCTGGGACCCTTCAATCCAGAGGCCGACGCTCTATCCACTGAGCCAAACCAGTTCAGCTAATCTCCAAGTATTTTTAAAGTATTCAGCTATCTTTCTGTTATAGATTTCTAATTTAATTCCACTATGGTCTGAGAGCAGAGATTGTATAGTTTCTACTGTTTTAAATTGGCTAAGGTATATTTTATGGTCAAGAATATGGTCCATCTTGGTATATATTCCATCTTGGTATATGTCAAGGAGATTAAGTAAATTCAACTTTATGTTCTTACTGATTTTCTGCCTGCTTGATATGTCCATTTCTGATAGAGTTATGATAAAGTCCCCAACTCTTAGAGTAGATTCACCTATTTCTCCTTGCAGTTGCATCATTTTTCCCTCAAGTATTTTGATGTTCTGTTACTTATACATTAAGATTTGACATAGTGCAAGATCTTTAGGGAATCTGAATAAACTACAGGGCTCCGTGGGACTACCTGTATCCAGAAGTTAACCATTATTAACTTCTAGTATTTTCTCTTAAAAATAATAAAAATGAAAATAACATTAAAGGGGGAAAATATTCCTACTATATCTAGTTTAGATTTTTATCTCTTCTGCTCCACCCACTGCAACCTCACCCAACCTAGGCTTATAGTTATGAGATGCCTAAAATAACTGAAACTTTTGGTGCCACAGCTGTCCCTTATACAAGGTAT
The DNA here is from genome assembly GCA_027563665.1 of Antrozous pallidus. Taxonomy (NCBI): domain Eukaryota; kingdom Metazoa; phylum Chordata; class Mammalia; order Chiroptera; family Vespertilionidae; genus Antrozous; species Antrozous pallidus. The sequence continues at coordinate 51,666,961 of CM050524.1, read as the reverse complement.
AAATAGGTACAGACACTGACAGATTTATTTATTTTTCATTAATGCAGTTTCTAGACTTGTGTAGTTTCTTACCCCTATATTTTCTAGTTGAGTGCATTCTTCAAAGAATTTTTATATTGTGGAAATGGACATGTGTAGTGTTTATTTGTGCTGCACATAAGTATTTTCTTTCAAGTAAGAAAAGGAGTGGGAACCCATTTACTTGTTCAAAAGCAATTCAATTTCATTGTTGACTGTCAAACAAGCCAGGGATGAAATTGATCAATTTCAGGAAAGTAATGAAAACAATTGTCTAGGGATTCTAAAGAGTCTATTTTAAGAGAAAAATCAGTATATAGATATGCTTCAAATTAATAAAATTATAGCCAATCTGAGTAACTGCAATCTTTTCATACCAACATCACTATAAGAAAAATAATTATTGGGTTTCTTATTATGTATGGCATAGATCTGAGCCAACATTCTTTGTGACTCTTCATATGTGAAGGTTCTCACATAATGCTTTGATTTCCTGGTTATTTCCACTGAATCTTATAGCACTGATGAGATTTCTGGTGGGTAAAACTCAACTTCAAATCTATGTGTGTGGATCTTTGTGTTGTGATATTAGAATGAGATGCTGAAGAGGTAGAAAAGCAGTTGGTAACAATAGGGTAGAGAAAACAGATAAAGGGTTTTTGTTAGGTATAAATTATAATGCCACATTCAGGTATATAACAAAGCATAATTGCTGGTGAATATGTTGTCCATTGAGTCATATAGGAATTGCATTTTCTCAAGTGATAAGGTAATGAAAGCTCTTAAAATATAGTTAGAGCAATAAATTTAATCTTGGGCCCTAACCGGGTTGGCTCAGTGGATAGAGCGTTGGCCTGCAGACTGAAGGGTCCCGGGTTCAATTCTGGTCAAGGGCATGTACCTCGGCTGCGGGCACATCCCCAGTGGGGGTTGTGCAGGAGGCAGCTGATCGATGTTTCTCTCTCTCATTGATGTTTCTAACTCTCTGTCCCTCTCCCTTCCTCTCTGAAAAAAATAAATAAAAATATTAAAAAAATAAATTTAATCTTGGAAATATTTATATTGTTATTGTTAGTAAATCTGGATAGTAAGATTATCTTATTAGTGCTTTAAAAAGACTTATCTTGTGCAGAGAACAGGAATGATTTCAGCAGTAATCAGTGAGAGCCCCAAATAAAAACAAAACAAAACAAAACAAACATTTAGCAGGATACTGACAGAAAGTAAGAAGAAAAGAGACTGTACTTAGGTCTGGAAAGGATAAGAATAAAGAAGTGAAAGCTTTAAGGAATTGTGACTATGATGCCCTGGAACATGGGAGAAGAAAAGATAATGTGACTCCTGAAATTAGATATCTTTAATATGTGGACACTGGTCCCTAGGTCTCAGAAAATCTGCTTTTTCTTTTCAACAGGGACTAGCTGTGTGTTCATTAAAAGACAATTACTTAAACTTTACAAACCTTACACCCTTCCACTGAAAAAAAGGAGGGTGGACTAGATCAGAGTGTGACATTTCCAGTGCAAATGACCTAAATCTGTAGTCCCATGACTAAACCAAAAATCATTAATCAATCATAGAGCTTTCGCATTGGGTATAAATGAATCCTCACTATCCTTATCAATTGGGTTATCCAGACCAGTGGTCGGCAAACTGTGGCTCACGAGCGACATGCGGCTCTTTGGCCCCTTGAGTATGGCTCTTCCACAAAATACCACGGCCTGGGCGAATCTATTTTGAAGAAGTGGTGTTAGAAGAAGTTCAAGTTTAAAAAAAATGGCTCTCAAAAGAAATTTCAATCATTGTACTGTTGAAATTTGGCTCAGTTGACTAATGAGTTTGCCGACCACTGACAATCAGTATCAACTGAAGAAATTTTGCGTTCACACCAAAACCATTTTCCAATGTAGATGTTTTCCAACGTTTTTGCTTGTCCTGGCGTTTTTTATTCTTTGATTATACTATTTGCAGTTAATGCAAACAGAGAAGCAGAATACCTTGGATGGAAATAAAATTGAAAAAGAGAGTGAGGCACAGGAGGATTGAGAGGGGTGTGTGGAGTAAGCTTCTCTCAGTAACTGTGTTGGAAAGTGAAATTTCAATGCAGTTGGTTACTGCACCCTCGAATCTTTCAACTGAGCATAAGAGTGCTTAACAGAATGAGTACTTGCTAAAGATCAGTGAAACACAGGCCAGTGTACTGGGAAAGTTGGGAAACTAATGGAGTCATGTGGAAACAAGCAGGTATCAGAATGAAAGGTCTTTCTTTTGTGGGAAGAAGAGCAATTAGAGAATCAGAAAGCTGTGGAGAGGGTTAGGCTAACATGAGACCAAGTGACCAAAGCAAGGGCAGCTAGATCCAGAGTCCTGGACTCTGTCAACAACAATTCACAGAGACAAGAGATGTCCCTTCACCCTTTAATGTCGGGTCATGATACCTCTGGTCTTAGTTTCTTCTGTATATTTGAATACCCAGTATAAAACCCGCAGCTGGTGCCCCTTTGAGGTGTATCAACTCCTTACCTACTATAAGAACTTTGGGTAACACACACACACACACACACACACACACACACACAATTATATTTTAATTGCCTGTTTTTCCCAGTGAAGCAAACTCAAGTCAATAAGATTCCAATTTTGCGGCCTATGATCTAGTATATAATTATTTCAATAAGCTATTTCCATAGAGGGCTTTACAAACTGTCCCGAATTTAAATGAAGGTGATGTACAAGTGGAATTAACTGAAGGTTTCAGATCTTAAGGAGATTTTGCATCTGTGTAAGCACATCCCATCTCATTTTGTAGTCATTAATAAATTCCTTCCCTATTTTTATTTTTTTATGAATAAGAACTCTAATAAAGAAGTTTTATTTAATTCTATATTAAATGTTAATTGAGTAGACTAATAATCTAGATGTTATAGATTTATTTGAAATAATATCACATCTCTTAATTATAAGTAACCATGTAATAATATGACTATTAAGTTTATTTTCTAGTAATAATGCTAAATGATTTTAACTTTTGAACTTGTGACACTTCAAGTTATTCCTTTACATGCACGGAAGACATTTTATCCTTTCCTATGACTGTATTCTCTAATTATGTCATCATTTTTTTTTTGTGTGTGTAAAATTCTTATATCTCCTTCTGTTTTCTTTGGTTCTAAGAACATTATCTATTTAATCACTTTCCTCTGAGACAGTCTCTTTGGTGTTCCTCTCAGATATCCCCATGTTGAAAGAATGTGAGAAAACTAGAGCAGCAACAGAAACATTAAAGTGAGAGGCACTTGAAGATCAAGAGCAGACAGAGTAACTGATTAAAAGTATGGTTTGGTGTGGTTGTAGAGGTGTTCTTAGGCATACAAGGCAACTGAAATGAACTTCTCAGTGGCCTATGAGATTGGGAAAAAGAAGAGTGGTGATTATCAATGGGGAAACTGACAACTCCACATTTATTGATGGAAAGTATAAATCAATTCAAGCATTTTGAAGGATAATTTGACAATGTGAGTCTGCAACTTTAAAGTGGTTCTTAGCCTTTGAAAGTCTTCCAGGAAAAATCTGTGCCAAGATTATAATGTGAACTTGTTCAAAGATACTTGAAGGAAAATGATTATCACAGTACAAACCAATTCCTTTCTACTCCCAAGGCCACCATCTGAGGCTGTCTGCTTACTTGTTTTTTTCAAGCCTGAGCTCTTACTTTCTGCTCTACGTTTTACCCTGCCTACAATGGCTGAACTAATATTCCTGAAATGTTAGTTTTAAAATTAATTTACATGTTCAAGAATGTGCCCTGGCTGCCTGTGGATTAAAGTGTTTACTTCCAACTGAATCTGACTGTCCACCACATTCTCCCTGATTTCTTATGTAGGCATATGTCTCATGACTTTAAGAATAAACTCTAATTTTGTTCACCTATTCTGTTTCCCGGGCCAACTGTTTTCCATTTGCCCTGCCAATCTAGTGAAACAGACATACAGCCACACAAACTGTAATATATTACAAGTATGTTAATTGCTAGTGGTAACAGACACATATTGCTTGAAAATGCTATAAAATTGAGATTAATTCTCAAGTAAAAATTGAGCTGAGGCTTAAAGAAATAGAGTTAACTAAAGAGGTGGGGGCAGAGAGAAAGAAAGAGTTAAGGGAGAGTCTTTTTATTAATTAAGATCAAGAGAGCAGTATTTGGAAAGGCACGGTGGTGAAGAGAACATTGACAAACAGGGAAAAGTACCAGAGTAGCTAGAATAAAAGAGCTGGAGTAAAGGAGGGGGGGGGGGGTTGGGGGGCTGGTATAAGTTGAAATTGAAGAAGTATGCATGGGGCCAAATAGTGCAAAACTCTACAGGACATTTGAAGAAATTTGGATTTTACCTACAACCATGGTTAGTAGAGAGCAGGTTCAAGGGCAGTAGAATTGTTTAATTCCAGTTATTAAGGAGCATGAACAATGCCTAACATTCCAGACTCCTAATTCTTATGTAGGTCACCAAGACCTTCTCCCTACTTTTGGCTGAAGCCATCCTAACAATTATGAGATACAACTTCAGACAATTTGGAGTCTATCAATCAATATCTCAGGAACAGCTAGATTTGGAGTCTAAGAATAAGATCACTTAGTTAAATTAACATTAACAAAATGTCAAAGCATTCAGTCATTTAATACCAATAAGCCCTAGACAATTAAAAAAGAAAAAAAAGTTAACGAGGAAATCTATAAATTCCTAAAGCAGGTCTTGTTGATTCCAAAACTAAGGACCTTTTTGTTGGTACAGCTTGAGCTACTATAATTATGGACAGTGATGTCACTCTTCTTTAATATAGGGGCTTAATAAATTATAACATTATATACTCCAAACTCTACAGTATAATGGTTTTTATATAGTAAGAACTTATGTGATCTATTTGAATGATTATAGTTATTTCTGAATATTTTGGCTGAACTTCCAAAAAGTAGTCTAAATTAATGAGCCCTGGTTGTTTGAAAGAAATTAGCCTTTCCAAGAGACAATGAAATAGACATAAATGATCACTTCCCCTGAAAAATTCATTCTGCAGATGTATCATAAGGAAATCCCAGACCAATGCACAAGAGGATTTTATTTTCAGTCTAGTAGGCCTCCCTTGAATTATTTGTATTCAATGAAATGTATAAGTTAATTCTTTTAGTGCTATATTGTATTTGTAAAATTTCAAACAATTTGGACTCTCTCTCGAGAGCCCTGTTTTTCTCAGTTTGGCTTGTTTTCTATAAGAATAACATTGTTTCTTTAAGTTATTCAATTATTAGAAAATATTGCACTAGCTGGTTTGGCTCAGGGGATATAGCCTAGGCTTGTGGACTAAAGGGTCCCAGGTTCGATTCCAATCAAGGGACATGGGTTGCAGGCTTGATCCCCAGTAGGAGATATGCAGGAGGCAGCTGATCAATGAGTTTTCTCTCATCATTGATGCTTCTACCTCTCTCTCCCTCTTTGCTCTTCTCTCAAAAAATCAATAAAAATATATTTAAAAAACAATTATTAGAAAATATCATTTGCTACAAATTTTCTAATTAAAATGATATACAGGTCATGATATGGCTATGGTGTAGACAGTGCCCTATGACCAGTACTCACCTGGGATGCTGGCTATCCCAAGTTAAGAGGAATACATAGCATCAGCTCTATAGCAAGACAAATATAAGTGAAGACAGAAAAGAGCAAAAAGAGAAAGAAATTGAGAAAAGAAAAATAACTATTACTACCATTTTATAGCTATAAAATACATTAAAATACGAATACATTTATAGTAGACATACTCAAAGGTAGCCCTAAAATCCTCACCTCCTGGTATTCATGCTCTATGAAATTTCTGTCCCTTGCCTATGAATGGATAACTTATTTATATCAATAGAATTTGACAGAGGCGATGGGATGTCACTATTGTGATAGTGATACTGAAGATTTTAACACATCTTATTAAGTGAATTTCTCTCTTGAAGGTTTTGAGAAGCAAACAGTGAAGTTGAAAAGATCCACATGGCAAGAAACATCTCAACTGACAGCTAGCAGGAGACAGATGCTCTTAGTTTAATAGTCCACAATGGACTGGATGCTACCAACAACCTTACAATCTTGAAAATCAGTTCTTCCCTGGTGGAGCTTCAGATGAGACTGCAGCCCCAAACAACAATTTGCAACCTTGTGAAATCCGAAAGCAGAGAACCAGTTAAGCTGTTCCAAGTCTCTTGACCAAGCAAACTGTGAGATAATAAATGTGTGTTCTTTTCTGACTAGTGAACAAAATGAACTTGATTCCACTGGGCATCCTAAGAAGCAAGTAGAATACCTTTCAGGATTGCCCAGCTGATAATAGAAAGACAACCTGGACATTTGTCCCTTGGCCCCATCCCCTACTGGATAAGGGGTACTTCTAGGGCATTAAGTTGTTAATGTGCTTCCAGAATGACTTTGCAGGCCTGGGCCCAGTGAACACGGAAACATTAAAGAGGTCTTGGTGTTCCCAGGTGTATTCTTACTGCAAAAAGAATGTGTGAACATATGAGTACTTTTCATAAGAGACTTTTTAGAGCTGTTTTATGTTTACAGCAAAATTGAGAGAAAGATACTGAGATTTCCTACGTAGACCTTTTCCCCCCAACATGCATAACTCCCCCCACTATCAACATCACTTGCCAGAGTGGTGCATTTGTTACAGTTGATGAACCAACATTGAAAAATCATAATGCCCCCAAAGTCCATAGTTTTCATTAGGATTCACTCTTGTACATTCTATGGATGGGGACCAATATATAATGTCAAGTATCCATCATTATAATCTTACCTAATAAAAGAGAAGCATGCAAATTAACCATCACTCTGCTATACCCACAGCCAATCAGAGTAACTATGCAAATTAACCCAATAAAGATGGAGGTTAATTGCATATGCAGGAGCAGAGCCATGTGGAGCCTGCTATGAGGGGAAAGGGGGAGGGGGGGCGGGAGCTACTGGAGTGTTGCTCCAGACAGAAGCACGGACTTGCTGGCGGCCTAGGAGTGGGGACCTGCCGGCTCCCAGGTGGCTAGGGTGGGGAGCGGGGACTTGCCGGCTCCTGGGCGGCTGGAAGTGAAGCCAGGGGCCTATTCTTGCATGAATATCATGCAACGGGCCTCTAGTATTATATAAGATGTTTTTATTGCCTTGAAAATCCTCTTTGCTCCACCTACTCATCCCCCTCTCACAATCTCCCCAACTCACAGCCCTGGAAACCACTGATCTTTTCACTGCATCCATAATCTTGCCTCATGAGTACTTCTATAAATTCAAAATTATCTTTGGATGGTAATTGCTCTTCAAACTTTATGTGGTCTTATGTATCGAAGTGGTATCAAAATAAATGATGTTTATATAATTCCATAAATTTCAACTTCCTCTTATAAAAATGCATTAATTGCCATGGAAATGGCTTGTAAAGTATTATTTCTTTCAAAATAATATGCTGTTATTTCTCTGTTTCTATACTTTTCTTACATGGGCTTATTAATAATATAAATAATAATGATAATGAAATTGCTATTCCAAATACATTCAACTGAAGCTGGAATTATCTGAGTAAATGCCTTTTTTAGAACTGTTACAATGAATATAAAATTTAAGAAAACCGATAATCTAATGGCCATTTCTAAAATTTACACCTACTAATGCTTTTACTTATAAAAGAAATTACATAAAGCACTTTCAGCTTTTTCTATTTTAATATACTTTGCAAACAATAACTGTCCATGGGCATTTTTCTTAAGATAGCAATCCTTCATGAGATTTTTGAGAAGTACCTAGACCCTCTGAAGATTCTAACAGAGATGTACACAGTATCGGGAATGCTTATCATAGCTGATTATAACAGAGAATCTAAATGTTTAATGAGGATTGGTTAACCACAGTATGGCTAACCTACCCTTTAAAATATTCAGCATTCATTAAAATTGTGTTTTGAAGAATATTTAGTAACATGGAAGATTATGACAATATATAAACAAGTAACCATGGAAGTAAGACCCTTATTGTACAAAATACATAAACATAAATGAGCAACTAACTTTGGCTAGAATACATTTGATAGGATTATTTTAATATTTCCATACAAACAACTATAAACTTACTTATGCCCAAGCCTTTGTATTAATTAAAATACTGATATTTAGCTAAAACTGGTTTGGCTTGGTGGATAGAGCGTCAGCCCGTGGACTCAAGGGTCTCAGGTTCCCTTCTGGTCAAGGGCATGTACCTTCGTTGCAGTTCCATCCCCAGTGGGGGGTGTGCAGGAGGCAGCTGATCAACGTTTCTCTCTCATCAATGTTTCTAACTTTCTATCCCTTTCCCTTCCTCTCTGTAAAAAATCAATAAAATATATGTTTTTAAAAATAAAATAAAGTACTGTTATTTAAAGTTCACGTTAATGCTTTTCTGTTTTTTCATAATTTATAATTTCTACATTTCTATTCCATTTCTATTTCTAAAATAATTATATTTCTACATTTCATAATTTATAATCATACAAGTATTAATTATGCTGAAAGAAGAGCCAGCTGAGTATCCCTATCTGAATTTTATATTGGGTTTAAAATCCTGAATCCTGTGACCAAAATTATTTAATGCCTACTATGTCTTGAAGATACTGAGACTATAAAAAGGAAACAAGTTATTTGAAAGAATCACCTGTTTTAGTAAACGAACAATTATCTACAAAATTATAATTGATAATAGCTAACTTTTCATACTACAAAGGGTCTATTATCTCACACAATTCTTAAGATTGTGTCTAAATCAGCCCCTCTTTTCCATTCTAATAATTTAAACTCTCAGAGTAATTGATGTTAAACCAGGGTGATTCCTACTCCTATTTGTCATGGAGTTGGCTAACAAATTTGTGATTTTTTTTTCTTATTCATTTTCATACAATACTAGAGGTGCGGTGTATGAAATTCATGCACGGGGGTGGGGGGTAGGGTAAAGGGGTGTACCTCAGTCCAGCCTGCATCCCCCCCAAGCTGGGACCCCTCCACAATCTGATACTGCTGGCTCCTAACCACTCACCTGCCTGACTGTCTGATTGCCCCAATCGTTTCTGCCTGCCAGCCTGATCGCCCCCTAACCACTCCCCTGTGGCCTGATTGATGTCTAACTGCTCCCCTGCCAGCCTAATTGCCCCCAATTGTCCCCCCCCTGCCAGCCCAATGGACCCCAACTGCCCTCCCCTGTCAGCTAAATCACCCCCAACTACCCTCTCCTGCTGGCCTGGTTGGTCCAACTGCCCACCCCTTCAGGCCTGGTCCCTCCCAACTGACCTACCCCATAGGCCTGTTCACTCACAACTGCCCTTCCCTACCAGCCATCTGGTGGCAGCCATCTTGTGATGCCCATCTTGTGGTGGCCATCTTGTGAAGACGTGAGGGCATTATGCAAGGGCACAAGGGCCACCTAGGCTTTTATTAGTGTAGATATTATTAGTGTAGATATTCAGAATATGTGGTGCAATTTCTGAAAGGATTACTATTCAAGATACAGTCACATCATCCAGGAGTTCCTACTCCACTCTGCAATTAATGTCTCACCACATCACTGACAAATGCCTAAAATCAAGGTTTTTATTCCTAGTATTTTTCTTTTAAAAGGACAATCTAGCCCAACAATTCTTTTGGAGTGAGATGAGAAGCATGAGAGAGCATAGTTGTTCAGAGCAGGAGTTTCTGTTATATGTATTATTTGCTGCATCATCAGAGGAACTTTCACCTATTCATCTTTTTTTAAATTAAATTTATTGGGGGAATATTGGTTAATGGCACTATATAAATTTCAGCTGTGCAACATCATAATACAATGTTTCTATACTACATTGGGTTCTAGCACATGAAGTTTAATTTCCTTCCATCACCATGTATTTGATCCCCTTTACTCTCTTCATTCTCCCCTCACTCCTCTCTCCCTCTGGTAACCACCATTCTGTTGTCTGTATCTATGAATTTATTTTTAGTGTGTTTTGTTTGTTCCTTTATTGCTTTTTGTTTTATACCCCACATATGAATGAAATCTTATGGTTCTTGTCATTTTCTGTCTGACTTATTTCACTTAGCACCATACTCTCAAGATCCGCCCATGTTGTTGCAAATGGCAATCTATCCTTTCTTAACTGGCATTTATCCTTTTTAAAGCAAATATGAGCACATAGGCACTATAGCACAGTGACAGATATGGCCCTGAATTGGATTTTCTAGGTTCAAGTCTGTCCTAGACTACTTATTGCTGTATGGCTTTAAGAAAGTTACATAGTCTCTTCTTGCTTCCATTTTCTCATTTGTAAATGGTAATGAAATAATTATTCGCTCATAGCATTGTTATGAAGTGTGTGTATATGTAGACTGAGATAATTTATGTGTCATGTAAAGACAGACAGCTAATATTGCAACACAAGTGACTCGTGAATACTATGGTACACTTTTTGAGTTTTCTTTTCTATAAAATGCAATTACTAAGACTACCCACCTGAGAGTGTTCTTATTTGTCAAGTCTTGGTATGGTACTTGGCAAATAGCAAGAGCCCCGTGGATTTATTTATCAACAACGTCATCATGATAATTTTATTTTATATGTAAAAAATAAAAATAAGGAATTTCTAAAACTGCTTGAGATGCAGAAGTTTCTCAGGTTCTGCCTGAAGCATAGCTTAGTGGTCGGCAAACTGCAGCTGGCACGGATCGCGAGCTGCGGTTTGCCGCTCTGTTGACTAATAAGTTTGCTGACCACTGGCCTAGCTGATTAGTAAAGGATGGTTTACTGCTCAGAGTTGACAAAGAGAACTCAGGCATTTCAGCAAAAGACTTGACTTTACAAGGATTATAGAGCTTTGGCATCTAACTATGTGTTTGGACACAAGGAGTTTGTGGCAGAATATTCTTTTCAGAGCTCCCTCAAATCTGGAAGCCACAGATCATCAATATTTATGATACCCTGCTCTTTTGAAAATAACAATGAACTGGAAAATCAAGGAATTTATTTTCAGAATCAAATATTTCTCCTTTGTTCCTATGAGGATGGCATCAAATGACTATTTATTGATGCTTTTCACTTTCCTGCCCTCCCCAATATCTTCCCAGGTATTGGGAGAGGTGTGGTCGGGGATGTGAGAAGCTGCTGGACACTGAGAACCTTAAATCAAAGTTTGTGTTACCATCAGGGTGGACTGATGGCTGCTCTAGACCCCCAACCTTGTCTTTGATGGGGGCTATTCTTGAGCAGAGACACCCATCTTAGAGAAGAACCATATCCTTACAGGTCCCTTTAAACTTCCGTTAGGTCGTTTAGGTGTGTGCTCTCAAGAAAGGGGGAAAACAGGAAGTACAGGCCACCTGCCACATGCCAGGTACAGTCCTCCCTATCTTCTTCATGATGGTGGTGTTTTCGTCAGGTGTGAGTTATTATATTTGAGTCCAGATCAAACCACGCACAGACAATGAGATGGGATCTCAGAGAGAAAGCAAATAATAGAGTCAGAATTCACAACTGTGTGCCCAGCTAACTTAGAGTTACTATAACAATTGGATGCTCATCCTAGATCAGCTTTCTATTACGTGACCTTATGCAGATCACTCACATTTTGTGAACAACAGAACCTTCAAGTGTCACATAAGTCCCTCGAGTGTGGCTCTTATGAAAACTACCACCATCTGTGAGCCGCTTTGGTATGTGGGACAATCACTTCGCTAAAATTTGAGTTGCTATTGTCCTGGGTCATTTCCAAGACTAAAGTGTGTATTGTCCCATGGAAGTCACCGGTATTTGTTGAGGGCTATTGTGTGCTTTGGGGTCTTCTACAACAGTGCACACAGCTTCAAAAGCAGGAGAAACATCATAATTTGTTCCATCACAGTTTTTCCGTGAGTTGCACATGAAAGTTGATGTCTGCCTGTGTGGGAATAATGTCACTTGAACAAAGGGCCAAAGTAGGGGACATTCCACCGCTGATGCCTAAACCTCTGGCTCAGCTGCTTGCAGATATGCCTACTTCCTCAGAGTCCCCACCATCACTTAGTCTCCCCTCCCACAGCCTCTGTCCATTTGGCCCAGATTTTCCTTTAGCAACAGGTGCCTGCATAACTGAGAGATCATTTTACTGCATCTTGATTTCATGACCGCAGCTGCTAGAATATAAATAAACTAGATGCCATCATAGGTCTCTTTTTTTAAAAAAAAATCTAAAATCTACAAAGTGTATTAATATATTTTTTTTAGCTTTTTAACATACTAGGAGCCTGTGAAGATTTCCTTTGCAACTGATTTTTTAGCATTTTCATTAAGACTCAACAACAAGGAGTTCTCTGTAATGTCACATGACAATTAGAGAAAGAATAAATTGAGTATAGGCCATACTAGTGTTAGTTAAGCCCTGGCAGTCAGCTAACTTTTTTTTGAAGGTGTGTGTATTTCACTGCAATAGTATCCCTTCTTCATTTTCTTTCTTTTCTACTCTCTAACCTATGTACCAAGTAATGCCAAGAAATTATAATAATTGAGGTTGGTCCATTTGCATATAGGGGAAATCCTTACACTCCTCGGTTAAACAAAATTCTTATTTGCATTAAATAAGATGAATGAAGAAAACATATTAGCCTTAGAAACCTGTCGTGTGTGGGCGTTACCAATATTCTTTTCCCCGATATATTATATATATATATGTGTGTGTGTGTGTGTGTGTATGTATGTATGTATGTATGTATTAGTGTGTTTGCATATTTATTTTTCTCTCTCCTTTATTGCTAAAATTGTGAGGTTTAATTTGGCGGTGAAATCTCTAGTCTGTAACAGTAGGAAAATTAGCTACAGCTCTGAGGAACTCTTAAAGATTAAATACAACACTGGAGTATTACAACCTGCCACCATCCAGTCTTTGAGACTGGAAGGAACTGAATTATAAGTAACTCTTTCAATGCCTCCTTTTCAACACATGCTTAATAGTACATGTCCTTTAATCAAAGAACACAGATGGTACAATGAGGTTTTAATTAGATTTCATGTTCCATGCAATTAGTTATAGTTGAAAATGTGAAACCTATAATAGAGCATTAAGAAATAACTTCAATTCATTTCAATTGGTTAGGTCACTGACCTTTGTGGATTGTAGTAGGCAAATAACAACTCAAGATAACAGTTGTGTGAATTAATATTTAAAATACATGTCATCAGTTAAGATTTTGTATGATGTGCAGGTCCAGAAATAGGTTTCTCAACTTCTCTACATATGAATATATGAATAAAGATGAGAATCTCACCAATATCAACAGAAAGCCTAATTCCAGAATCTGGTGGAAATTCATTCTAATAAGGAAGCCAACTGAGGGAGAGCAGAAATTAAAACACAACCACAGATACTTGAAATGTACCTCATGACATAACTAGACTAGTCTTCATAAAGGAGGGTGTGGCAGGTGGGTGGGTGGCAGTGTAGGAGTTAGGAATTGGTATGTCTCCCATCCTTTTGTCTTAACCAAATATTCAAAAAACTAAATAATGATAAATAGCCCACCCAACTAGAACTCTCCTCTTATGTGCTGCTTTTTGAAATGACTGAACATTGTTTATTTCCTATGCCTCAATAGTACTTCCTACTTCCAAATCCTCATCCTCACTAAAACATACATTTATTCAAAGCAAGAATCAGGGGAAAAATAATCCTAAAAAGTAGGGTGGAATGGTCACATAAGTAGGCTTAACATCTTGATAGGCCAGAAGTTCTACAATGGAAGTGGGAGGTGCTGAAGTCAGTGATTGTCCATATACTGTATCACTTCCAAGGAATAGAGCATTAGGAGGTGGGGACAGACAATGATTTCACATCAGCTAATTAGAGACACATGAAATGAGAAGCAAGAAATACATTTACAGAAACACATTATCTCTGATTGGCTGGAAGTAGAGTCTTGAGTTGCTGTGTTTTAAAAAGCTCTGTTTGTTCAATCTTAGCTGGAAAAACATATATATATATGCCTAAGTGACTAAACAACCAGTTGCTATACATGCACTGACCACCAGGGAGCAGACACTTAACGCAGGAGCTGCCCCCTGGTGGTCAGTGCACTCCCACAGCCAACCTCCTGTGGCTGGCCAAATTCCTCAGTCCCTCCCACTGGCCGGCCCTGATCAGCTCTGATCACCAGCAAGGCTAAGGGACCCCACCTGTGCATGAATTTGTGTACCAGGCCCCTAGTTGTGTGATAAAATATCACTGTTTATCATGGGTGAAAGTGAGGTGGTTGGTTGTAAAATCCAGGTATCAAAAAATCACCAAATTATCCACTCATAAAATTTTATTAAATAAATCATGGTATATACATCATAACAGACTTCTCTACCTTTCTTCTCTCTCTTTTTTCTCTTCTGTTTAGAAGAACCATGGGTTCACATTCACTCGGATGTTTAAGGAATATACAAAAAGTATTTTTATACTGGTTTTCCCTTTCAAGAGACTAAAGATGAGTTTTAAACCACTAAATGGCTATTTTTATAATTAAAGGACAGAGGAGCTGGTGGGAAAATTGTTTCTTTGCCCTGTAAGCAATCATGGGTAGTCATTCACTTTTGACACATTGTGCTGTTAGCCTGTGGATATGCCTAGATAGTTGTGGAAATTCCCTTTGTCACATTGACCTCTACTGGATAGAATGTCACATCAACCCAATTCTGCTTAGAAAGTTTCCCCAATCCCTAAAGCTCCTGTCTAATACCTCAGCAAGAAAGCAGAGGAGAGGCAAATGGGCAGAGGGAAATACAGTGAGGATGACAGGGAAGTAAGCAAGGAAAACAAAGGGATGTAGTGAAGAACAGCAAGGTTTATAGCGAAACAAAGAGAAAAATAATATTTAAAAGGCAAAAAGTTGGAAGTGCTGAGGAAGAAAGCTCACAAGCTCATCAATCTTTAGTCTCTGTCTAGTCAAAAAAGACATGAGCCGTTGGGCAATTATCGAGTTAGTTTGATCATTAAATTAAAGACAACCTTTACCGTTTTGTTTGTTTAGATTGTCTGCATTACTCAGGTTGAATGTCTCCACTGATCAGATTTATGGGCACTTATTAAGTCTCCATTTGGCAAGTCCCCATCTCAGTTTGGAGACTCCACTGGAAGAGAGGCAGCAGCAAAACAATGATTTTGGCAAAGCTAGATATATACCAGGCCCGCCGTCTGAATGGCAAAGCTAGATATATACCAGGCCCACTGGCTGAATGGCAAAGCTAGATATATACCAGGCCCACGGGCTGAATGGCCCAAATCAGCTCTTCAATGATGGCTCTGAGAATTAGCCTTTGAAAGTCCTAACCGAGTCCTCCAAAGTTGTATATTCCTTGACCACAACCTTTCGGGAAAGGAAAATATTGGGCAATGTGAGAGTTCCCCTTCCTCGTCACAGCCAGTTCCTCTGTCAGTAGCCAGAGCTCCCTCTTCCAACACTTGAGCTTCATGCAATGCCAGTCACCATGTTGTGCAGAAATGCTGGTTTTCCATTCAGCGCAGGGACTAAGGAGCTTAGTCCTTACCTTAGTCCTTAGTCCTACATCAGTTCCTGCAGCCCAAGTTTCTGTCCTGTTTTTTCTCATAAAGTAGCAAGGCCCCAACTACCTCCCCATTGTCTTTGCCATCGAAAGAATCTGTTCAATATGGCACATTCTCAGATTTTTTAAAATTAAAAACAACAACAACAACACAAAAAAATACTCTCCACCTATCATTTCCTTTTGTCTTCTCTTCCTAGTCTCCTTAAATTTGTTTTCCTCTCTTCCCCACTCAGCGTTCAACCTCTCAGAAAGGTATGCTCTGTAGTGCAGCTTGACTTATATTATGACCCTGCTGTACTATGTCTTTGAGTTGCTATTTTCCCCTGCCTGTTCCAGCTGCTGAGCACAATGGCAACAGCTCAATTATTAAAGAGATACTAAAAATAGCCCAGTGCGAGGCTGTCGACAAAGAAAAATCATTCAAACGCAGCAAGAGACACAACCTGCGCGGGGAGCGCTCGCTGTTATTAGATCCTTCATTCTCCTCCCCACACCCCTCTCTCCCTTTGTGCTTTTCTTTCCTTTCTTTCAGCAACAATAAAGTAACAGGCAGCTTAAAAGGTCCCTCTTTTGTGCCCACAGGAATTTGCATAAGCTGATGGCTGCTTTGCCACCTCCAAGACTCCTTAATGAACAAGCCCAGCCTGGCTTGCCCAGTGGTGTGAGGAGGAATTTACAAACCATCCTTTTCCTCCTAAGGCGCTGTGTGTCCCATCCACTAGGTCCCGCCAGTCTCTCAAGTGCCCCTCCTGAGCTGTGTCCCTTTGAGCTAGCAGAATTAATAGGTTTCTTCCTGTGATTAGACAAATATTTGAAATGAGAGAAGTAGAAATATTAGCAGAGATAGCCCCAGATTTAGGGTTGTAGACTTAGCACTTTCTCCCTCCTCCCCCAACATCCTATAGGACACTGCTTGACACAAATTACCCCTCTGAGCTTTATTTTTTTAAATGTGCACGGAATATAATCCTTTTCTCTTAAATGGTAGGAGCATGGTAGTTTGATCAGGCAAGGCAGAGTTGTAAAATGCTGGGTGCTTCAGATCACCTATCCCTAAGTGAAATTTGATACCTCCTTTCAAGGCATTTTGAGCATGTAATACAAAATAGCTTTAAAGAGACAGAAGAAAATAAAAATACTCAAATAAATAATATTAAACATTTCTCAGAAGAAAATAATAGATGCTTGTTAATACAAACCATTGAAATTCAGGCAAAATGAAGGGAAAGAGACTAAAAACACACGGTAACATGTTGAAAATTTCTAATTGTTTTTTTTCCCCAAGCAGACATATATACACATACACACACACATGCACACCAGTGTGCATAGACCAAGGCATATACTCAGACTTCTTCATCTGAGGACGCTCCATGATGGATCTGTGAAGAGGAATTCCAAACACTCCATCCATAAGAAGTGGATCTTAAGCAACTATTCTTAATTGTTGGATGCCTATAGTGACTTCCTCTCCCAAAATACATAACGGATAGAAAAGGGGGAAGGAACTTGACAGTGAAGAAACCTGACCAACATTACCTCAGCCAGATGATCAAAGTTTACACAAACTGGGTAAGTATGTACCATTAATATGATGGGATGAGAATAGCACTTTTCCGCTATTGTTTTTCTCCCCCAAACGTATAACCCAGTCTAATTATCTGGAAAACATTAGACAGATCCCATTCGAGGGACATTCCATGTAATACCTGCCCAGGGATCTGCAACTATCAGGGTCATCAAAAACAAAGAATATCTGAGAAACTGTTACGGTGTAGGGAAGCCTACAGAGACACGACGACTAAATAAAATATAGTGTCCTTGGCTAGATTCTGAAAATGAACAGAAAAAGGAAGTCTGCATAAAGTAAGGGCTGTAGTTAAAGTAAAACAATTAATTTACATTTATGAAGAAATTACAAAGAAGTTTGCTAGGTAGAAACATAACACTATTTAGGGCAATACAGATAAGATTTTTTAAAGAATAAAATACACTCAATTAACAGATATATTAACTTTCTACCCTTTGAAAGAATTCACAAATGTTTTGAATGTCCACGGACCATTTAACAAAATTAATTATGTCCAAGTTCTTAAAGAAAAACTCAATACGTTTAAACTTTTCAGTCTACTTTCTGGCCACAACTCAATAAGTTGCAAAACTAGTAACTGGGAATAACTAAATTAATTGAAAAACATGGTTGGAAAATGAACATATATACTGTGACAGAAATGCCACATGCTCACCACACCATTTCTCATTCCTGGACAGGAGGGAAGACTACCTTTCCTAGCCTCTCCTGCTATTAAATGAGTGCCAAGTGTTTAGGGTAGAGCATGGCATATAATATATATACAATAAATAATAGTTGCTCTCAGCAATAGTGTTTGATTAGAGATTAAATAAATTGCAAAGCTTTTAGAACCATCAGATTACTTAATGAGAGCAGTTTAAACAATGATACACAGAAATAAAAAGCTTGCAAGATTATTAAGTAGAGATGAAATAGGGAAAGGCCCTAACTACCTAGAAATTATAGAAACAAAATATAAAACACTAGAGGGCCAGTGCATGAATTCGTATATGGGTGGGGTCCCTCTGGGTGGCCTGCAGGGATCGGGCTGAAACCCACAGTCCAACACTGCCTGCAGCTCCTACCTGCCGCCCTCACTCATCCCGGCCCCACTGTGTCTGCCACAGACTCTTCCCAGTCAGTCCTGATCAGGAGAGCCCTGCATCTGGCGCCCTCCCAAGGGGAGTGGCCTGTGGTATTGGACCGAAACCTGCTCTCTGACATCCCCTGAGGAGTCCCAGATTGTGAGAAGGTGCCTGCAGGAACCCCACCACTGCATAATATGACTGGGAAGGGACCTTGGGAGGGTGTGTTCAGCCCATCTTGCTCAGTTCCAATCAGCCAGACCCCAGCAGCAAGCTAACCTACTACTCAGAGCATCTGCCTCCTGGTGGTCAGTGCACGTCATAGCGACTGGTTGAGCAGGCTTAGCATTCATTAGCATATTACTCTTTGGTTGTTCAGTTCTGCCGTTTGGTCTATTTGCATATTACCCTTTTATTATATAGGATAACAATAACTGTATAGAACTTTTTTGAAAACAACAGCTCATTATTAGATCATTGACAAAACTTTACACAAAACACATGCTTATCGTGTCCTTAGATATGTAGATTTAGTATAGTATGGATGCTAATTCTATCCAAATTGGTTCTACTTAAAACCCATTGGGATTATATGAGGGATTTGACAAAAAGAAAAGAAATAAAGAGCATACAAAAAACTAAAACTTTGGGAATAAAAAAGAAGAATGAGGGTGAAATTTGGTGCAGAAAGACAAACAGAGCAGTGAAAACGACTATGCAGTTGAGAAATAGATCCAAGAAGTTATTATAACAACTTATTATTACATTATATAATTTGAATTTCAAGCAATGGGTAAAATAATTAATTCAATAAATTGTATTTGTACAAGTTGAGGAGGCACGTTAGAATTCTATCTAACATCAAATTAAGTATAGATGTATTAATAGCCAATTGCAATAAAATACATCTATAAAAATATGAAAGCAGAAATATAGTTTTGGGTTACTGAAGGTATTTCATAATATGACAGTAGACTCTGAAACCATAATATAAAATATTGATAGATTTTATTACCGAAAAACTAACATATTCTTAATATAAAATGCTGTGAGAAAAAAAAACTTTTAAAGCAAGTGAGAAAATAAAAGATATATTTAATAAAAAGGACCAATTTCAGAGAGAAATATGAATAAACATACCCAACCTTAACATTAATTTAAAAAACAAACAGGACTTTAGTAAAAAAATAATGAAAAGATTTGCAGGAATAACTAACTAAAAAAATAACTGTAAATCACTATAAATCCTATAATGATATTTTTCTATTTCAAATATCATGTAAAACTTCAAAGAGTAAAGCTATCCTGTGCTCAGCTTTTGACTTTGGCTAAGTTATAAGTATTAATTAACCCCCTAATGCCAGAGCTGGTGCAGGGTGGTGTGCAGTCTCACATACATTAGAATTACACAGTGCAAATTTGTAGAAGGCAACTTGATGACCTGAACTGACCACCAGGGGACAGTCACTCAAGGCAAGAGCGGTCTCCTGGTGGTCAGTGCACTCCCACTGGGGGAGTACCACTCACCCAGTTGCCAGGGTCAGGGCTGGTGAACACAGCAGCAGTGCTTGGAGCCTCTCCCACCTCCATGGCAGTTAGATACCCACCCCCTCCCCCCCAGGGATCCTGGACTATGAGAGAGCACAGGCTGGGCTTAGGGATCTTTGAGTGCATGAATTCCGTGCACCGGGCCTCTAGTAACTAATAATAACATTGAACAATTATAACATACTCTGTAATAAAAGTCATGTAGATGTGATCTCTCTCTCTCATAACCTTGATGGCTACTAAGTGACTCACAGATGGTTAGTATATACATGGTGGAGATCCTGGATAAAGGGATGATGGATGATTCACAACCCAGGTGGGATGGAGCAGGGCAGAACAGGAGGTACAAAATTTCATCATGCTACTCAGAATGATGTGCAATTTCAAACTATGAATTGTTTACTTCTGGAATCTTCCATTTTGTATTTACTGATGGTGGTTGACAGCCAGTAAGTGAAATCACAGAAAGCTAAACCTCAAATAAGGGTATCTACTATTCTAAACTGGTAATCATTTTGCAGTGACATCCTACACCTGATTTAACTAGCTGAGATGGAAGATGGAAAAATAGTACAGTTAGCCCTACCTGGTCTGGCTCATTGGAAAAAATGTTGACTGCAGACCAAAGGGTCCCAGGTTCAATTGCAGTCAAGGGCAGGTACCTCGGTTGGTGGCAGGCTCCCCCTTGGCCAGCTCTTAGTCAGGGCTCATGCAGGAGGCAACCAATTGATGTGTTTCTCTCACATCAGTGTTTCTCTCTGTCTCTCCCTCTCCCTTCTTCTCTCTCTAAAAATCAGTGAAAAAATAACCCTGGATGAGGATTAACAATAAATAAATAAATAAATAAAGTAAATAAATAAAGGAGCAGAGAAGTGGAAAACTGCTGCACTGTGCACCCCAATTAAAAAGAAGAAGCAGAAGCAGAAGGAGAAGGAGAAGGAGAAGGAGAAGGAGAAGAAGGAGAAGAAGAAGAAGAAGAAGAAGAAGAAGAAGAAGAAGAAGAAGAAGAAGAAGAAGAAGAAGAAGAAGAAGAAGAAGAAGGAGGAGGAGAAGGAGGAGAAGGAGAAGGAGAAGAAGAAGGAGAAGGAGAAGGAGAAGGAGAAGAAGAAGAAGAAGGAGAAGAAGAAGAAGAAGAAGGAGAAGAAGAAGGAGAAGAAGAAGAAGGAGGAGGAGGAGGAGGAGGAGGAGGAGGAGAAAAAGAAGAAGAAGAAGAAGGAGAAAAAGCATAGTTAAATTAATCTATTTTCATTTTATTTTTTAATTTAATAAATCTTTACTGTTCAGATTATTACAATTGTTCCTCTTTTTCCCCACATATCTCCCCTCCACCTGGTTCCCACCTCACCCTCTGCCCTTACTGCCCCCCGCACTGTCCTCATCCACAGGTGTATGATTTTTGTCCAGTCTCTTCTCATACCATCCACACTCTTTCCCCCTGAAAATTGTCAGTCCACTCCCTTTCTATGCTCCTGATTCTATTATATTCACCAGTTTATTCTGTTCATCAGATTTTTAATTCACTTGATTTTTAGATTCACTTGATGATAGATATGTATTTGTTGTTCATAATTTTTACCTTTACCTTTTTCTTCTTCTTCCTCTTCTTAAAGAATACCTTTCAGCATTTCATATAATACTGGTTTGGTGATGATGAACTCCTTTAGCTTTTTCTTATCTGTGAAGCTCTTTTTCTGACCTTCAACTTTGAATGATAGTTTTACTGGGTAGAGTAATCTTGGTTGTAGATTCTTGCTTTGCATATTTCTTTCCACTCCCATCTGGCATGCATAGTTTCTATTGAGAAATCAGCTGACAGTTGTATGGGTGCTCCCTTGTAGGTAACTGACTGTTTTTTTCTTGCTGCTTTTACTATTCTTTGTCTTTTGCTTCTGGCGTTTTAATTATGATGTGTCTTGGTGTAGTCTGCTTTGGATTCTTTTTGTTTTGGATTCTCTGTGCTTCCAGGACTTTTAAGTCTATTTCTTTCACCAGGTGGGAGAAGTTTTCAGTCATTATTTATTCAAATATGTTTCAGTATCTTGCTCTCTCTCTTCTTCAGGCACCCCTATAATTCAGATGTTGCTACGCTTGAAGTTGTCCCAGAGGCTCCTTACACTACCTTCATATTTTTGGATTCTTTTTTCTTTTTGCTTTTCCAGCTGAGTCTTTTTTGCTTCTTTGTATTTCAAATCTTTGACTTGATTTTTGCTGTCCTCTAGTCTGCTGTTAGATATCAGTCAGTGTATGCTTAATTTCTAGTTGGTCCTTTTACATATCCCCGAGGGTCTTGCTAAATTTATTGGCCTTTCCTAGAAAATTTTCCTTGAAAAACCTTATAAGTGGTTTTGAACTCTATATCCAGTCATTTCCTTTCCTCCATTTCTTTCATTTGTGATCTGTTTATTTGTCTCCACATTTTGGCTGCTTCTCTGAGTTGATAGGGAGACTTGTGTACTAAGGGCCCTGTAGGGCTCAGTGGCTCAGTTTCCCCAGTTACATGAGGTGGACACTCTTGGTGCACCCCTTTGTGGGCTGTGTGCACAGTCTTGTTGTAGTTAAGTCTTGATTGTTGTTGGTATCACTGGTAGGAACTTACCTCCAGGCTAATTGGCTGTGAAGATCAGCTGTGTCCATGCTGGAAGAATTTCAGTGCTGGAGACATCCTTAGGGGATAAGACTTGCAAGAGCCTCTGTGCTCAGCTTGGATGGGGTGGAGTCTCAGGGCAGAGCAGACAGCATTGGTTTCTAGTCAGCCCTGCCCTAATAGGCTCCTGTGTCTCAGTGTCCTATGTTAATTGCTGCAAATTCCTCTGAGAGAAAGCCACCCTCAAGTTCCACCCACTGCCAGACAGTACAGTTTCTCTCTGAATGAGTCTAGGTCCCCAGAGTCTCACTCAGAACTGGAGTTCAGTGCAGTCAGGAACTTTTGTCTCTCTCCCGCTTGAGAAAGCCAGCTATGCACTCAGTTGCCCGCCCTCTGTGTGTGCGTGCCTCAGTACCTCTGCCTCCTGCAGCTCCTCTGAGTTTCAGTGTGCTTTCCTCTTTCCTGACAGTCCAGTTTCAACCTGTATGAGTCTGGGTTCCCAGAGTCTTGCCTGGAACTGGAGTTCAGTGCAGTTGGAAGCTTTTGTCTACCTCCCGCTTGAGAAACCCAGCCCTGTACAAGTAGCCAGTCCTCTCTGCATGCGTTTCTCAGTACCTCTGCCTCCTGCAGCTCCTCTGAGTCTCAGTGTGCTTTTCTCTTTCCTTCTACTTGTAGAATTTCCACTCAGCCAGCCTTCCTGTGGTTCTGGATGATATCTATTTTGTCTTTTAGCTGTGGTTTTGAAATTGTTGTGCAAGGCAGCAGTTAGGTGTTTCCCTATGCTGCCATATTGGTTTCTCTCCCCAGTTAATCCATTTTTAAAAGCCCCAGAGTCACCAATATTTTGTAGCCTGAGAATTCTACTCTATTTGCCAAGTGGCACAGAAACCAGCATAATAACCAAAATAACTACAAGTATAAAACCATTGTGATAGCCAGTATCCACATTCATCCAGGACACTGCATTTTCTTTAGTTCTAATGTCAGCATCTATACCCTTCATGCTAGTATCTATTGTAAATATTTTTATTTTGTTTTTTTTTTATATTTTATTGATTTTTTTACAGAGCGGAAGGGAGAGGGATAGAAAGTCAGAAACATCGATGAGAGAGAGACATCGATCAGCTGCCTTTTGCACGCCCCCTACCGGGGATGTGCCTGCAGCCAGGGTACATGCCCTTGCCGGAATCGAACCTGGGACCCTTCAGTCCGCAGTCCGACCCTCTATCCACTGAACCAAACTGGTCTTGGCTATTGTAAAGATTTTTAAAGAATTTCTCTTCACAAGCTCATGGCTATGGTCTTCAGGGTGGATGCTGAGCTCCATCCTACCTTTATAATAAATTGTGGAATCAATATCAATCCAGCAGAATATCATTCTCGGGAAGCAAACCTATCAGTCACAGCTCCAAATGTGAAGCTTGCTGACCTTTTTGTCTCTACAGTTTCCAACTTAAAATTCACTCTGCTGTCACTTTTTCTTTATTCTCTGAGCTCGTGATTTTGATCCTCTGGCTACCAAGAACAGGATGAATGCAAGAGTCAAGAACGGCAGGTAATTGAAAGAGAAAGGAAAAGAAACTCAAGGTACCTCACCTTGCTATTGGTAATTCATAACCCCTGGTTATGGAAACTCTGACTGAAACGCTTCCCGATGAAGGGCCAAGGCGACCAAGGAAATCGCTAAGTCACAACAGAAGTTTCTAAAATTGGATGTGATTCCTCCTGAGCCTCACAAACCATCCAAGCAGCAGAAAACCCGAAGGGAATGTGTCTTCGGAAGAGCGGGCACATTCATTCAATGTGATAATAAAATGCTTTGGGTAACAGTTTCCATTTATCCCAGCTCACATCCTTCTACACTCCCAGCCATCTTTCCCAGCATGTAGGCCAGTTTTTATAATCATCAGAATGGCACCAGCATAAAATCTATGCATGGACATGGACATCTACAACAGTCAGCTGAAGCAACAGAGAACAAACAAAGCAAAAGAGAAAGCATTTACTAGAAAAGCAATTACTCCAGTAGACGAAAGACTTCAAGTGGTTTTCCTCAGTGCCAGAAAAAAAAACTAATGAAAACATTCTCTTTGAAAAGGTGACAAAATGACAAGCAAAGGTGATTAAAATGAGCTCAATTAGCTCAGGAAAAAAATGGAAGAGAAAAAAAAAGTCATTACAAAGATGAAAGCCACATCAGAAGAATGGTTAACAGGGGGAAGTTTAAATGTTTAATACTTTGTTGTTACTATTAGGTGAATCAATAAATCTTTTAGTATTAAAAAAATAGAATGACCCTCATTTTCAGGTCTTACTTGAAGATTTATATTTCAACGTAAAATGTAAAATTGGGGACATGTACGTGTGAATTTCAATAATCCTCATGGTCTAATTTTAATTCCTTAATTTTTAAAATTTAGATATAGTTTTTATAAAAAGACATAGGCAAGACTATTTGAAATTTGTTCTACAAGGTATATAATAAAAGAAAAATAGCAACCCCCTCCCCTCAACTAGGTCAGCTCCATGCTTTTTTCCACGTCCTAGAAGTTAACACTTTCAACTTTTTAAAAGCTATTTCAAAACTTCCTAGTTGCACCCTAGCTGTGGATAGAGTGTAGGTCTGTGGACTCAAGGGACTTAGGTTCAATTGTGGTCAAGGGCATGTACCTTGGTTGCAGGCATATCCCTAGTAGGGGGCGTGCAGGAGGCAGCTGATTGATGTTTCTCTCATAGTTGTTTCCGGCTCTCTTTCCCTCTCCCTTCCTCTCTGTAAAAAAATCAGTAAAATATATTTTTTAAAAAAACACAACAAAACTTCCTAGTTCCATAACACATATTTACTTTTCTTGCATATAATTTTTCCTTCCTAATGTAAAAAAATATAATTTAGCTTTCCACACTCCCCATGCACCATATAATTTTCTAATACTGAGTTCCTAATATACCACAATGCAGTATTTTCACAGTTGTATTAAATCATTGCACTAACTATATTCTAAGTATAAATTACAACCAAACCAAATAATAATGTGTTTACACTTTTCTACTTTTTCACATTCCTCTGTGTATTTAACACTGATAAATCTCATCTGATACACTTGCTCTCTCGACCTGTCCTACAACTTTCCTTCTGGGATTTCCCCTTATAAAAATTCCAGAAATCCCTTCTCCATTCTTACATTCTGAAAACTATATTTCTAAATTATTCCCCTGTTGCTGGAGTCTCTCATTTTGGTAGAATAATCCTCCGTTTAGTTCTGGGTGATGGGTTTATGAGAGGAAAAAAATGGGACTCGTTTCCTATTTCTTGAGTAATAGTTTGGATGGGTAAACAATTCTAGGATATAGCGTTCCCACACATAAGTATGTAATTAAATTTGGTTATTTTTGCTTATTAATCTGTTTCAAATCTATTTGATTTTCAGACCTAAAAAGAACCTAGAAGGGTAGAGAAATATTTCTTCCTCTCCCACAGTTCTCTGATTGGTCCAAGAAACTAAGGGCATGTTGGACAACTTTTAAGTGCCATATATATATATAATTGATTTTTTACAGAGAGGAAGGGAGAGGGATAGTTCGAAACAGAGAAGGGAGAGTAACATGGATCAGCTGACTCTTGCACACCTCCCCCAGGGGATGTACCCACAACTAAGGTACATACCCTTGACCAGAATGGAACCTGGGACCCTTCAATCTGCAGGCCAATGCTCTATTCACTGAGCCAAACCAGTCCGGGCAACTTTTAAGTTCTTTACATGTTGGTGCTGCGGTAGTCCTTTATACACCCAAAAGAATACAAACACTATTATTTCTGTCTTGTAACTAGTTTTTGAAGACCAATGTTGAAATTATTCTGTATTCTTAGAATTTGTGATTCACTCTAATCTCTAATGGAGCCATAATCCAAAAATCAATGGGAAATAAAACAAAAGGACTACCTTGTTATGCCTGATAGATATAATTAGTCCTGACATTTTGCATTTTTATACCAAGTAGATTGGTTTTATTTTTTTTTAAGAGAAAACCTTCATAAGGAAAAAGCTTAAAAGCAGGGAAATTTTTTAATGAAAATATATACATATATTTGCATATATGAAATATATACTTATATTTGCATATGTGGCACCCACTTAGCCAGTTCATGGTAGGATAACTAACTCATAGATATGTGAATCTGTGACAGGGAAGAGTTAATTGAGCACTTTACACATTGAATAAGTTTAGGTTCATGAATAGCCATGTGTTTTACATTATGGATAAATCTATATTTATTTACATTTTGGTTAAATCTGCATTTTACCCCTCTCAACATTTTTCTTGCATATCCATTTTTATCCCTTCATACCTTTCTTCTTTCTTTGATAACTTCATGCCTTCAGTCCTCAATACTATATTGTTTTTAAGTGCCATCACTTTGTGGTCTACCAGGAAAAATAAATTTCTATTACTATATATCAAAAAGTTGGTATACGGACCATCAAATTTTCTCATTTTATCCTTGTTTATTTATTCTGTCAATCACTCATACTTTTATTTTTCAAGTATTTAGTGAGAATTTACATGTCAGCCAGTGTTCCAATGGTCAGTAAGACAAATATTGTTTCTGGCATTAGAGATTATAAAACTTACTATTATATATTATAATATACTACAAAAACAAAGTTTCTTACCCACTTAAGTAGTCTATAATTTAAATAAATAAATATGTGGAAAAACAAGTGATATAAAATTAATGAAAAACTGAATTTCAACCTTAGTGGTGGTAAATTATTTGTAGGAATATGTTTTTCACCTTTGAATTCTGTTCTATATATGTTTTCCCTTTCAAAATTCTTTTGCTTTTTTGGTTGTTTTCATTTCTATATAAATGTTAGAATAAACAAGTTACTGTCCTCAAAAAAAAAAGCTGGCATTTCAATTACAGTTGTAAGAAATTATATTCATGGAAGATATTGTTCATACAAATATTGAGATAGAATCTATGAATCCAATATATCTTCCCACCTATTTTTTATATTACTAGTGTTATTTCTAAATTATGTTATGGTATCATCTTTAGGTGTTTCTAGATTAAAATGAATTGGCATGCAATTTTCCTTTCTTATGATGTATTTGTTAGATTTTTTTGTAGCAAGGTAAAGTTAGGCCAATCAAACAGATGAGTCAGTATCTCCTTTTTTCTCTTCTCTAGAAGAGTTTCTGTGGGATTGATAATGTAAATCCTATATAATAAAAGGCTAATATGCAAATCAACTGAACGGCAGAACAACCAGTCACTAGGATGTACACTGACCTCCAGGGGGCAGACGCTCAACACAGGAACTGTCCCCTGGTGGTCAGTGTGGCAGAAGCTGTAGAGTACATGGCTGTAGAGTACAGTGGTGGTGACAGGAGCCTCTCTTGTCTCTGGGCCTAAGCCATCCATCAGACATTTCCCAAGGGCTCCCAGACTATGAGAGGGTATAGGCCGGGCTGAGTCCCCTCCTCCCCTGCCCCTGCATGAATTTTGTGCACTGGGCCTCTAGTGTTTCATAAAATCCACTAGTGAAATTTTGGGTCCTAAAATTTGTATTTTACTTTTTAGGTCTGGATGTCTCAAGAAACATCTTTTTTAACCTTGCATTCAGTAGATCCCCATGATGTTTCATTTTTACACGTTCATTTTTGCCTCACATAGGCTGATAAGCATTGTGATACAGCATCCAGCAGAGTTAGGGTAACATCCCCGATGAGTCACCTTCACCATGTGATAGATAAAGCGTCAGAAAGTCTTCTGCCAAATGTCTTTCAGCTATGTATTTTTCTACAGCTTTGCCATATACTTTGAAACTTCAGGGCTAAAGTGTCTTAAAGAGCACTTTCACATGCATTCATATATGTGCGCATGCACACACATGCAACACACACGTACACACACAAGGTTCTGAACAAGCAGTGGCTTGAAAAGCAACTGAGAGGAAAAGGTATCTAAAGAAAGTAGAAAGAATATCTTTTATTTTCTCTCTGATTCAGTTTTATTTTGGGACATAGGAAACATCGGAAGAAGAAATTCTCTCTTTCATTCCAATATTATTTGAGTCCTTTTTCCTCTGGTGGAAATAGTAAAAAAAATAAATAAAAATAAATATCCCACACACACCAAAAGCCAGAGAATGCCAAGAAAGCATCTATTTCTAACATTCAGACATTACTCCCTTCCTTATCCTTCTCACTAGGCTAACTTCCTGTACAAATCTTCTCTCTTTTCTTTCAAACTCATCTTTTTTTTTTTTCAAGAGGCACACATAAAAGAGGTTAAGGAGTCCTGATCAGGTGGCGATTTGCGATGTTGGCATGAGTCCCAGTTGGAGTCAGTAATGGATTGTATTAGGTAACCACGGTTCTGAGCAGAGAGAACTACATGCTTTGTTTGTTGTTTATTTTGTTTGTTTTTAATGCAGGCACCTATTGCAAAGTTTGCACTCTTTGAAATGTCTGGTTTCTCTTCCCAGTTATTATTATTTTGTATTCAAAAGGTTGTGCCAAAAAAATCTAAATTAGTTCTTAAAGAATAATGAGATGAATAAATGTCTGCATTTTACTTCTTATGAATGTTTGGTATGAGTGCTGACAAAAAAATAAGTTAACTCAATTTCTTTTCTATCTTAAAAGAAGTGGAGACCATCTGCAATCAATTACCATGTCTAAAATCCAGACCTAGATTGTAGTGGGATGGTTAATACTATGACATGAACTGTCGGAGATTTAGATAAAGATTGATAGTGGAAAGACTTAAAGGAGTCCTCCAGGTGTTGATTTATATAAATGTCTATGCCTTGCAGCCGGAAGCATTTCCTTGCATGGAGGATGTAGCTGGAGATGTACAAAGTTGTCTGTCTTCATGACACGGAACCTTTTTATGTAGGCGAGGCCATCAATCAGTTGATTAACAGGTAGTTTTTGAGTGTCTCCTATGGGCTAAAAAGACGGTTTCATTCCTGAGATGGATGCTATTTCACCACTATCACACTTATTCTTTGAAAGAGTGAAGGAATACTGTGCTTCCACAAAGAAAATGTTGGCTTGTGTTCTTTTAACTTTAAGTATAGCTTAATCTCAGTAGGGCTATTAAAATATAATCTGAGATCTGTACAATAATGTCATGTAAAATCATTAACATAACAAAAATAAACAAATCCTATTAGCTTTGTAGATATTATAATATAACCAAGTATTTGCCTTAAATCAGACTACATAGTATAGTAGATATAGTAAAAGGTTCTTCCCTCTCCACTGAATTCAAAGAGAAAACTAAAGAATAAATTTATGGAAAAAAATTTTTGAGGGGTAGGAATTATATTTGTTTGCAGATTTTTTTGAATATGCTTTTATTGATTTTAGAGGGTGAGGAGAGGGAAAGATCCATGAGAGAAATATTGCTAGGCTGCCTCCTGCACAGCCCCTTACTGAGAATCCAGTCCACTACCTGGATATGTGCCCTGACCAGGAATTGAACCAGTGACCTCTTAATGCATGGGATTATGATGCTCAACCAACTAAGCCACACCAACCAGGACTATTTGTAGATTTTATCTAAATATCCAGTGTGCGCATCTTCAGATAATTTCTAATGTAAGTCAGTGAAAGCATCTTTTACTGAGAGATTATAGCTTTGTTTTAAATACCACCTTTGTCACTATTTAAAGATTATTTTAGTTATCTATTGCTGTGGAACCACTCCTACATCCCAAATTTATTATAATCTCTCTTACTTCTTGAAGTCAGCTGGGCACTTCCTGCTGGTATTTCCTTTGCTGTTGTCTTCCGATGGTAGCTGGGGCTGCATCAAGCAAAGGCCTATAGGGGGCTGGATGTTTTCTCCACAAGGCTGGCGGCTGATCCTCACTGTCAGCTGGGAGTTCAGCTAGTCTACTGCTGGAGGAACTATATCTGCCTTCTCTGTGCAGTATGGGTTTGTCACAGTAGAATGATGAGATCCCAAAGGGAGCCAACAATAAGGAGTCTGGAGTGGAAGATTTCAGTCCTGGGCCAGGGAAATATCACAAGGTCGCTTCTGTATTCTGGAAGCAGTCACAGAGTCTGCTCATACTCATGGGGAGGGAATGAGAGAGTAAGCCAGGACGAGTCCAATAGTGAAACTGAGACAGAGAGTTAAACAGCAGTTTGCTGCCATCAAGAAAATCTAGATGCCAAGTAGTTTGCAGCCTCTCTTCCTTAAACCAAGGATACTGAAGCAGGTAAATAGTTTACACTTCTCCTCCCCAACCTGGGAGACAGATCACAGAAATCCAATCTAATTGTCAATCACACCCAAGGATAGATGAAGCTAAGAGAATGAAACTCATTTTGGTACATCAGCCTAAGGCTGATGCATATTCTATTGACCTTCCCACTAAGACCCCCTTATACTCCCAGCCTTTAAAAACCCCTCAATAAACGAAAGTCCCATCGCATGCTCTTCCTCCCAAGAATAAGCCTGTGTTTCACCTTCCTTTCTTCCCACAAAGGCATGCATCTCCTAAATTCTAAGGGACCCCAGAAGGCTTGCAACCAGGGGAGCAATGAGCAGTGGCAGTTCATCCCAGGCTTACCCCCTGAACCTGTCGCTACGGCCCCTTTTTCTCTGACTTCTTAGTGAGCCAAAGCAGATCAGCCTAGGCTCAGTTCCCCAGCCCTTTCTTGTTTCACTGTCCCCAGCTTTAATAATGTCCTCTAAAACTCACCTGGACTCGTGTTGTGAATTATTTCCTGAAATAAGTCAAGAACCTACCTACTAGCAAGAACCAGGCCCTCTTTCCAGTAACAGGAACTCCATGTCTTGATGGAAAGACTGTCAGCTGATTTGCCGCCATTTAATTCAGCAAACAGCTTATCTGAGCCCCAGTGTAAATCAGACACTTCCTAAATGATTGCATTTGCCGATTGTGATTATGAAAATATCCCTAATCAGAAGGTTAACTAAACACGCGGACCCGAAACATAGAGAGGCCACCTTTGTAATCATCATTGATTTTTCTCGTGATTTAGCTAGTTTCTAACCCAGACGACTATGTTCTTTGTTTTGCAAGTCAATTTAAACCAATTTTCTGGGTCATACTTCATGACACACTTTAGCAGGCATTTTACTGATGTCAAAGTGTAGCACATCTACTGTGGTCCCTATTCTTTACATGATAAGAAAGGCTTTTAAGAGAAAAATAGAAATGTGTTTTTAATTTAGACAAATATAGTCACTCCAAGTCTTTGATTGTTATTTCTGCACATGAAACATTATTTTTTTAGCCTTTCCTTACTGTCCACAACTGTTCACGTTTAATATTTTTTATAGTGGAAGTCCCATTGCCTTAATCCTCAAGTTAATAGGGCAGAGGTTTAAAGTCAATTTGTCAGATTCAGAAACCATTCATAAATTGTATTAATTAGAAGAGCTTTTACCAGTGTGTACCAGAGAGTATCAGCCTAAAGGATTTCATTCCCAATTACATACATCTTGAATTAAATAAACATTTATTGTGTTAATAGAAAACACAGCCTTTAATTTTTATCATTTTCTTTCAAATACTGCATGCCTGTACTCCATGAGAGACACTGGTCATGGAACTTTACAAGATACCTGGGTATCCAGTTACTTTCAGCTTCTAATACATGATGACAAGTCTTCTGAGATATATGCTGCCATAGTCTTCTGAGATATATGCTGTGCAAAGGGCATCACTAACTATTCGCATGTCTCTGAGGGGAAGAATAAAGTAGTAGTGGGTCTAGAAAACCAATTGCTGGGTATAGAGTGAATCATTTAGAAGCAAGAGTACCTAAGACAGTACAGAGAAGCTTTATATCAGAAGTAATCATGGCCCCTATATGTTCCAAAGTTTCTTATGTGAACTTTCTGTGTATTGCATAAGACTGAATAATGAGAGTTGGAGAACTCGCTCTTTTTTGGAGTTCTCCAGAAGAAAATATTGGTGGGGAATTATGAAATAATATATTTAAAAATGGATTAGGGGCCCTTTTAGATCCTTATCATTCATGAGAGGGAAACATGTTCATAGCTGCCAATTAAGATTACCAGTCCTGATTTCTTCTCTGAGCTGCAGCAACATAGTCTACCTAAATTTCCATTCAGCTATGGGAAAAAGCACTAAAATGCTACACAACTAAACTAGAACTCTTGTCTTTCCAACACCTAGTCCGAAATCTGATCTTTTCTCTGTTTTCTCCATTTTAGTAAAATAAACAATTACTGAAAGTAAAAATTTATCTTCTCATCTTCTCTCAGAACACACATCAAATTTATCAGTACATACATTCAGAATAGCACAATATGTAAAAAATTCTCCCATTATCACAAGGATCGTGACAGACAGACTGTATAGGACAGTGACTGGAATGCAGAGCTAAAGTCTCCAAGGAAGGGAGTAAATGTCCTGGGCTTGGTAGTTCACTCTAATAACTTTAGGTAGTGGGTGGGATAGAACATCTCAAATTCAATTGGTGGCATTTAGTGTCAAAGGAAAAAAGTATGGTCTAAAACGTAATGGGAGCCAAGAGCACTGGTCCTACTGAATGATTTCTCTAAGAAGTTTCAGTTGCTGCTCACAGTTCCTGGAGGCAAAATTCAGAACCTTCTAGAAATATTTTATTTTTATTTTTAAATATATTTTATTGATTTTTTACAGAGAAGAAGGGAGAGGGATAGAAAGTCAGAAACATTGATGAGTGAGAAACATCGATCAGCTGCCTCTTGCACACCCCCTGCTGGGGATGTGCCCGTAGCCAAGGTAAATGCCCATGACCAGAATTGAACCTGGGACCTTTCAGTCTGATGCTCTGTCCACTGAACCAAGCCGATTTCAGCTAGAAATATGTTTTTTAAAAAATCGAACACCTGTATTCTCCTTTGAATCTCATATTGCTGCAGAGAAACAAAACAATGGCCCCTTCCTGGCATACGTTCCTTCCTCCCATTTCTAACCCAGCAAACAGAGAAGATTGTTCCTGATTGAGCCTAATAGTCCCATTGGCTGGGCTCATTACCTCTCATACTTTCTCCATATCCTAGTTCTCCTCGCTATCATGTGCAGCTTCAAACTCACAATTTAATGGTTAGCCTTCCACATTCGGAACTCATTTGGTGGTAAGGCTCATTATAAATAATACCTTTTTATCAGTAGAATTGAAATTCCCATTAGTTGTTACAGGTACTTAAATGGCCACAGTTTAATTAACTAATGATGTCTTTCGGAGGAGAGTCGAATGCCGTTTTCTAAATTGTGTTTTTCCAGGCAGTTCCAGAGCAGCTCTGGGAACAAGAGAGTAAGGCGATGGTACCCCAGCTCCCTGGCCGGGTCGGCTTTCTGGCTCAGCAGGGAGGGATGCCCTGTGTACCTGGGTGAACTCTCTGGATTCATGTGTTACCTAAAAACTGCCCCCATTCTTCTCTTAGTCAATAAGGACAGTCCCACCCCTAATTTTTACTTCTGCTAAGAAGAATCTATTCAGACATTGCACCAACCTTCTAGAGACTTTCTTGGATAGCCCCAGTTTTATTTTGTATGTTTGGCAGTTCATATTTAAAGAGACAAAAATAAAAGATTTTCAGAGAGCAGGTAGAATTGCTCTGTCTGGACCTACTAACTAACAACGTATAACAGGACACATTTTTATACTGAAGTGGGGATCATTTTTGGTTTGGTCAACCATTTTTTTAAATGTTTTTGGGAAAACAGAGGTTTCCTGACCTCTACAGGAACCCCTCCAACATTGGACACCAAGATGAAGAATATTTAGATGCTTTCCTCCTGTAGTAGCTATTAATTCCTGGGAGCAACAACTGGCTGGTTCTGGCTTAAGGTCTTTCTTGAAA
Source organism: Antrozous pallidus (assembly GCA_027563665.1). NCBI lineage: Eukaryota > Metazoa > Chordata > Mammalia > Chiroptera > Vespertilionidae > Antrozous > Antrozous pallidus. The sequence goes on along the minus strand of CM050524.1, from coordinate 51,632,685 downwards.
TTTTAGCAAAGTAGAAAGCTGGGCCTGCAGTCATTTGAAGACTTCCAGACGCATGTGGTTATGGGCAGGCCGCGGCTGCTCTCCGGCTGCAAGATGGAGACCTCATTTCCCTGCCACGTGGGCCTCTCCGCAGGGTGCCCGTGTGTCCTGAGGACATGGCAGCTGCACTGGGAGATCCACGAGGCAGAGAGGAAGCAACCTGGGTTGGGAGTTGCAGTCTTCGATGGCCTAATACCGAAAGGGACATGCGACCACTTCTGCCCTGTGGGCAGTAAGGGGCCATTATATAGTATGTCCACCATAGAGATACAATATGCTCAGGAGTATAGATAATAGTAAATGTAGTGAAAACATGTAGGAAGTGATAGCATTTGAGTAGTAATCCCCTTTGTTTGCACTCCAAGTTAATGTTATGTCCATATAATTTAGTTTCTAATAATAGTTATCTTTAACAATGGGCTCATAAAATTCTGAACAATTTAACCTTTGACGCGCGCAAGACACTGTACGCCTTCCCAGCACACCAGGGTTTCTACCCCCAACTGAGCACTCTCAGTTCTAGGTCAGTTTCCAGAGATTCCTTCCATAGATTTCTAAGGGCATCTTTTGTTTGCTCTTTTAAATGTCTGATCTTTTGCAACATCCTGGGGAGTCAATGAGAGGTTCCTAAAGGAGGCCGGGCTTTACTGTCAGGGAATATATGCAGGGCTGATGTGTGATGAATGTCAAGTAGACATAGGAAAATCTCCGTTTTGCTACCTTCCCAGTTATGCAATGATGAACAGTTTACTTAATTTTTCTGAACCTGAATCCTCGTCTGGAGTTTAGGGTTACACCCGCCACTCACTCATACACACACACACACACACACACACACACACACACACACACACACACACATTGGCCTATCCTGCACCCTCTGGTATTAACAGCATGAACTGAGATAATGCAAGTGGGCTGCCTTTCTAAGTAATGAGGCCCTTCCGCACTCATTATCTCGTGTATCCTGACAACAGCTCTGTTTAGTAGACATTAATAACTCTGCTCGAACCCAAAAGTCAGAGGGGTTAAGTGACTTGCACAAGTCCACAGGACTAATAAAGCTGTTTTATATATGCAAAGTAGCTATGACAGTGTTGCCTCCAAAATAATAACCTTCCTTGACAATAAAATCAATGGACAGACTTTAATTATATCAGGAAAAAGTTACTGCGGGACTTAAACACCGACACAGCTTTTTCAGCACCTTCCCTTTATCAATAAGGTCCCCAGGGCAGATACAAATGCAGATTTAATTAAATGAAAACCCCATACACCAGCAATCCTATACACACTTCTCATTTAGCGGCTGCAGTGAATAACGTACTTTCTTCAGTGTTCCCTGCACAGGTGATAGTAGGTTACAGGCCAAAGACTTGGGTCTCCCAATGCCACTACCTCTTCAATTACATGACAGGTAATACTCATATTGATGCCCGGTTAGGGGCAGGATCTGTTGTTATCTCCAAGCTCGCTGAATTTCAAATGGAAAAGAGTAGGCTGAAGTACAGGAAGGAGTGTTTCCTAGCAAAACACATGGACCTAGCCGAGACTGGTTTGGCTTAGTGGATAGAGCATCGGCCTGTGGATTGAAAGGTCCCAGGTTCAATTCCGGTCAAGGGCATGTACCTTGGCTGTGGACACATACCCAGTAGGGGCTGTGCAGGAGGCAGCTGATCGATGTTTCTGACTTTCTATCCCTCTCCCTTCCTCTCTGTAAAAAAAAAGTCAATAAAATGTATTAAAAACAAAACACATGGAGCTATCATCATGGGTCCCACATCGTGGCCCTTTGGGCAAAGAGTAGAGACCTCTCAGGCCTCTGCTTGTGAGTGATTATCTTCATGTTTGTAACAATTCTGGGAGTGTGGGGTGGGGAGGTGAGTACCTCTTAAATGCAATTGTTATGTATGGATCAATAAGCCCAAAACAAAAAGATTTTTTTTCCCCCAGTCACAGCCTAGCGATGATTCTAGAATCCATGGAAGTGGACGACAAAGCAGAAAGCCAAATGAAACAGGTTGGAGTTTCAGAAGAGCCGGAGGGAAAGGCAGCCCTCAATAAGAGATCAGAGGCAGCTTTCCTTAAGCTTTCCACCGACGAATGTTCTTGGGACACGTAAAGGGCAACAAAGGCACAAATTAATAATAGCATTTGACATCCAAATATGACTCATGTCAGTGTGTATTCACACAGACTGTGAGTTCTGATACAATCTTTTCTTAATCTGGCAGAGTAGACTAGAGATACATTGTACATAGATAAGTACAAGTCCAGTCCTGAAATCAGCTCCATGTAGCTCAGTATAAAAACAGATAACATATTCTACCAAATATTTAATGAAGAAATTATGACATTTATCTAAAATCTCTCTCAAAGAATAGTGGAATACTTCCTAACTTATTTGATAAGCTAGATTTTTAACACTCAAATCAGACAATGACAAAAGAAAATATAATTACAGTCAATATATCGCATGAAAATGATTGCCAATATCCTGAACACAATATTAGTAATTGAAATTAAAAGTATATAAAATAATTATACTCACCACCAAGTAGAAATTTATTCTAGGTATGAAAAAATGGTTCAACATTTGAAAATCAATTAATGTAAACCATCACATCAAAATACTAAAGAAAATAAATCCTATGATTATATAAATAGATGTAGAGAAAGCATTTGTCAAAATCCATAACATTCATGATAAAGCTTTCAGTAAACTAGGAATTGAAGAAATCTTTCTCAACTTGGTACAGATTATCTACTAAAAACCTCCTGCTAAAGTCAAATTAATGATAAGAAACTACTATTTTCCAAGTAATATTATCCAATACAAAGTAAGGACGTAACTCTTTCCCATTTCTTTCAACCTTGTACTATAATTATTGAAAGGAAAAGGAAATAGAAAGTATACAGATTGGGGAGGAACTAAGATGGCGGCAAAGGCAAAACACCTATCTTGCGGTCATAATCAGCAATTTTAATACTACAACTTAACGAAAGAACAAACACCTTCCAGAATCACCAGAAAGCTCGCCGAGTGAAAATTCCACAAATAAAGGTGAAGATAAGACACTGTGACTCGGAGGAGCGGAGGCGAACAGCATTGAAAGATTCGCACTGAGAGAGGTTTGGAGTGCGCGCCACGGAGAGGGCGGGCGGCTGAAAACCGGCCAGTTTTCTCCAACGGGGAGACAAAGGCGTCCCACTGGACTGATTCTCCAGCTCTGGGCAAAGTCCAGAGAACCCACTATCACACGGGCTGAAAACTGGACAGTGGGAGGGCACGCTGAAGCTCGCGTGCTGCCGGGTCTACCGGGTTGTGGAGAAGGCAGCTCGCGCGAACAGCTCGGCTGCGTGACGGTGCAGAGAGCGCACCGCGACTCTTGCCTCTCATTCGGAAAACCGTCAGACTGCTTTGTTTTATGACCCTGGGTGAGACATTGCGCATGCAGACTCATTTTGGGAAAGTCTGAATTCCCCGGCAACCGGCAACCGGTGGAGCTCCTCAGCGGCTCTCTCTCAGAGGTGCTGGTGGCCATTGCCCCAGGCACAGAGTCCCAGGGGCCGCATAGGGCGGAGCTAATGCTGTCTGCTTGGCCCGGAGACTCCGCCCACCCAACCTGAGCACAGCTGAGCTTCACGGACAATTGGCCTGGAGGTCAACCCTCCAAGTGCTAACAACCATTAACTGAGCTTAACTTCAGCAAGACTGTGCAGCCCATATACACCTCAGGTAACCGGGGAGGCTGAGCCACTATCCCTAGTAGGAAGTCTACCACACAAAGCTAATTGACCAACTCAGGGAAGCAGCCACCATGCAGCAACATGGAAAGAAATCAGATGTGAAAGAAATGGAGGAAAAAAACCGACTGGACATGGAATTCAGAACCATGGTTATAGGGTTTTTTAAGAAGCTCCAACAAAAGATCGAGGCCTATAAGGAAATAAGCAAGACCACAAAGGAAATGAATGAGTCCTACAAGAAAATGAACAACACCCTCCAGGATATAAACGAGAGCTGCAAAGAAATGATCAAGACCAACGTGGAAATGAAAGAAACCCTCAAGGTTATAAAGCAGACTCTCAAGAATATGAAAAAGGACCAACCAGAAATTAAGCGTACACTGACTGAAACAAAAAATATTATACAAAGACCTGAAAGTGCCCTGGAGCACCCCAAGAACCAAGTTAAAGATTTGAAATACAAAGAGGTAAAATCCACTCAGCTGAAAAAGCAAGAAACCAAAAGAATCCAAAAAATTGAAGATAGTAGTATAAGGGGCCTCTGGGACAACCTCAAGCATACCAACATCCGAATTATAGGGGTGCCAGAAAAAGTGAGAGGCCAAGACAATGAAAACCTATTTGAAGAAATAGTGACTGAAAACTTCCCACACCTGGTGAAAGAAATTGACTTAGGAGTCCAAGAAGTGCACCAAACCCCAATATATAGGAACCCTAAGAGGACCACACCAAGGCACATCATAATTAAAATGCCAAGAGCAAAAGACAAAGAGAGAATATTAAAAGCAGCAAGAGAGAAACAGTTGGTTACCTATAAGGGAGCACCCATATGACTGTCAGCGGATTTCTCAACAGAAACGATGCAGGCCAGACGCGAGTGGCAAGAAATATTCAAAGTGATGAACAGCAAGAATCTAAAACCAAGATTACTCTATCCAGCAAAGCTATCATTCAGAATTGAAAGTCAGATGAAGTGCTTTGCAGATAAGAAAAAGCTAAAGGGGTTCATCACCACCAAACCAATATTATATGAAATGCTGAAAGATATTCTTTAAGAAGAGGAAGAAGAAAAAGCTAAAGATGAAAATTATGAACAACAAATACACATCTATCAACACATGAACATAAAAATCAAGTGAATTGATAGGCTGTTGAACAGGATAGACTGGTTAATATAACAGAGACATGGACGTAGAGAGGGAATGGACTGACAATTCTTGGGGAGAAAAGGGTTGTGGGAAGTGCAGCAAGAGACTGGACAAAAATCTAGCAACAATGGGAGAGGACAGTGGGGAGGGGGAGGTGAGGGTGGAGGGTGGGATAGGTACAGGGTGGAGGGAAGCTATAGGGGGATAAAAAGGGGAAACAATGTAATTAATAAACTGAACAATAAAGATTTAAAAAAAAAGAAAGTATACAGATTGGGAATGAGTACATAAAACTGTTTTAGTTCAAAGATGACATGATTGTCTACATAGAAAACACAAACGAATTTTTAAAACTTCTGGAACTAATGGGTGATTATAGCGAGGTTGTAGGATACAAGGCTAATACTCAAATGTTAACTATTTCCATATATACCAGCAATAAGCAAGTAGAATTTGAAAAAAAAACCATATGTTATTTACATAAGCACCTCCCAAAATGAAGTACTTAGGTATAAATATAACAAAATACATATAAACTCTATATGAGGAGAACTTCAAAACACTGATAAAAAATCTAAAAATGAAATAAACAGAAAGATATTCCAGGTTCATGAACAGGATAACTTAATACTGCCAAGATGTCAGTTTTTCTCAAATTGATCTATAGACTCAATACAATCCCAATAAAAATTCCAGAAAGTTATTCTGTGGAACTCCACTGTTTAATACTCTAAAGGTAGATACATGTCATTATACATTTGTCCAAACCCATAGAATGTACGGTACCATGACAGAATCCCTTAAGTAAACCAGGCACTATGGATGATTGCGATGTTTCCATGTAGATTCATCAGTTGTAACAAATGCACCACTCTGGTGGGGGTTGTTGATAACAGGGATGGCGGTGCATGTGTGGGGGTGGTAGGTATGTGGGAAATCTCTGTACCTCCCCCTTAATTTTGCTGTGAACCTAAAATGATCTAAAAAATGAAGTCTGAAGTTATTAAGAAAACACACACAGATAACAGATAATGAAAATTCACAAAATACAGCCAACCCAATAAGCACACTATTCTGCAAGCAGAAGCTGTCCAGAAGAGAATTTGCTGTTTGTTACATGGGGAGTCAGCGAGCTCCTGATCCTGAAAGCTGCCATGTACATATTGACCGGAGTATGGATGCTTTCTGAAAAGGGCACGTATCTATCTGGGAGAAACCTAGACCAGGTGACATCCAGATCGGTTCCAAAGCTCAGAATCCAGGGGGGAAAAAAATCATCTTGTAGAGAAATGTAGCAGGAACATTATAGGAAGGACAATGCAACATGTTCCAGGTGTGATCTCATGCATTATGCAAGCCCCCACAACCCACTGCTAAAGTATTTAAATGAATAAAAGTCATAAATAAATAAGCCAATAAATGGGCAGAATGTGAAATTGAATAGGACCACTAACCCAATGAAGTTGACTAAATAACTATCAAATTAGCGTTTGGTTGCTTTGAAAGAGAGTGGTGCCCTAAGAAACTAATAAGGCGCTCCATGATATCCATGAGTATGCCCAGCTGTTCCATGAGCAGGCAATGATGCCTCTGTGTGGTTGTTTGTTACTCTCTCACAAAACCCATCGAAGTTATCAATAAGGGCTTGTTGAACCAATTTTATAAAAATATCTAATGCAAACATTAAGCAGCCATAGCTATTTTGCCAAGAATAAAGAAGTCTTGTTCTCAGTTGACCTTTGTATTTGATCTATGGTTTATTTGTGTGTTTTTTTAAATATATTTTATTGATTTTTTTACAGAGCAGAAGGGAGAGGGAAAGTCAGAAACATCGATGAGAGAGAGAGACATCGATCAGCTGCCTCTTGCACACCCCCCACTGGGGATATGCCCACAGCCAAGGTACATGCCCTTGCTGGAATCGAACCTGGGACCCTTCAGTCCGCAGTCCGATGCTCTATCCACTGAGCCAAACCGGTCTCGGCAGATCTATGGTTTATTTGTTACTGGAATTCCCACTCAAGTGAAGAATCTTGGCTTTCCTGAGTCTTGGTACATGGTCTGAGGAGGACAGAGTTACAGGGAATGCACAGTGACCAGCTGGGCTGATGTGTCTCCCAGATTATGATGAGTACATATGTAGTCCTCTGTTGAAACACTGTTCATATTTGAAGAACTTTCGGGAAATTAGAAAATCTTGAGCCATGGAATTTTATACGGTATATCGATTTCTATAACCTGTGCCACCACACTTTAGGGCCTGACTTATATTACGATATTTATTAGTGTTTTGCATTCATTGAACATTCATATTCTTCAGGCCAACAATGTGTTAGATATGGGTGTTCACCAGAGTCTGCTCAGCTGGGAGATGAGTGAACTATGTTCACTTTTAGGTTAAACACAAAACAAAAAAGGCCCGTAGACACAATGCTCTGTGGATTCAGAGGAAAGGACTGCTTCTAGCTGAAAAGAGCTAGGTTAACGGTATAGAGTTAAGTGATGTTTCCGTTGAGTCTTAAAAGACAGGCACAGGTTGGGTGAAGGCAGAGGTGAAGGAAGGGCATTTGGGGAGGAAGGCAATGCAAGCGCCAAGAGTGAAGGTGTGTATGCTCACACATACACACGAACACACAAAGGGGCAGCACACACACACACACACACACACACACACACACACACACACACACGGAGCCAGCACTGAATCTCTGAGCATTCACAGTGTTCTTTGTTCTGTCCGCTTGAAGAGTTACAATAGCTATAGATATGTGTAACCCAGACCCCTCTGAGCCTGAACCACTTTGGCTGCAATGCCACTGAACAAATGCAATCTATTTTTAAGGGCAAGTTTCTGGGTTCATTACATCCAGTGTCAGGCCTGTGTCAAAATTTTGGGTTTAAAATATAAAAGGTTCTCTTTGTCTGAGTATTTCTAACCGACATTCAGCCCTCTCCCTGCATGCACAGAGCATAAAGGACACAGAGGTTTCCATGGTCACTGCGGAGAGGAGAGACATGAGTCAGGTGCCTTCAAAGTAAATAGCTTGGCCCAGCTGGCTTCAGAAAGCATACTACCCCCACTCGTTTTTTTAATTTATTTTATTTTCTGCAGTGAGAAAAGGAGAGGGATAGAGAGTTAGAAACATCTATGAGAGAGAAACATCGATTCAGCTGCCTCCTGCACACCCGCTACTGGGGATGTGCCTGCAACCAGGGTACTACCCTTGACCCAATCGAACCTGGGACCCTTGAGTCTGCAGGCCAGCGCTCTATCCACTGAGCCAAACCAGTTAGGACCTACGCCCATTCCTGAAGCCTTTCCCTAAAATTTGTTAGTCACAGGCCATCAGAATTTAGGACTTGACGCTCCTTCTCAATTGTTGGGGCCGACAAATGAAGAAAATGAATGTCTTCCAAAATGTTCCTGGACAGATTTTTGCATCAGCCAGGTGGAGAGGAGTCACAGTTCATAAAGCTGAGCATAGAAAAGGCACCTCCGCATCTCCCCTGTGGTTCGCAGCTGAGCACCAAGTGGGGTCCACCAGCAAAAGCTGCTCAGAGCACCCAAACACATGAAATGTGCAAATCTTAGCACTCCAGTAAGAGAGCCCTGCCCTGAGGGCCATCTGTGTGTGACAAGGGAGACAGCCAAAGCCCCGGGAAGGCTAGAAACATCTGATCTCCCATTTACTTGAATATGAACCAAGAGGGTAGTTATCTCAAGAGGAGATATTGAAAATAATGAATCATGATGCTAGTAATAATAAGCAGACCATTGTCTGCTACATTCCAGACAAGAAGCATTTAAGTGAAGATATTGTATCAACAACTAGAAGTAATTTAAATGTAAATAAGTCTATTGTATTGATTTTGGTCTCCAAGGGCAAATATAGCTGGTATTAAAGGGACAATGTTAGGCTACTAAAAAGGTGCTCTTTGTCCCTTTATATTTTTTCTTGCTTGTGTTATCTTTGGTGAGTTTGAAAAAGGGAAGAAGATGGATAATTTTATTATTATTTTGACTGCACTAATTTCTCTCCATGCACTTTAGGGGTCAATATCCCTATTTGGCTTAACTGTAGGAACTCACATTACTCCCTCTGATCATGTTGCTGACCACACCCACTCCCATTCTCTCTGGGGGTCAGAGAAGGGTTGGGGATTGGCAGGCATGTTTGCAAATCCAGGATCGTGGGTATTAAAGAGGCCTTTACAGGAACCATAGAAAAGTGATTGAACATATAGAGAGATTTTTACAGATTTGGGGCTTATGTAGTCCTACTACATTGTGCTTATTTTCAGATATATTGAACAATAATCTTAGAAAATCTAGGAAGCAATATCGTTTATATAATAAATTTGATTGACTAAGAATGCTATATTAGCTAATTATTGTTCAGAGTAAAATACCCATATCGTTTTCTTAATAGATCATAATGCCTAAATACCTTTTATCATTTATTTGAGGTCTGGTGCACAAATTTGTGTACGGTTGGGGTCTGGGATGGAGAAGGTTGGCTGGCTGACCTGCCCCTGATTGAGGTGGGGGGATGCTGATCAGGGGCAGGGCTGACCAGCAGGAGGAGCCACGAGTGGCCCCACCCCATGGTCGAATTCGCAGCCGAACTCCTGGTTGAGGGGACAATTTACATGTTAGCTTTTTATTAGATAGGATTATGTGCTGATATGTCACAAATATCTATATCCTAACACTCAAGATTATTCTCTAATTTTCCTTGACCAAATCCCAGACAGCAAGCAGTAGGATATGCATAAGCCATAACTGAAAGAAAATTATAAGACATATTAGCTACCAATTTTGAGCAGTTTAATAAATCCATCTCATTTTCATGTAGATGTGTTTTCTCTCCACATCAGCCTAAGGGCCTTACAAGGGAGATGTTAGTATTCATATTATAGACAGGGAATCTACAGCTCAGATGTTTAGGTGAGTAAAGTCAGAAAGAGTGGGATAAGGACTTGAACCCAGATCAACCAGACTCCACAGTCCCCCTGTTTATTCTACACTATGCTGCTGCACAGATTCTCCATCCACTATTTAAACACCAAATGTTGAAATAGCACACCTTTGAGAATGCAAATGTGGAAACATCATGGTCACTGCCCTTGTGGACAGGGGAACTTGGCGGAACTAATTACAGCTAAGACAGGTGCTCGTGTCTGAAAAGGAGACTAGACAAGGTGTCGCATGGGCTTCAGAGACTAGTAATATCTGGTTTCAGAATCCAGAAGTGCTTTCTGGAGAAGTCTGTGACATTATATTCTGGCCTTTTCCCCTGAATATTGGTAAAGGTGAAGTGAATCTTTATTTTTTTTTAAAATACACATTTTATTGATTTTTCACAGAGAGGAAGGAAGAGGGACAGAAAGTCAGAAACATCAATGGGAGAGAAACATCGATCAGCTGCCTCTTGCACACCTCAACTGGGGATGTGCCCGCAGCCAAGGTACAAGCCCTTGACTGGAATCGAACCTGGACCTTTCAGTCCGCAGGCCGACGCTCTATCCACTGAGCCAAACTGGTCCGGCTAAATCTTTATTTTAAAATAAATACAAAGATGAAGATTTTATTTTTTAATGTTGAACTTTTTTGGTATTACTGTCAGATTATTCCACTATAGGCTGAGTATAATGCTGAAAAGTGAGCTGTGAAGTAGCCTATTATAACTCTTCATCTCAGCTTCATTGCAGCATCTTCATAGAGGCCTCCTCATCTCAATCAGGGCCCCCATTCCCACTCTGAGTGCTGCATTTTGCCTTTAAAACATTACAACTTGTAACAGTATAATTACTTGGGATTTTATGCTCATTTCCTTGAGCATTTCCTTTCATGGATTGTACATTTTCCTCTGCTTGTCTTGTTCATCCCTGGCATCTTCCTTGCCAGTCTCAGAACCTGACACATAGCAGGTATTAGGCTCTTATTATATAACTAGAGGCCTGGAGCACAAAAATCTTGCACTGGGGGAGAGGGGTCCCCACAGTTCAGCCTGTGCCCTCTTGCAGTCCAAGACCCTTTGGGGGATGTCTGCCTGCCAGCTTAGGCTCAATCATCCCAGAAATCGGGCCTAAGCCAGCAGGCAGACATCCGCCTCACAGTCCAGGGCTCTTGAAGTCCAGGATCCCTTGCTCCTTACGGCCCTCACTGCTGCACTCACCAGTGGTGAGCTTGGCTTCTGGCTAAGTGGTGCTCCCCTTGTGGAAGTGCACTGACTACCAGGGGAAAGTGCCTGCATGGAGCCTGGAGGTTGGCCAGCAGGGGAGGGACCACAGGATGGCTTCAGGGCATGTCCAACCCATCTAGCTCAGTCCTGATCGGCCAGACGCCAGCAGCAAGCTAACCTATTGGTCAGAGTATCTGCCTGTTGGTGGTTAGCGCATGTCATAGTGACTGGTCCACCAGTAAACTGTATGTTTCCTGGTGGTCAGTGCACGTCATAGCATGCGAATGAGCTGCCTTAGCATATCATTAGCATATTATGCTTTGATTCATTGAATGGCCAATCAGATGACTGGGCACTTAGCATATTAGGTTTTTATTATATAGGATGTTGAACAAATAGAGAATTCAATTAGAGTCCTGCTTTTACCTTATAAGAGCTAAAGTGGACTTAGAACATTTTTTTTAACTTGATGAATTTCAATTTTCTTTTCTTTTTTTAAAACTGTATCTTTATTGTTGAAAGTATTACAGATGTCTCTCCCTTTTCTCCCCTCAGGCCTTTGCAACCCTATTGTCTGTGTCCATGGGCTACGCATAAATGCATACTAGTTCCCTGGTTAATCCCTCTCCTCTGAGATTCCTCAGTCTGTTCCATGCTTCTATGTCTCTGTTCCATCTATTTTCTTCATCAGCTTATTTTGTTCATTACATTCCACCTGTGAGTGAGATTACGTGATACTTGTCTTTTTTTCTGACTGGCTTATGACTCTCGGCATAACTCAATTTTCTTATGTGTAAAAGAAGGAAAAATGAACCATGACATGTAGGATTGGGAGGATTTATTGGAAAACGAAATAATGAAAGCATCTTGATCATGATCAAGTGTGAAGCAACATTGATTATTGAGTTTCTCTCCATTTGGAATGAGCATAGAACCAGGAGCATATGCAGAACCAAAGTGAATGTACAGAGTGAAAAGTGCTTCCCAGTTTCTCAAGTGACATTGCGGACCCATCTGAGATCTGTGCTAGAAGCACGACGCTGCTAAGCTGCCAAGGCAAACCTTTAATACCTCCATATTTATGTGCCATCATGGCTCTCCCTGAAATTATCTTCCAGGACCATGACTAGCCCTGTCTGAGGGTTTGGTAATTACTTTTGCCAATCTGAGCACAATCTGTTCCGCTACTTTTGAGTTATGCAAGGGTGACATAAATACGGAACAGGCCTGCAGACTATGCTAAAGAAATTCAAAATGTGCTTTTCACACAGCTAAAACTTAAAAATACCTGAACTTTCAAAATCAAAACTTTTGCAAGGAAGAGAATTTGGAGTAAAATTCAGTCACTGAGTGGAAACATCCTGTAGTGCTTTGGAATGGGATGCATGGAATTCTGTATTCTGTAACTTGCCTTCCCCAGGTGAAGCTAGCCCCAGGCTCATATCATAACGTATGGAAATGAGCTTAACTAGTCCTCCCTCCAAAATGACCTGCTCCTCCAGAGGAGAATGTATATGTATTCTTCCTGACTGAGGACAATGTAACTAAACTAACTGCAATTCTCTTCTTATGGAAAGCAAAAGAAACAGCCATTTTGACAATTTGTGGGGGGCGAAATCTGACCCTCCTCATCTAATAAACTTTGCCTTACAATCTTAGGTTATTTAGATCAGCCATATTTGCCAGAATACATTATGGAATATGGAGTGTTTTAAGAGCATGTAACAATAATTTTAACCACAGAATGGTAAGCAAGGAAAATACAGGAAAAATATAAATTAAATTAGCAATCTGTTAAAAACGACCTAACCTTAGGAAGGGTCATCAACTTTATGATTTAATGTAGCAATCCCTGGGTCAGGTAAAATGCGCAGCATTTTTCTCAGGAAGGTAAAATTAACCCATATACCTGAAATTGTAACTAACAGGCTGTCATTTAACCAAATGTGTAATACATGGGTAAAATGGATATACTCATAATCGATTTGGACCTCAGTACTTCCTTATCACTGATAGCAATGACATTAAGATATTAAAAAGCATTAATTACAGGAACAACAACTAGCTCTGTCCAGCTTCAAATACACAGATCTACCATCACTTAATAAAGTTACATATTAAGACCCTAGATTTATTTGTATATTTAAATTATAAAGATAATTAATCCTGTTCCTCTTGAATGCTGAATTTCAAAGTACATGATTAAATTCCTGTGAGAGCAACAGAGTTATCTGTGATTAGATACTGGAGATAAATTAATCTCAGCGACATCTACTGAATTACACCGTCTATAGATTTGTTTCACATCAAACTGTGTCTCATAATAGACCAAATATCAGACATGAATGATTTGAGTGGAAATACTTATTTGCATTTATTAACTTATGCTCTTAATACTATAACTGTATTACAGCTGGAGTATACTTTTCTCATATTTGTTTTTTCCATGTTGATTATAAATTATTGACTATTCATACCTAGCATCTCTCTTTGATTAAGCCTGCATTATTTCATTTGCTTTGGAATTCCAATTGTTTTTTTTTTCTTTCTTTCATAACTCTCTGGTCCTTATTGTGATTATAGTTTCCTTTGAGAGTTACGGCCTATTTGAGCTTTCTTTGTTAGAAATTCTTCTAGAGTTTCTTAGAATTCTTACACACTTTTACAATTCCTAAAATGTAAATGGATTTCATGAAGAAATGCTCAGCCAGCAATCCATATGATGTTATTTCCCATTTTTATTTCAATTCACTTTAAAATAGTTGATGTGTTGAAAAAACTGAGTAAATAACACTCAAATGCATGAAATTCCTAGTGTTGCTTCCTACTTGTCATCTGTCTATATCAGAACATGATCATTGGAAGTTTGTAAGTTTTTTGGGTTTAATGGCCATATGAAAGTAATGTGTAATTGAATCTAGGGACAAAGAGGAGAGGGAGAGAGAGACACACACACACTGATTGGCTGCCCCCAGCATGCTGTGCCTCCAATGGGAACAGAACCCACAACCCAGATAAGTTCCCTGACTAGGAATCAAACCCACAACCTTTTGGTGCAGGGGATGACAATACAAACAACTGTGCCATCTGGCCAGCGTGAGCCTCTATGTCTTTATTGGGTATCTGCTCTGTGTCAAATGTGGGACTAGATGCAGTATTTCCTTTATCCTCACAATATAACTGAAGACTGGATATTGCTTTTCACATATAATTAAGTAGGCTAAGAAAGTAGTCAAATTGTTTAACAAGTTCCAAGTCACCCAAGTCATAAGTAAATGTTGGCCTATCTTACTCCCAAACTTACATTTTATTTTATAAAGAAGGCAGTCTGGATGGTGCTCAAAGAAAGATGAGGAAAGAGAAGGAGGTAATCCGTGACTGTGAGGGCTGTCTGAGGGAGATCCACTGGACAAAGCAGTGAACATTCTGTGTCCTGGATAGAAACTCTGATGTGTGACAAGAACATTTCAGAGAGCTTTTGAGTTGATGAGTCCTGCCTTTCTCCCTACTACCCATGCCCTGTTGTCATACTTGCCAGATGCCTTCTGATCTAATATGGCTTCTGATCACCCCAGAGAGTTTATGCAATTTAGTGGACACAAGAAATTGGGTCAGTTTGAAGATTTGGGCATTAAATTAGCTTCCTCGTTTGTTTATAACCCATTTGGGAGCTCAGTGAAGATAGTCACTTCCTCTGAGTCAGCGCTAGCACCAGGACAACCTCCGATTTCCTGACCAGTACAGCCGAGTTACAGACCCAGGGCTGCAGTGACCCAAATAACAAACTGCTTCGCAAGTACCTTAGCATTTAAAGCAAGTCCCTAGACAGCACCTCCCCCACTTTCTTTTCTCTTGTTCTCACTAAACACAAACTAAACTCTAAACATGAGGACAAGGCAGAAAGGAGTTTGAAGCCTAATTTCTTCTGTTTGAGGCTTTGTGTCTCAACTTTTACAAGCATCTTCATCAGTGGGGAAGTTCCTAATAATGATATGAGGGGAGGACTGACATGTTGGGGGAACATTTCTCTAAACGGTTTAATCTGCAAGTTTGGGTTACAGTCGTTCATCCAATTACATATACCTACTGAGCTAATTCCAGGCACTCAACAGTGTTCTAACTATAAATCCCCAAATATTGTATTTTTTTAGTTTATCTTTCTTTGAATTTTAAAGCTGATGACTTCCTCCTCTAACTTTCTTACGTTATTCTTTTTATTCTTCTGACATCCCTTTCTGCTGTCTGGCTCTAAAAATTTGCAGTTCTTCACCCAACTGTCCCATGATCTCTAAGGGCATTCTCATGCCTTTCATGAATGTAGCTATGACAGATATGTTGATAACTCCCAAATCTTTAATTCTAGTACATTCCTCTCCCACCTCCATCCCCATATTTTAGGTCATTTTAGGCTACCCAAATGACAGAAATGTCACTATCTCAGACTCAATATACTCCAATTCTAATTTTTCTTAAAAAAAATTCCACCCAATTGGCATCTTGGCTATAAATTTTGTTTTAAAAATTTGGCCTCATCTTGACTCATTTTCTTTTTGATACTCAACAAATGACAATAAAATCTTGATATCTATATCATTAATGGATATCTGGAATCCAGCTTCCCTTTTCAATCCCAACCTTCATTTCTGTTCAGTTCCCATTATCTCTTACCTATGCTACTATGAAAGTCTGAAAAATGCCTCTGTGCTTCTAGTCTTGCTCCTCTAAAATTTCCCATTCACACAGTTACAAGAATAATTGTCCTAAAATGCAAATCTATAATTGCAACCCTCTGAATATAACACTTTAATATGTCCCCATTTTGTACAATATGAAATGCAATCTCCTTAAAGCGGTAGGGGTATCCTTTAGGATTTCTTGGGAGACAAATAAAAACAATCGTTATCATTATTGTAATATTACAAGTATTATTATATTCAATCCTATTTAAGGCATATCCTATATAGATATAGCAGTCTTTCAGAAGACAAACACTCCAACCTCTGGAAGGCCGATTATATGACTCAGAAACAGGCAGAAGTGACATTTCTTTCCATGCCTCACTTCTTCTCTAATGTGTCGTCAGGTCCTCTTGCTGCAGTGTGGCTCTTATCCTATGCTAAAAAGCCTGGCAGGTCACAGCTTCCATGCTTTACATCTTACTTCTTCACCACCTTGAATAACTAAGAACAAT
Source organism: Antrozous pallidus (assembly GCA_027563665.1). NCBI lineage: Eukaryota > Metazoa > Chordata > Mammalia > Chiroptera > Vespertilionidae > Antrozous > Antrozous pallidus. The sequence continues at coordinate 51,616,372 of CM050524.1, read as the reverse complement.
AATGTGAAACAAATGGAACCTACGGAATAAGTGGAAAGTGTGTAGGACCAAAATGATGCTTGGTCAATTTCAATTCAAGTACCAGCTACTTCACAATCAACTACTGGACCAATCAGGGGCAGGTTCTAACAAAAAAATCTAGTAGCTATGAATGTGTCCAGCATCTGCTATGTGACAGGCACAGAGTTAGGCGTTATATGTACATCTTCGCATTTAATCCTCATGACAAAACTATAAAACAAAAGAATGAAATAGTCCAGGTTTGCACAGCTGAGATAGCCGGATCCAAACCTAAGGTTTTGGACTCCGAACTCCATCCATATAAAAATAGTTCTAATTCCTTCTTGCACAAAATTTTATTATTATTAAAAAAAAAAACAGATGTTCTGCAGTGGGGTAGGGTGGGGAGCAATGTTCACTGGCATAACAGTATACACAGTTTATAACAACAGAAATAGTCCATCAGCAAATCCTGTTGGCTCTACGTTTTAAAATGTTTCAAGAATCTGAAGTGTTAGTATTATATTTCCCTTTACCATCTTGGAACAAGCCTATATCACTTCTCATCTGCCTCACTGTCTACCTAATTAGTCTATTAGAGCTGCTGGTAGCTCAGCCATTACCTCCTACACCAGCAGTCTATTCTCACAATAACAGCCAGAGAGGTTTTGATAATACAGAAGTGAAAGCATATTCTCACGCAGAGTAAAAGCCAAAGTCCTTAAAGTGGTCTTAAAGACTACAATATATACCATTTCTTTCACCTTACCCTTTTCTATACTTCTTGCAGCTTGTTGAAAATATCGAGCACAATTTCATCACAGAAACTTTGTAGTCACTATTCCTTCCATCTGAAATGTTCTTTTCCCAGATCTCCTCTTATATCCATTCTTCACTTTCTTACAGTTCTGTGTCCCATTACCTTTGCCTTTTTTAAAATAGCCATGCCTATACTATCAGGGCCATGGTATCACCCGGCAGGAGGGCATCAATGCACAAAATGCAATGTATGTCAACCTTGAAGTCTAACAAAGTCTCAAACACTCCACATCCTCCATATAGTTTTATTTTTTTCACAAAACTCTTCAAATCTGATGTTTTTATATGTTTTGTCCATTCACTAGTCTAGAACAGTGTTTAGCATGCAGTAAGTAGATAATAAAAATGGAATGAATTCATGAATGAGTATATAAAATCAAGTAACTAAACTTCAAGCACCTATGTATGGTATTAACTTATCATAGAGTCAATGATCTACTGGTCTTTTCCTCTCACTTATCTAGCAAAACTCCAACCCTTCATAAACCAAAATATTCAACTTTTCTATGGCTACAGATACGAATATGAGCACTTTTAGAGAAATCCACCTAACAATATAGACTAATTCTATTATGAGTTTATGATCACCAATCCCACGTGGGTGCAACACTGCCTAGCTGTCCTACTAGATTTCTTAGCTTAATCTATTATCTAACTCTCCATTCAGAGAATAGTGCACTATTTTAGTAGTAAATAGAACAAGATTAAATAACAAATCCAGGATTAAATAACAAATCTCCATATATCTATTCCAGTCATTCTTTCCTTTTAGTTGTATTGTTTCCATGCATTTAAACATTCCCAGATTCCCCAGTTAAAAAGTAAAATAAAAATGCTGTTATTCTTTGTATTTATGTTTCTTTTAAAATACACTTTATAAGGAAAAATATCCTGTAAGTAAATTACCTATAGAAAATTTTTACTTCAGAAAATTAATTTTCATTTGTAATGCTAACAGCAGGACACCCATGAAAAACACACAAGGTGTCAAAATAAGCCAAAGGAAAATTGTTTGGGCAAAAATAAAAAGGATCCCGACTCAGTTTTATAGAAAAGATTACTTTATTAACTTTTGGTTGAGACTATGTTTTTATATTTTCAAAAAACAACTCCAAGATCATGTGGATTCCTGCAACAGAGAGGAATTAACAGGTCTGCTACAACCAGGAAGACAAGAGGAGAAACAGTCCAGAGAAGAGGGACACTGACGACACCCAGCCATGCTAGCAGTCAGCAGCTGTGTGGTGCTGCAGGTTGCCTAGGACCAAACCAGAGAGGGTTGGACCTGCATTCTCACCATGTGTCCACCATCCAGATATCATTGCTGACATGTACACATAAGGAACTGTTTGACATTGAAACTGGGACTCAGAACTGTTGGACATTGAAATTGGGACTCAAACATTTTTTTGTTCTTATATGTTTATTTCTAGTCTGCAGAGGCAAGACTTTTTAAAGAAAAGAAACACGGGGAAAATAGATACAGAGGCAAAGAAGCATTGAACAGACTGTCAAATTACAGCAGGAAGGCAGGGGAGAGTGGGAGGTGGGGGCTGTAAGAGATCAACTGAAGGACTTGTACGCATATAAGATAACCAATGGATACAATACACTGGAGTGGGGGCAGGTGAGAGCATGCATTAGTGGGTACGGGAGGCCAGGGGGAGGTCAATGGGGGGGAAGGAGATATATGTACTATTATTTTAATACTTTAAACAATAAAAAAAATTCCAAAAGAGATAAATAACACTAACAGAAGTAATAAATGTGACTTCTTTATGCATAAAAATATACTTTATAAGTTCTAGTTTCACTGAAAAACTCAAAATAAGATATATGAGAGTTCATCTATACTCCCTGCCATATGCATAGCTTCTTCCAATATAACCATCCCACACCAAAGTTATACACATTTTACACAGTCCATAAACCTACATGGACATATCATTATCAACTGAAGCCATATTTTACATTAAGTTTGCTCTCAATGTTGTGCATTATCTGGCTTTTGACAAATATATAATGACTAGAGCCCTGGTGTATGGAAATTCATGCACTGGAGGGGGGATTTCTCAGCCAGGCCTGCCTCCTCTCACAGTCCAGGAGCCCTCAGGGACAGGAGGTGACCTGGCGATCAGGGGAAGGCAATGCCCCATCAAACCTCTGCTGCTGCCACTGCCAGCAGCACAAGCCTTAGCCGGCCCTGGTTACCTGAGCCTTGGGTGGCCCAGGGCGGCTAGGCAGCCTCCACCAAGGCTTGCCTGCACCTCAGGCCAGCTCTGGATGGCTGGGCAGATGACATCGGAGGCTTGCCTGCAACTCAGGCCAGCTCTGGATGGCTGGGCAGATGACATCGGAGGCTTGCCTGCAACTCAGGCCAGCCCTTGGCAGCCCTGAGGGGACTAGGGGACTCTGGAGGCAGGCACAAGGCAAAACCAGGCTGGCCTGGGGATGGGCCCAGCCTTGCCATGTGCCTGCCACCCCGAGGGGCTGAGGGGACTGGGCGCTGCCATCTTGTGGCTATGGGCACTGCCATATTTGAGAGCGTAGCAGTCCCTTCCTTATTGACTATGGGCGCTGCTATCTTTCCCTCTTTATTAGGAAGGATATGTATCTACAATTATAGTGTCATAGGTAATAGTTTCCACTGCTCCCCACATCCTCTGTGCTTTCTTTATCTGTTGTTCTCTCCCCTCTGATCCCTGTTAATCTCACATATTTTTACTGCTTCTATTTAATAAAGTACATATTCCAAGTCTTTCCATGGCTTGATAACTCATTTCTTTTTAATGCAATAATATTCCACTGTCTGAGGTACCACAGTTTATTTATCCATTCATCCATTAAAGGATATATTTGTGGCCTCCAAGTTTTAGCAATCAAGAATTGAAGTTGCCATAAACATGTTTTCACCCATGTTGGGAAAATAGGATTGCAGTTTCTGGATTATATGGTAAGGGTAAGTTTTGTTTTGTATGAAACTACCAGATTTCCAAAGTGACTGTACCATTTTGCATTCCCTTAGCAATGAATAAGAGTTCTTTTTGTTCCAAATTCTTGCTAGCATTTGGTGTTATCAGTGTTTGGGTTTTAGCCATCCTAATAGGTGTGCAGTAATATTTCATTACCTAGTTAACTATAATATGGAGCATCTTTTCATGTGCTTATTTAGCTATGCCATCTGTACAGCTGTTCATATCTTTTGGTTATTTTTAATTGGGTTATTTACTATCTTATTGAATTTTAAGACATTTTAAGGGTATAGTGTGAATACTAGTCTTTTATCAGATATGTCTCTCATAAAGATTGTCTTGCAGTCTGTGACTTGTGCCCTCATTTTCTTGATCTATGCTTCTTTTTACATCAGAATGTCTCTAATCCTATACTTCACTCCCACCTTCATTCTTACTTCCAGGAATTAAGACAAATTTCCATAATATTGTATTTCGAAATTTACATTTATTTATTGTGGTAAGGTTTTTTCAACCTCCCTTCTATCTAGTAGGTTGTACACTCTACCAAGGACTCATTGCATCTATTCTTATTCACATTCTGTATCCTTAGAACCTAACTCTGAACATCGGTCATTGAATAAATAGATAAATCTTCCTTTAAGCATTTAATGTTTTCTAGATCCTCTTGGTTCTTTTATCATATCTCTATCTAGTAATTGAAATGGTGACAAATTAAAGTAATTTTTGTTTCTTAATAGTTATATTTCTTAAAGTGTATGTTAAAGGATGGTGGGAGTTAACATCATATTACTGGGCTTTTTGGCATTTTGCATCTCTGTTTCTCTAATTGCAAAGTACAAATCATACTGACTTAACTCATGGGACTGCTGTGCAAAATAATGTGTGATATAAAGACATTTTACAATTCCAAAGTGCCACATAGGAACTCAGTGACTATAATAAACATCATCATCATCATGTTATATTATATAATTTTAGTGTTCTGGAACCCTTGAGAATAAAAGCCAATATTTCCATCAAATTGATGAACAAAAGAATATTCTTAGTCCTACTGACTGTTGACTCAATGATGACTTTATTCATATAACTTTTATCAAATTAATAATAGATATTAAATGTAAATCAACACAATAAAATCTGAAGCTAACAAAATACTCAAATTCTTTTTTTTTTTGAATGGAATATTAACTACATTCTACCCTAAGGATTTTGTGTTGAGAATATTTATCTAGGCAACCATCTAACACTTTCGCAATCAAATCCTGACATTGATAAACGTACGAAGTGATCATGTTCTCCTGGGCAGTGGATATTGTGGACTAAGGTCAGAGTGTGAGAGAACAGCTGCCTTTGAGAACGCGCTCTGTCAGTGGCTTGTGGCATAAGCTGTGAGATGTATGGCTCTGAAGCAATTAGAAACGTTACTTTTAATCAAAATATTTTATATTTTAGACACACATCTGAATTGGGTTCGTACTCACTTATTTCTTACATGTACCACAATCAGTTTCTTTATAGCTCCTATCTAGCTCTTAATTTATCAGCTCTCTTTACCATTCCCATTGAACAGATGAGTAATAAGATCCAGGGCATTGACATGGCTTGTCAAAAACCACTCCTTTATACATTTATTGCTAAATTTTCTAAAAATTACACCACGTATTTTTTATTCGCTGGGCCTGACGTGGACTCAGGGAAAGTGTCAGGGGTGTGGGGGGAGGTTAAGCCATGACCTCATTTCCAGAAGAGGAACCCGCCCATTGTCTTGCCCGCAGGCTTCCTCATAATTGCCCCAACTTTTCATGAAGACTTATGTTCCTTTCCAAGCAGTCTTCATTGTTTTTGCAATTTTTTTTCTTTTTAGATTGACCAATAGGTTCTTCTAATATGAGGGTCCTGTTACCTTCTGTCCCCCTTTCTAGTAAAGCAAGAATATTTTTTTAATCTCTTGTTCCACTTCTGATCAAGTGATAGTGGCTTTCTGAATGCCTGTTCAAAATACCTGAGAAAAATTGCCAAAATCAATGAATTGTGTCTGTTATGGAGTCAGAAGGAGAATGGAGTCACATTTGCCACCCCAAGGTCAAAAATGCAAGGGGTTAACAACTATAATAGTAATATTGCTTTAAGACAAAAAGGTGCTTGTGGGGATGATATAATTCACAAGGACTTGAAAAGTTATAGATTATTAATAACCTACATAAATGAAGGCCTAAAACCCTAATAATAAAAATGACAATAGTATAACAATATCTCAAAATATATTTTTACTATGTATCAGGCACTGTACTAAGTTTATAATTTATAGATATGAATATATTATTTTATCTTCAATAACTATGATATATATATATATATATATATATATATACATACACACACACACACACTATTATCACCTTTCACATGTAGAAATGGAACCACAGAAAAGTAAAGAACATGAATATAACTACTAAATTGTACAAGATGGGATTTGTGATATTCTGATTCCAAATTTAAACTTCAGAGCTACCCTGTGCTACCTCTGTTGCTCTCTGGTGGATTACTGTATCCCTCCTATCAAGGGTTAGAATCATCTCTCTTTCCCCCTTCCAATCTTTGACTTGAGTTTTTCAATGAAATGCAGCCAAACGTTACCTTGCGAGTACTGAGGCTGGGCCTCTCGAGACCTTGAGCCTTTCCTCCCAGTGGTGAGGGAGGTATCCTGCACTGGCCTCTCTGTGAGTAGGCCTGGCCTAGCCTGCAGAATGAGAGGACGGACGAAACAAACCTTTCCATCTGGCCCACCTTCGACCAGCTAGCCCACAGCCAGTCTGGAAGCCGACTCCTGACAAACGATGAACCCAGCTGAGATCAGCCAACCCTGGCCCGATCAGCAGAACTGCTCAGTTGAGCCCAGTGCACACTGACAGCGCATAGGATTGTGAACCTAACAGATGGCTATTGTTTTAAGTCATTAAGTTTTGGCATGACTTATTATGTGGCCTAACCGATTTATGTCTTGAGAGGATGTAAAATAGGTGTTATAAAAAAAAGAAAAGAAAAGAAGAAGAAGAAACACGTCCTTCAATAGCAGGGAAGAAAGATGACTGTAGGATGAGAAATGTAGCAAGAGCTACAGAGCTTCTTTTTTGTTTTCATGTTAGCTACCCTTCCTCTCTATTTCTTGATATAGATTACTATGGGAAGGACCTCAAAGAAGAAACCTAATCATAGCCAGCAATACATTTACATTTATAAAAAGTAATAAAGAGTTAAAGGATAGAAGAATGAGTGACGGATATAAGTAAAGAAAGAGAAGGAAGGAGATTTCCATACAAAAGGAAGCAAATAGCAACTTCTATGATTTTTTAGCATCTCCATGTCTTTTTGGGTAGGTTACAAAAGTTACTGCTTTGGAAAGAAAAAAAAGTAGAGAGGAAAAGTTAGAGCAAATGTGCTGATGCTAAGTGTGCTTGGTTATGAAAGATGAAGAGTCAGATTTGAAAATAAGGGCGAAGGCTAACTGCAGTGCTATGTCCTATATTTAACTCCCCAGAGTGGAATTTTACTGGAGGTGGCAACACTGGCGGAAATGGCATCTTGGAATCTAAAGGACAAGTCTGGGTGTGTACAGAGCAGGGAAGAGATAATCCTAAAGAGTCCTCTAGTCTTATTGAGGCCATTGACCTCAGTCTAGAATTCATAGACATGGAATACAGGACACGGATTTGCTTACTTCCTGCTGTTTGTCTCTGGGATGTCTCTGTTAGTCCAACTGAAATCTCAGGGGAGTTCTGGCTGTCTTTACTGGCCAGGTGAAAGGGAAAGCTGACTGTCTCCCATGTTTTGTCTTCCATCTGGGCAACGTTGGCATGGCTGCTCTTTATTGAAATAGGTAGGACAATGGGAAGTACAAAAAAGTCAAGTGATATAACCTGGGGATACACTTGCCACTCCAGTAGCTGAATGGCTGAATACAGACTTGAGTGTTAAGCTAAATGGATTAAAATAAGAAAAGGAAAGGGTTTGTTGTTGTTCTGCAAGGATAATTTGCTTTCTCTTTATTTATCAGGTCTGCATTTGCTGTCCTTCCAAAACAGAAAGAGTTGCTTGTTTTATTTTTAGAGCCTGGGTTCATCATGAGCTCCTACTGGGTGAAGTTACAGGTGCCTTAAAGAATGGAAGCCATCTTTTCTCTCTCTCTTGAACTTCCAGCTTCAGATTTTGACCAGATGCCTTCACTGGGAAAGGTAGCCAATCCTCTTGTCTCTCTTTCCCAGTCTGGAAGCTATTGTGCCAGTGCAGACTTATGTCCCACTTTGATCCAAGCCAACTGTCTTTGAATACCTGGCTGAGGTTCCAGCTTCTAAATTTAGATTTAGTGTTTTTTTGTTTTTTCATGTGAGTATGGTTTGTTTCCTTGCTTGCTTATTTTACCTTCCTTTGTGGCAGGGTAATGTGGAGAATGAAGAGGAGAATGAAGCAGTATGGAAGTCTATGACCCACGTAGGCTTTTAAATCTAAATATCTTGATCTAACTGAGCCTTTGTTTAGTGATCTGCTTTGAAGTATGAGGTACCTGTGCAGCATTTTATAAGGTGGAATTCTGAGTCTCCCTGAAATCTGTCACTTTCCTGAGATTCCTGAAGGAATCGTGATGCTTGGCATGAAAGGGACAGAGATTTGGGGGTCACTTTCTTAAAATGCAGCTATAACCCTATCAAAGTTGAATCCTTAAAATTAAAATACAGCCTCTCACTATACATACTGAGGAGGGCCAGCCTAGGACAAAAGTTGATCTTGGAAAACCATGTCCTTGTCTTGTGAGAAATGGCCCAGTTTTAGATGGCTTTTAGCCAGGTTAAACTTAGAATGTTCACCTGGTTTCAGGTATATCCTGAGGTCTTGGGAACTTTATCTTGGCTTGGAGAATCAAATAAGGATGGTTCCTATGGCAGATATGTTAAAGGATATCCTGAAAAACGATTTTCAGATGGTTTCAATTCTGTCAAGCTTCTTCTTAGGTGAGTTTGCACTTCCCTGACTCATGAGACCTTCATGCCAAGCAGATTTGCAGGATGAAAATGCTCTTTATATATATACTAGAGGCCTGGTGCACAAAATTTGTGCACAGGATCGAGCCTAAAAGGGTAGTCATACATCCTTCTCACAATCCAGAAATGCTGACTCCAAACTGCTCACCTGCCTGCCTCCCTGATTGCCCCTAACCACTTCTGCCTGCCAGCGTGATCACCCCCTAACCACTACCCTGCCAGCCTAATTGATGTCTAACTGCTCCCCTGCCAGCCTGTTTGCCCCCAACTTCCCTCCTCTGCCAGCCTAGTCACCCCTAACTGCCCTGCCCTGATTGCCCTCAACTGCCCTCCCTTGCAGGCCTGGTCCCTCCCAACTGCCCTCCCCTGATAGCCTGATGGCCCACACCTGCCCGCCCTTGCAGGCCTGGAACCTCCCAATTGCCCTCCCTTGCTGACCATCTTGTGGAGGCCATCTTGTGTCCACATGGAGGCAGGATCTTTGACCACATGGGGGCAGCCCTCTTGTGTGTTGGAGTGATGGTCAATCTGCATATTACTCTTTTATTAGATAGGAGGATAGAGGCCTGAGGCTTGGGTGGGGGCCAGCTGGTTTGCCCTGAAGGGTGTCTCAGATCAGGGTGGGGGTTCCCTTGGGGTGTGGGGTGGCCTGGGCGAGGGGCCTATGGTGGTTTGCAGGCCAGCCATGCCCCCCCAAGTGACCCAAGCGGAGGCCTTGGGATCTGGGATTAATTTATGTTCTACAATTGAAACTTTATAGCCTGGAGCAGAGCCAAGCCTTCTGCTCGCTCTGTGGCAACAGCCATTTCTATTTGGGTTTATTTAAATTCTAAAGTTGAAACTTTGTAGCCTAGAGTGGAGGCCTAGGTGCTAGGGCTGCAGAAGCGTGACTTCCTCCATTACCCAGGCAAACCTAGCCTCTGCTCTCTCCAGCTTTGTGGCTGCTGCCATTTCTGTTGGGATTATGTAACTTCTATAACTGAAACTTTGTAACATTGAGTGGAGGCCTAGGCCGGCAAGGGCAGGCAGAAAACTTGGCTTCCTCCATTGCCAGGGAAACCCAAGCCTCCCTCCTGCTCTCAGTGCCCACAGCCATCTTGGTTGGGGTTTATTTGCATAATTTGTTCCTGATTGGCTGATGGGCATGGCTGTGAGTGTGGCTTGATCAGAGGTATGGTCAATTTGCATATTACTCTTTTATTAGATAGGATATCCTATCTAATAAAAGAGAAACATGCAAATTTGACCATACCTTCGCTACACTACCAGCCAATCATGAGCAGTGGGCAGGGCCAAGCAGCGCCAGCACCCAGCCCTGGGTGCTGAGATGAAGTGAAGGCGGCAGAGAGCGCTCGTCCTGGGGGGCAGAGATGAAGTGGCAGCAGCATGGCACTCAGGTAAGAGCAGAGAAGACTGAAGGCTCCAGCTGGAGTGAAGCCTCCAGCTGGCCAAAGTAAAAATGGAAAGCAACAGCCAGAGGGAAGGCCTGGGTCCCAGGTTCCAGAGGAAAACTGGTCCTGGAAGCCAGGGGAAGGAAAGCCTATTGTATGAATCTTCATGCGATGGGTCTCTAGTGTGTGTATGTGTATATATATATATATATATATATATATATGTGTATGTGTGTGTGTGTGTGTGTGTGTGTGTGTGTATGCAATGTTTGTCTTCAACTCTTTCTCCAGTGTTATATTTGAGAAACTATTCTTCCAATGACATAAACAATGGTCCCCATCACCACAAATTCCTTTTATAGAACTTTATCCCTAGTGCTCTTTTAATGCAAAAATATATTTTGTAATATCGTCATTGTAAGAAGATGGTATCAAAGAGGTACTGATGGCTCATAAAGATTCTGAGAACAAAATCTGAAAATGTCAGATTGAGAGTTGGCCAGTGTTCTGAGTCCCTAACACTGAAAGTAGACGATGAAGAGGACTGCAAAATGCTTAACTTTTTAAAGTTAATCTATATTAACACAGGAACGTTAGGCAGATATGAAGTGTAAATGCATTTTTAAAAATCTTACTCCATCTATGTTTATTTAATATTGATACATCTGTGATCAGGTAGGTACTCAACTGGCTCAGAGTCTAGTTTCTAGAGCACATCAATTTGTTTATGGTTATTTACTGAACATTCTCTATAGACAATATTGTGGTATTCTAGTCATCTTATTTTGAATTGAATGTATTATTTATTTAATGAGAAAATATGCATTTGTCTGTGTATTCTCAGACAAATGAGAATTACTCATGTCTCTGCTAGAGTAATTATAAATTAGTTGAAACAAAAGAAGGTAGTTTGGTTATATCTATTACTTTCCAAATTTTATGTCTTTGCTGACCAAATAATTTTACTTTGAGGAAGTTTATAGAGATACTAGAATCCTGATGCATGAGATTTATGCGAGAGAAGGCCTTTTGTTCCCTGGCTGCAGGCACCAGCTTCCCTCTGGCACCTGGGACCCGGACTTCCCGCTAGCTGCTGGCATACACCTGGGTCCCGGGCTTCCCTCACAGCCCTGGCTTGGTCCAGTTGGTGGGTCAGAAGGACATCCAGTCTAATTAGCATATTATGCTTTTATTATATATACATATATATATAATATATAGGCACAATATATATACTTATTGCTTAAAGTATTACAAATAGTAGTGCATATGTTTCCTTCCCCCCCCATTGACCTCCCCCTCGGCCTCTCCTACCCCACAGCACATGTCCTCACCTGTCCTCCCCTCCCTCCGTGTCTTGTATCCATTGGTTATGCTTATATGCATGCATAGAACTCCTTCGGTTGATCTCTGCCCATGCCCCCCACTCTCTCTTGCCTTCCCACTATAGTTTGACAGTCTGTTCAATGCTTCTTTGCCTCTGTATCTATTTTTCCTCCATTTCTTTTCTTTAAAAAATCTTGCATCTGCATACCAGAGATAAACATATAAGAACAAAAAATATTTGAGTCCCAGTTTCAATGTCAAATAGTTCCTTATGTGTACATGTCAGCAATGATATCTGGAGGGTGGACAAATGGTGGCTTGATCTCTATCACATAAACTGACCCAATGGGATGTGTTTTTTTTTATATTGGCATGATTTAAGAATGAAAAACTAATTCATGTTGTTCTACCTAATGGCAGCCTAAGGAATGGCAAGCATCTTAAAGATTCTACAGAGGTGAAATAAGGTTTCCCCCAAATATATCCCTGCCTCCCAAACAGACATTGCAAGGATATTATATAATACATATAAATCTTTCCAAGTGTATTCTTGGCTAAAATGATTGATTATGACATCTTGAGTCAATATGGACTGCTTTATTTTATGTATAATTGGAAATTCAGAAAAACGTTTTCTTATACCATTGCAGAATATCTTAAGTGTAAAAAGTAATGCTTTGACGGAAAAGCATCAACTCTCACTTTAGAGACAAAGCTTAGCCTACTTAAACAGATTCTACCACTGCCAGTGCCCAAGTTTAGAACTTGTGCCAAGTAAGCAGCAGCAGCTCTACCTCTATCAGCTGTGGAGTGTTCAGCAAAAATAAGTATTATATTTAAATATTTCTGCGCCAATTAAGTAGAGAAATATTTAGGAAAAATTGATTTATAATGTGAAATTTCCCTTGCAATTAACTTCAATTACAGAGTTAACTTCACAATTTCACCAGAGTAAATGGATGGGATAGATTTTTCCCTTTAAGTTCTTTTCCCCCATGCTGTGCAGTGGCCTTAATTATCTATTAAATATCTTCATGGTTTGTTTTGCTCATTCTCTCCCCCACAAAGTTCAGCGCTAAACTGGTAGCTGCTGTAACTATTTAAGCTTGGGTTTTCTGGTACTGTTATGCCCATCCCCTCCCTTTATAAGTCACGTGCTTCTTCAACTTTGGTCAATGTACTATTTAATCAGTTGTACATAGATTACTAATGTTGGCAGACTCTCACACCTTAAGAGAATGTAATTGAATGGTTTGGTTACATCCTAAAAGGCAGAGTGGTACCCTTTCTATCAAGCTCTCTATTTGGCAGCTGGGCCCACATAGATTCCTAGAAAATGGTCAACCTGTTTTTAACCTCAGGTGAAAATGTTGTTAAGGTATAAGCTACACATAGTTCATTGTATGGCAGAGATTTTGAATGACTTTTGCCTACTCAACATACATGAACTCTGCTTTCTCTACAGGCCCTGGACCTTCACACTAGAGCATGAAAGGTACATCTGATGGCTACCTGCTTCAGTGAAAAGAGGGGCTCCACACTGCTTCTCAGGACCCCTACCTTTACCTGTGTCTTCCTTCCCACCAGTCCCCAAATCCAACTCTTTTGGTGCAAGGTCTTCAAAATAAGATAGGAATCATATCTGTCATGCCTATTTCTGATTCCTGGCAGAACTGGGTTTTTTAAAATCTGAGAATAAAGAAAGGCAAGACCTTAGGTCTTCATAGAGTTCTAAAATCATACAGGATTATCAAAAATACAATCAGACATTTTGTACTGTGAAGATTGACTTTATCTACCTATCATTCCTGTATCTTATGCTAGAAGAGCATCTAGAGTCTTCCTAGACATGAAAAACATATCAAAATACATCTAATTATTTCCTTGGCCTCAGTGGAGTGCAGGAAAAGTGAGAGGCATGTGAGTATTAGAAAACTTGCTTCAAGTGACAAGAAAGTAGAGAGGCTAGGATAGATGGCAAGCCTGGGAGGCAAGTAGAGGGATCTTAAGGAAAGGGAATTGAACTTCTATAGGATTCTTAGCACCTGGCCCTGTGCTTGCACACTTTAGAAATTCAGCAAAGGACTCAGAATGAACTATTTAAAAATATAACAAGATACATGTAGACCAAATTTTCATTTAGTATAGACATGAACATTGAGCTGACATCCATTTTCTTCTAGCTCTGTATCCTTAATCGACTATATCATAGGCCATTTAAAGACTCTAAAAAATAAAAAGAACACCCATGGATCCCCTCTTCACATAATAAATTATAGAATTCTGATTATAATTTCAGGGGCTTATGGATCCTCCAAGGTCCATCAGAAAATTTCATAATCTCTGGGGGTTTGGGGTGGGGACAGGCAGTATTCATCTCAGACTTTAAAATGCTACAGAATTTTACTTCCTATTTATTTTTAATCAAACATGAATCCTCAAGTTCCACATAGATATAGTCATCCTATTTTAGTTCACTCATTGAAATTGCTTTGAAATGCTTCATAAGCCTGCAAAGAAGTCAGATTCACAGAGCTGTGAAAAAAATGATGGCACTTCTAAGTATATTTCCCATCTTTGATCATGAAAGGAAAGCCATTCAACCTCTTAAACCCATAATTGTTTGTGGGGACTCTGAATGCTTCCAGATTGCTCTAACATTGTTCATACTCTTAAGATAGCATTAGGGTTGCAATTAATGCTCAAGATCTCTATAAGGATGCCCAGGGTGGTAAGAAGGGGAACACACAGGAATGGAGGGTATGAGTCTAACTCAGCTAACAGTGATGGATGTATCTGAATGTACCAGCACATTCCACTCAGACCTTATTTTTTGAAAGATTCAGAGACTCAAGAAGCAGAATGTGCTGGCTGTCAGGAGATATCCACTGATATAGCTGTGCCATTATTGTACAAGTAAATGTTGAAAGAAAACAGAGCCCTCAGAGAGCCAAACAATTTTATACCAAGCAAACGTGACATGTTTGACATAATCATAAACTCCTAGGAGTGCTGTAAAACCAAATTTTGAACAGAATAAGAAGAAAACACCTCACAGTCCCTCATGTTCGAATTAAGTCGGAAGTCAGGGAGGAACCTCCTGAGAGTGAGTGTTATGAAACCATGAAATGGGTTCACAGAACATAATGGATCTCAATTTTGGAGTTTCATCAAAATAACCTGGGAAGTTAAAACCCTGTGTTTTCCCTCTCCCCCGGCCCATAGTCTGCGGTGAGGTTGGGAGGAAAGTACTGGGATAAGACGAGAGGACAATATTTGTTGGATCTTACTCTGTGACTATTTTGTATTTCACCTTTATTGTATTCATATTACAAAAGAATCATTTTCCCTGGAAGGAAGCATCATTTGCTGGTTAAATAAATAGACAGAAACCTGGTGACCTGGTTCGAATGCTGGCGACCTCAGATAGTAGCAGCATAGTGAGTTCTTTCTTTATCTTTCCCTTACCTCAATTTCTCATCTCTAAATTGGAGTGACCATTTGAGTGATTGAATGGCTGGCGATTAAAGCAGGTGAATTCACATTTAGTACTTAAAGAACCGCACTTGGCATAGAGTGAGCACTGGTAAATGTGGCAATTACTCTTAGCAAAATTTTACAAGTAAGAAAATGGAAGGTTTGGAAGGTTAAGGAGTGGTTAGCGCAGGGTTGTGCTGTGCTGGAGATTTTTAAATCATTCCAGCCCCCTTCTCCTTAATTGTTCCGGGGCCCACAGCACAAAGCCTTGAGGTTGGAGGATGGATTCACTCTCTTTTCCAGAGCATGCCAGACTTTTTGGTTCTGTGATTTCCTTATGGCAAGATCAGGGTGGCACCATTTCCCACATTCAAATGAAGTCTCTCTTCTGAATGTGAAAATAAATAGCAAAAATAATATAGTGATTATTTTTGAAAATTATCTGATTAACTGTAAATAGATATTTTTTTGGCTTATGGGCTTCAACCCTATATACACACACAAAGGAAGCAATCTAACCATTTTTCAATGTTCTGGGTTATGTACAGTGAAAGAGGTGAGGATTTTCAAGGTGAGGGCCCCAAACCACCTCTTGTTCGGGCTTCATCAGGCCTAACAATTCTCTGGGCCATTGCTCCTGAAGGTTAGAAAACATTGGTCACCACTATGGGCTACAATTTGTGCTGCACACTCTGAATGCCAGGACATCCTGTTCCCATTCCTGACCATGAGACTAGACTGGAGTCCTTCTACTCTAATAACCACCTGCATCCCAATGAGGTTGGCTCTGAACATGGGACTTCTGGGATTTTCTCCAGGCTCCAGATTCCAAATTACCTTCTCAGTCAACTCTGCTTCCGGTTTGAAACTTTGCTTCTGATCTTGCTTTTGCTCTGGATTTAAAAAACCCAAGACTGTCTTATGCTTGTTAGAAACTATTGCACACTCAACACATAGATCTCATTTCCCCATTGCTTCCTGTACCACATTAGGGGTTAATATTATTTCTTTTGCATCCGGGATCAATTCTTGGACAGAGGTGAACACTTATGGAATCTATTTGATTTAATTGGATTCAATTCAATACAATATTTTGAGCACCTGCTTTGAGACCAGCCCTACTTTGAGCTATACCTAGCCTGACAGAGGATAAGAACGCAGACTAAGGATAAAACATCACATATTAATACAAATCTTCTTCCTCTCCTTTTCTCTCAACTTTAACTTCAAATAAGTTCCATCTACCCACTTTTTGCTTTTCCCTTAGAACAAGCAATGAGGCTTTTAAGAGTCCTTGTCACATGAAAGGCGAAGCGCTGGTTCAAGATATTTTCAAGGATCTGACAACCACTTTGGAAGCCGACTAATAGCACTTCTCTCCCATGGGTGCCACGGGCAATTTGATTTCTCTCCCTTGTGTGTGAGAGGGTGTGCAAATGTGGGGTGCTGCTTTAAAAATGCAGCTCTGAAAATTAAACTCTATCATTGTACACCACACCTCATGTCAAATTTCACTCCCTTTAAACTCTGCTCCTGCTTGCGGGCAGTGGATTTATAAAATGCCATGTGCTCACATCCATACCCACCCATCACGCATACTCCTGGGCTCATGCACTTGGCCTTCAGCGCACAGCTTGCATGCTGGTAAATAGGACAATGCCACATCTGCCAAGTGTCTGCAGTGCTGACACCTGATATTGTTGTGCTAGTCATTTCCCCCGAGGTGGGACTGATGCAGTAACAGACCCAGCAAGCTCCATTAAATCTCTCCTTACGCCTTCCCCAGGGCAGAGAGTGCCCATTACGAAACCCCAGCCATTCTATAAGCTTTCCTGAGTCATCACCGTCTCTTTCAGCCGGCTGCCTCACCAGCCCTGCCGCATGCCTGCTCTGTCTCTCAGGGATGGGGCTGGTATGCACAGCCACACTTTGCTAAACATTCCTCACTCAAATCAAGGCTGGTATGACAGCTAGGCTGAATTCTACTTTGTGGTGGCACTTGTGCACCTCTGGTTGGTAGCGAATTTCTGGCTGCCATACAGTCAGCCACTATTAACCACTAAGATGCCAGGGCCCAATGAGAGACAACCTAGCAGCCTCTATGTCACCAAAAGTTATTCCAAGTCCAGTACATTTGGCAAACCTATACTAGGAATGCCTCTCTTAGGGCATCATTGTTCACCTTAGCCTATCAAAGGCTCTGAGAAGATTCACAATTACAAACCTATTTAACCTATTTGACATTGTCCTCCAAAATCTTGACCTCAGAGTTCTTTCCTCACCATAGGCAGCTCCCCAAAACACACACACATGCTTAAACCTACCTACCATATGTAGACTGTGTCTTGGTCAACTCAAGCTGCTATAACAAAATATCATAGACTTGGTGGTTTGAAAAAACTGACATTTATTTCTCACAGTTCCGAAGGCTGACAAATCCGAGATAAAGGTACAGGCAGATTCAGTTCCTGGTGAGGGTTCTCTTCTTAACGTGCAGATAGCTGCCTTCTAGCTAGGTCCCCACAAGGTACAAAGAGAGTGACTCTGTTGTTTCTTCTTATAAGGAACCAATCCCATTATGGGGACCAACCTCCATAGCCTCATCTAAACCTAATTTCTTCCTAAAGTCGCCACCTCCAAAACCATCCTATTGGGTTGAGAGCTTCATCGTATGAATTTTGGTGGAGGGGCAAACATTCAGTTCATAACAGTTCCCATTAATCAAGATTCTGCACAACAACACTTGTTTAGATTTTCCTAAAGCCGATTTTCCTTTATAGTCTGAGAAACATATATCATCCTAGAGTACAGACTCTTGAGTCTACCAGAGCTCAAGACCTAGCAGCGTGACCTTCTGCAAGTCTAAAAATAATGACTATCTTATAAGGTCATTGCAACAGTTAAATATAACAAAAGAACTAAGAACAGCTCTAGGCTACTGAGAAGCAGGCGGCAATAAATGTTAATTATTGTTAATTTCCTATGGAAGACTATATTTTGGGAAGTGCTAAACCAAATTATTCTTGCTGGTCACACTTTCTCCTTTTGGGTAGGGGGGCACTGAGTCAATTTGGTTTCTCATTTTAAAGTTTCTGGCGAAATAAAGCCTGTTATCAATACAAAGCTGGACACTTAGTTTTTATCAGCAAAAGTAGCAAAGGCAGTGACCCTCTGTGAACCCAGCCACACACATATCATGTTCTGAATGCAGCTGAGCTAATCCTGGGCATAAAATCAAATCAGGCTCAGCTCCTACAGTGTCACCCAGGTTCCTCTTTTCTCGGTGGGCATGTGCCTAAGCTGATATTTTTGGGAAAATGGAGATGTCTAGAACTCTGGACAACCCTAAGAAGCTAAATTCTGATGGCCTCTAGATAAAGGGTAAGGAAATGTTAATGGAGATCAGTGGGTCCATTGTCTTTAAGTCTTAGTTCTGGGGATGTGATTGGCACATCAATATCAGATGTCAGATTTTAGGGAGGGGAATAGCTTTATCTACTCAACCCCTAATTGTGATGGATCATAGCTTGCTGGAGAAATAAACAGAAACAATAAGGAAACAAACAACCCTGCAAATAATCAAACAAAACAAAATCTTCCCACTTTAAACCCCAGGCTTAAAATCTCTCATGTTCTTAAATGTCTTGGAAAAGTAGAAGGTTCTTCTACTTCTGAGGACTTGAGGACTTGAAGACCCCATGTCAGAGCCTCATAATTCTTTGAACACTATCCTAGCAGCTAGCTGAAGTCAGATTTATACTGACCTTACACTAGGTGAAAAATGAGATTAAAAAGTGAGATCTGAAAGGAGAGAGTTGGATGCAGGGCCTGGACCAGGGTGAGACAATTGAGGCATTCAACTTGGGTGCAGAATTTAAGAGAGAATAAAAAAGTTCAGGAATCAAGGTAAACAGTATTTAAATGTAATGTGTTAAATATAAAAATTAGTGTAGAAAAACCATCATGAAATATCAAAATGTAAAGCCAAGATCAGCATGAATGAATGTTCCTTCTGTCTTAGGTTCTAATATGGCTCCAGACAGCACTGTGGGGTGGACCAGGAACACGTGAGTGACCAGGAAAGATTAGGTCCACAGGTAAAATTAACTGACAATTTCCATCAGACTTTTATGTTTCTCAAGCTTGGCAAAATTTAAGAGGCAGTATCTAAGAGCAAAATTAGTAATGGAATAACACCTTTCTAATCACCTCGAAGAAGATCAACACTCGAAATTTTCATAAGGGAAGCTAGGGGGTGGGGCAGACAGGAGGGAAGATTTGTTGGATATTTGTTATTCCTTGAACATAATTCTTTAAACTTCATGGTGACTCCAAAATTTTATCTCTCTATTACCATTTGGTTGCTGAGGGGACTGAGCTTAGTATGACCCAAACTAAAAGTTAATGGGATGATAGAGATAACATTTACAATGCTTAGCCCCAAAACTCTTGTTTTTTCCATTACATTCTTTTATGTATGCTTTGTTTTTTTTTTCTTTTATTTTAAGGCAATAATAGCACTGATTCCTGCCATTTCTTATTACATAATATAAGCAAATACACTTTAAACAAATAGCTCCTTAAATGCCTTGCTTCTCTACTGCCTCAATTCCACAGCCTATTACACACACACACACACACACACACACACACACACTTACACATGCATCAGAGGATGATGATGGCTTCACATTCCTTTTTTTAACATGAGCTGCTGACCTCTTGCCAAAAGCATGACAGAAATAAAAAGGTGAATTTATTCTTTAGGTCATTTATTACCAATTGCTGAGTACCAGGAAGTCAATTATTTTGGATCTGGAATATTGCAAGAGAGAAAATAAATAGCCTAACTTTGGGACTTTACATTTTCATAGAGGTGCGGATCCTGAACGTTGAATCGAGTGTTCTCAATTCTCCTTTTCATGGCAGAAAGGAAGTGGTAGCTGGTTAATTTCTGGTACACACTGTCCACAACGGATGATGAAGGCAGGGACAATATTCTCTAGGAGGCTGTACACATTTTTGTTTTTCCTTTGCTGTTAGAAATTTGGCCACAGCTACAAATAAAGCATCCAGTCTGAAAAGCTCCCACCTGTCTCCTATTTGTGTCCTTCAGTCTACCAAACATAACAAGATTTCTGCAAGTAGGACAGTTGTTGTCATTCTGCAGGGTTGTCTTTTGAATGAGTAGACACACCTCCCTCTCGACTTCATGGCAACTGGAAATTGAATCCTAGTTTCAGGGAAAAGCACTGGCTTTCCTGAGCTGCTTGTAAGGTCATGGGCATGGCACGATTCTGAGAAACACTGCTTTAGGTCCACAGTTGGATAACTTAATTCTATTTAATAACATCTGCCGGGACATTTCAAGTGCAGTCTTTTATACTGAATATCTCCGGTAGGTAGTTTATTATTTATTCATCTAATGACTTAACATTCCACAATAAGAGCTTTAGTACAAAAGATTGTCTAGCCTTGACTGAATGATTACTAATGGGTTGTTAATAGCTGTTACACTGGTACCAGGTCTATTATATTATGTAGGCTAAAATTGCTGTGCTGACCTCAGGTGAGCAGTTCTCTGGGAATGCAGATACACTTGAGCAAGCAGAAGCAAACTCATAGAGCTCAGACTGCTTCTTTTCAATACAGTATCTCCCTTAAGGCAGATGCTCAGAAGAAGAGGAGAGTTTATATGATCATCTAGACCTTGATGTTCTTTTTGAAAATGTTTCTAGGAGGAAGGCTAGCAATATTGTAGAGTAATCAAAGCTTGGGCATCAATATCAGATAATCTGTTGGTAAATCCTCGCTTCCTCACGTTCAAGACAGTCTATTATAACCATGGGCAAGCAATTTGACCTCTTTAAGATTTGCTGTTCTCACATAAAAAAATATGTGAGATGTGATGTCTAAAAGTGATGGTATCTAACCCATAATGTTGAGAGAAATGAATGAGATCACACGTGTGTGATGGAAAAGTTATTAATGAGGAATTACTCAGATATGTTCCACTGCTTCAGTCAACGAAAAAGCAGGTTTCAGTTGCTAATCCAATCTTCAGACCCTTTTCCTAGAATCCAGTCGTTCCAGAGAAACCTTTGGTGGAGCAGAGTAAGCTCGAAAGAATTGGAGTAAACGAGAAAGAATTTAGCCAAGAAATTAGGTCAACAAGTAAAAAACAGTAGAGGTGGGAAGAAAGTTCAGGACAAGAGTCTGGAGAATGTGGGAAAGCCAAGAGCTGAGGAAGTGAGGAGAGGGGGTAGCAGAATTCCCATTTGTACTCTTTGAGGGTTCCTCATTCATTTTGTTTTAGTTTAGAGTGTTGAATTCTGTCTTTGTGTAAGACCTTATTGAGGAACCCATTCAGAGGTCCTAGATCTCAAATGATTACCTGTGTGAAGTGGTTATTACAGGCTATGACATATAAGAAATAATGAAAAGGTTTGAACATTTATAATAGGGACTACAAGGATGACTATGATGATAATGCTGATTATAATTATAGTCATTATTATATCTAAAGTAAAATTCTAAGGAAATCTTAATTTAAACATGTATGTCTTTTGGGCATATCAGAAGATCACATATGATCGGAGCATTTGGAAAAATGGCATTTTGTTACTCTTTTCTTATGTAAAACTGCATTTGATTACAAAATACTGGAGGAGCTTTCCATCTTGGCTGAGGTGGAAACTCAACATGGGCTGCTGGCCTCCTGCCTTAAAACCACCCTGGGAAGTTGGGGAAAAAAAGGAATGTGAGGTCATCATCATCCTCTGATGCATGTGCATGTGTGTTCGTGTGTGTGTGTGCGTGAGCGCGAATGTGTGTGTGTGTGTGTGTGTGTGTGTGTGTGTGTGTGTGTGTGTGTTTGTGTGTGTGTGTGTGAGGGGAGAGAGAGAGAGAGAGAGAGAGAGAGAGACAGAGAGAGACAGAGAGAGACAGAGAGACAGAGAAATAGGCTGTGATCTTGCCAGAGCTGGTTTGGCTCAGTGGAAGGGTCCCGGGTTCGATTCCAGTCAAGGGCATGTAGCTTGGTTGGGGGCACCTCCCGAGTGGGGGGGGGTGCAGGAGGTGGCTGATCGATGTTTACAACTTTCTATCTCTCTCCTTTCCTCTCTGTTTTACTGATTTTTATCAAGAAAGAAAAAGAAAGGAAGGAAGGAAGGAAGGAAGGAAGGAAGGAAGGAAGGGCTGTGGTCCTGAGGAAGTAGAGAAGCAAGTCATTTAAGGAGCTGTTTATCTTTTTCCATAGAAATTGCAATGACTGACTGTTGCTATTGAAACGTCAGTATGAAAGCAGCATAAAATCACTGAGGTAGTCTTAACCAGTTTGGCTCAGTGGATAGAGCATTGGCCTGCAGACTGTTGAAGGTTCGCAGGTTCGATTCTGGTCGGGGACATGTACCTTGGTTGTTGGCACATCCCTAGGAGGGGGTGTGCATGATGTTTCTCTCTCATTGATGTTTCTAACTCTCTATCCCTCTCCCTTTCTCTCTGTAAAACAATCAATAAAATATATCTTTTTTAAAAAATCACTGAGGTAAAGGGTAGATGAAAACAACTCTTGAGTGCCTGGCTGGTGTGGTTCAGTGATTGAGCATTAACCCATGAACCAGGAGGTATCAGGGCACATGCCTGGGTTGCAGCCTCAAGCCCCAGTGTGGGTCATGCAGGAGGCAGCCGATTAGTGATGCTCTCTCATCATTGATGTTCTCTCTCTCTCTCTCTCTCTCTCTCTCTCTCTCTCTCTCTCTCTCTCTCTCCTTTCCTCTCTGAAAGCAATAACAATATACTTTTTTTAAAAGGCAACTCTCAAGTATTCATTACTTTAGCCCCTTTCTTCGAATTCCCATGGCTGGAGGATTATAACTATGGGAAATATCTCTCATTTTATACAGATTAAATACATATATACACATATAGAAAAATCTCTTCATTTTCTATAATAAAATATATAATATAATCTAAACACTTAAAGATGATTTCTGTCCTGGAGGATGGCAGACAGTCCACAGGAGTGACAACACAGAGGACTATTCAGAGTCATTCTGTGTTGCCTGGTGTCTCAGGCTCATCTCTCATCCCCAGTTGAGGTCCACCCCAAGGCCAGACCTTGACCTGTTTATTACATTATAGATGATCATGGAGGTGGTACCAAGGCCAGAAGACTAGACACCTGAAAGCTACAAACACGTTGCAAACAAAGGAAAAAGCCAATCTGATGATTATTGAAAATAAGTACAATCAATATTCACAAAAGGGTGAAAATACCGACAATAGGAAGGCAGGGGGAGAAGTCTGAAATTGGAAACAAGTAGAAATATTTTGGTATCAAATGCTTAGTTGAGAAAACAGAAGATTTGGCGTATGGTATAAATATAGGAAAGGGCACAGATGGAACTCTGGTTACATGAGATGAAAACATTTTCTTAGATGGTAATAGCTCAGGATAGAAGGGAAGCTAGGGAGAATCGAAATAGAAGTGTCCTGAACTGAATAACATTCCAGAGGAGAAAAAAAAAAGACAGGTAGAAACCGCTTGATAAAGAATTTCCCACCTTTAAAGATAAAAAGCCCAAGATTGAAGTGAATTGATACATGTTTGAACCTAATGACGTGAAACCCCGGAATGTAAAGGACACAAAGAACATTATAAAAGGTTTCAGGGAGGAGGCAGACCAAGTACAAAGGAAACTATTCAGATTGGCATCACACATTTTTACAGAGCCTTTCATGCTCTGCCACCCTCTCTATCACCTCCGGTCACTCACTCCAGCACAGTTGGGAGTGTGCACTGTCACTAACTCTTGAGTCAGAACTGAGTTTAGTGACTTACAACCAATAAAACATGGCAGAGGTGACAGGGTTTCTTTCAAGGCTAAGTCCAAAGAAGTCTTGCAGCTTCTGTTCTGAGCGTGCTCCAAATCATCCCTCTCAAAGCCAGTCCTCAGGTAGGAGGTCTGAGAGTTCCAGGTGAGCCCCACCTTTCAGCAGTCCTCTCAAGTCACCAAACTTATGAGTGGAGAAGGCATATTGGATCCCTTAGCCTCAGATCTCTTAGCTCTTAACTGTTCACATCATTCCTAGCTGATTGTCACCCCAGTTGAGGCTTTAGGGTTATGGAGCAAAAAGTAGGACTTCACTGTACTCTTCCTGAATTCCTGACCCAGAGATTTTACGAGCGTAAAATACTCAATGATTTCCCCCACGGTGGCCTATGATTATTTGTTACACAGCAATAGACAGCTAGAACACTTAGAGTGTTCTTTCTTAAGAGGCACTTGTAAAGGCAGATGTAAAGAAACTCAAGTAGGCCTAATATATATTCATTCTTTTATTCCCCAAATATTTATTAATTATTCACCATTTGTCAAGTACCATTGAAAGTGCTAAGGATAAAACAGTGTGCAAAGACAGACACAATTATTGAGTTCATAAAAAGTACAGTCTTTTCTAAATTCTAGGGGAAAATAGACGTTGAGTTCAAGCTGAAGACTTACTTGTATATATAGTCTCTAATGCATTCACAAGCATGTGTGCATGCACACACATACATGCCACATACACATACTCATCCATAAGTAATACAACATTGTATGCCATATAGTCATAAATCAAATAAATGAAGTCAATAGTAAAAAAAAATGAATATTGGAATGCCTCTCTACTCTCTCAGAAGCCTTAATAGGTGGCTTTTTAAAAAATCTTAAATTCCTGCCGAAACCGGTTTGGCTCAGTGGATAGAGCGTCGGACTGCGGACTGAAAGGTCCTGGGTTCAATTCCGGTCAAGGGCATGTACCTTGGCTGCGGGCACGTCCCTAGTAGGGGGCGTGCAAGAGGCAGCTGGTCGATGTTTCTCTCTCATTGATGTTTGTAACTTTCTATCCCTCTCCCTTCTGCTCTGTAAAAAATCAATAAAATATATTAAAAAAAATCTTAAATTCTTTTTATAAGAGAGATGGTCATACTCATACCCTTACATTCACTCTCTCCAAATATGTATATATGTTTATATATATAGTCTTAAATATATATAGATATATGTTTATATATATAGCCTTAATTATCTAATATATTTTATATTATATATATATTATATTATATATAATACTAAGCTAAGCTAAATGCTTCCTTTGAATAACAATAAAGTACTCAATCAGGGATGAATAATTACATCATTAATATTCCCAATGGAGATGATTTTCTCTTCTCACAACAGCATATTCAAGCTCAACCATGAAGACCCCTGGAAGCAAATTCTATAAAATTACTGAGATTCAAAACATTCTGGCGCTGGCATTAACCTTTGTGCTTGCTGAGTCCAATCCCCTTATTTTACAGCTGGAGCAACTGAGTCCCAGCAGGCAACGGAACCAGATGGGTCATGCTATCGGCAGTGATGCAGAGCAAGCTAAACTCTGCGAGGTCGGCTGAGGTCCCATGTAACCCAGAGGAATCCTGGCATCAACTTCAAACCCTCTTCTCAATTCTGGCACCAGTTCTGGTGTCCATATGTCTGTGCATACATAGAAGCTGAGGCAGAGAAATGCATGCGAATTGCCAAGATCCTAGAATCCTGAAAACAGTTGCTATAGCCTGTTGCCATGACAACCAACTTAGGAAAGTACCTAGGTGCCAGACTTGGATGATTTTTTGGTCCCAGGGGAGCATCAGAGTGAGTTGATAACTCTCTTATTGCTACCTGGAGAGAATCCTCTCTGGCCCTGTGCATGGCAAGTGACCCAATTGAGGCTGGTTTCATTTCCTTGGAAGACAAAGGTCTCTGATGATTGCTGTGTCAAGAAAAATAACGGGTTTGTGTAAGCTGACGCGCCTATGGAAACTTGTGATGTCTTTAGCTCCAACTTGCACTGCATTTATGAGGCTCCCTGCTTTATTCCCCACCCACCCACCCCTACTTGTTTTCCACCAGAGCATCTGCCCCTTCCTGCTGAGGAAACATTTGTACCATTCAAATGGTCAGACTATGAGTCACAGATTAAGCATGAGGGACTTTTCTGAATGAGGCCCAGCAAGACCTTCATTAAGAGGGAGGAAGTTCCGGTGAGTGGGAGCAAGGTTGGGTAGTTAGAACCAAGTCCCTAGGTGCCACTCTCTCCTTCTGGCAAAAAAAGTGCCGTCGACTTTTAGAACGTACAAGATGTACATCACCTGGAAATACTTGTAACTGCATCCTGATGCCACTAGAACCAGGTACCTGGATGTTGGAATAAGATAATGATGATTGCACGCACACTAGGCTTCTGATGCGTCAGCCACTATTTTAATCACTTTTGTACTCTAAGCTGCTGAAGCCTCACCATAAAGCAGTAGGGTAGGTACTACAAAAGTAACACTTCAGGGGTTATAATTGATGTAACTTGGCTGGTTTTATTTCCTCTAGAAATGAAGGTCTTTGGTCATTGCTGTGTCTTGAAAATAAGGAGCTTGTATCAGCAGTTAAGAATCCCATGGATACCCCGCTAAATAAATGGCAATTTCAGGATTCACATGCAGGCACACTATGTTCTTACCCTCCATGCCATACGACCCCGCCTGACAAATACTAGTAACTCTATCCAATTGGTGCTAGATGGAAATCATATGCCTATATCATCACTTGTTCAGTAGACCACCTCTCTCATATACATCTGTCTACTCCTAAACTCCTTTGGCCACCATCTCTTTTTCTCCATATCCTATATCACTGCCTTAGTTAAAGGTACTGATTCCCTCTCAGTTGGGCATTTCAACAGCCATATATCATATCCTTTTATCTCTCCTGTTGATTTTGCTCAAGCCATTTCTATATTGTAGCCAAAGAGATTCTTTTAAAAATGTATCTCAGATTGTTCTCACTTCCATTTTAAAACGCTACAGTGCTTCCCCATTCTTCCCTGGATCATAAACCCTTAGCAGAATATCCTCATGTTCTATGCACACTTCTGCTGTGATAACTGTTTATGTGTCTAACTGTGACCTTATCCAAGACAGAAATATTGTTTCTTATGCTTATGTCCCCATTTCCTAAAACACTTCCTTGCATATGGAACACACAGAGAAAGGCAAAGAAACTTGAATTAGTGACTTGTGAATTAAAATGGCTAGTTGAGTCTTGGTCTCCATGTTAAGAAACTGTCATAATCTATTCTCTCTTGTATTTTAAGCCAATTTATGAAATTATCATTACAAGGCATACATTAATCTCACAGAACAATGAAAGAACAAGACTATGACAGCCACAATTAGTATACTACGCTGGAGGCAAAATTTTCTCAATTGTAAAACAAATGGCTTTCAGTCTCAAACCAGGAACCATTGTCAAAAGCCTGTTTTTGCAGATTAACACCTGTCTTTTCTTTAGGTAATGAACACCATGCCCCATTCTACTGGGCAAACACTGCTATAATCGTTTTTAACGTCCATGATCCATTAATGTCATATGCCATAATACCCCTCATTAGAAAACATTGTTCCATAGTCTCAGTCACAATTAGCTACATTTGCAGAGCACACACAATATGGAGAAATATGTATTAGATGGTTCAATGAAAAATGCACAGGAAATGCTCTCACTTTCTTAAGGGAACCTTCTTTAACCAGCCACCTAATCTACCAACATGAGTTTTCCTTCTTCTCCTTCAATTAACATAGTCAATAGCAGATCATTAGCTGAAGCCATTGTTGAATTCATCTCTTCCTCCTATTTGTAGCTATTACTTCCGTCATAGCTTGACAACTCTTGAGAGAAATGGCAACATTTGTTCATTCATTTCCCTGCCTCCCGTCTTAACCCTTCACATGGTCTTCACCTTGTTCTGAAATCAAAGCTTACCGTGCCACTTCCTTATTTAAAACCAGTTGAACACTTTTCACCATTCAAGTGCTGTGACCTGACATTCAAGGCTTTTGATTATTTGGCCGACAATTACAAAGTATTTACTGAATGTCAGGCACTGGTCTAAGCACTTTAGATATATTCATTCATTGATCCTCATAGCAGTCCTATTTGATCACTACCTTCTTCCAAGTTTCAAAACTTGCCATTTCCA